>CADEBD010000336.1:3300722-3790721 GCA_902825455.1 Arctia plantaginis | reverse complement strand
GTTTCCTTGTACTCCGGGCCTCTGCGTAGGAGAATCTTACCATTCGAAATCCAGCAGAATTTAAAGCCATTCTTTTTGGCAAAGTCTCTAGACTGCAGGAATAGTTTCTTCATTGAGCCGGGAAGATATTCATCGACATATATCGGTTTTTTATCACCGCACATGCCTACTACTTGCGTATTTAATTTATCTTCTAATTTTCGGCTTCTATTGAAATTGCGAGAAGCCGACAGGTAGTTGGTTTTAGTACGCACAGTAGAAAACTCAGCCACAATAGCTTTGTTCGTCCCAGGTTTGGCTGGTAAACGATATATATCGCGTATTTCCGACGCTGGTACTTCAAAGTTGATAGTTTTGCCGATCTGAGACACAATATCAATCATATCCTCAACTGATTCATTTTCTTTGTTCGGAACATTGCGTATTTCGACAGTAGATGACCTCGAACTCAGTTTCACATCTTGGAGTTGCCTCTCGAGCCTGTTGATAGTTTCAGCAATTTCATCTCGGGTCTTTTCAAGGTCCAAGATTTGAAGCTTCAGGTCCTCATACTGTTTATACATATACTCTATCGACTTTTCGATTTCTATGTTTGTTTGCTGTATTTGGTGTACTTTTTCCTTGACATCAGACATTTCAGAGAAAATTTTGGCAAAGGTCACCTCTTGCTGCGTTGTTGTCCACAAAATGTTGTCCCACGTGGGGATCGAACCCACACACTCAACGCAGTAATAAGCGGCGGGTTGACGGCTACTACGTATTAGGTCGACCGTATTATGAAAGCTTTTTGAATATCCATGGAGTTGCCCATTAGTTTTACTGAAAACGGAAAACTTATTTTTTTATTCCTTTCGTCTCTTTCACAATCTAAAGATTGTACAAAATATAGTTAGTTTGGCTAAAAAAACGTCTTAGCGAAACAAAACAACACAATATGAATATAACTAGTTGACAATGCCGTTACAATGTTAATACAGGTTTAAACCTTTTCGCGATTTCGTACACAATAAGTACCTACTTCCTATAAAAATAAATTATGCTAGTTTTGTGAACATCTATTTTGTTTGTCACGTTTAATAGTAGTGTAGTATGAAAAGAATATCCCTTCGGTCTCGGGAGAACGCGTGTGTCTTGCGCGCCGCTCGGTCGTCAAGTGGAGGGGCTCGTGCCACCCTCAAGTGCCGCAATCGTGGCTCCCGGCGCGCTCCCCCCCCTGTCCCCCGCGCCCCCTGCCCCCCGCTGGTTGCCCGCGCGCCTCACGCGTGAACATGTGACATTGGCGTTTATAGAATTAACTAGCTGAGACCCGCGGTGTTACCCGCGTTTGTTGTTATAACCGCGGGCAACGCCCCAGGGCGAACCTAGTCTAAAAAAAGTATCCTAAGTTACTAATTTTGTCATCAGCTATCTGCCAGTGAAAGTCCCGTCGAAATCGGTCCAGCCGTTCCAGAGTTTACCCGGAACAAACAGACAGACAGACAAAAATTGTAAAAAATGTTATTTTGGCATATGTACTGTGTAAACATACATATGCATTTAGTAAAAAGCGGTTATTTTAATATTACAAACAGACACTCCAATTTTATTTATTTGTAGAGAAGATGTATAGAAGATAAAGACACTTACGTATGCACTTGGTTGGATCGTGAGCATCTGTGGTCCAAGTGGCGGGACAGTAACACTTCACTTCGCTTCGCCACTCGTTTAGTGCAACGCACCGATAATCGCAATCGCAATCCTGAATAATAAAAAATATTATTTTTTAAAGATAATTATGGGAAAATTCCTATATGGTGGAGAATAATTGTCAGTCCACCAGTGTGAGCTTTTCAAGAAACTGTTTACCTATCGCGCTCGACCGATATTACTTTCAAACCTTCAAGAAAAGGCCGTACTCCCGCCTTAATAGCTGGCAACGCACTTGTGACTTGAGTATAGAAAGCATATGGCACCGGGTAAGTACTACCGCTCTGGTGACCAGTCTACTCTTTTGCCCCCTCATCTTTGCTGCTAGCACTGAGGCGGATAAAATAAAAATAAAACTGAACATTAAAACAACTGATACGTAAGAACCTCCAGACTCGAATCAACTAAGTGTGATATACATGCATTTATGTTACATGTGGGTATCGAAACTCACCATGGCTACACCTTTAAGTTTGAACTTTACCTTCAATTTTTAAATCGCAAGATATTGGATCAGTATACAATATTATTTAGATATTTAAATTACGATTTAGTTTATACATATCAAATCGGAAGTACCAGAAATAGGTGGACTTGTAAGTACCCTTTGACAGTAGACAACGCTCGGGGGGTATTTAAGGATAGAAGCAGGTCTGCTGTCACTACCTACCCTGAAGGCGATAACCAATGATATTACATATGTACAAGAGGTATATATCCTATAGTTTAAAGATATTTTTAATTCCGACCAGTAGTTTCAGGGATTGCCAATTTTGATCTTAGTATTAAGGTAAACATATGTAATTAAGTCGTGCCTCGGCAAGCACGTTAAGCTGTCAGTAGTTGGAGGCCTAAAAAAGTCTGACAAGTAAAGACTTGTCAGACTTTTTTAGGCCAACCGATTATAGAAAGCTATAGAACTTCAATATCGAATAGTACTTGGGTTGTGGAGGTCAGACGGCAGTCGCTTAACGTAAAAAATCAAAGTTCAACCGTATCGTAGTACACTTAAAGCCGATCCAGGAAGGGAAGAGGAGGAAGATGAGTTTAAGTGAAAGATCTCTAAACTGGTACTCACCGGTATAGCAGGTATAATGAGTAACTCTCCCGGAGCAGTCCTGGGCAGTACGGCCTCGTGGCTGTAGTCCCGTATAACCCTGGACGTTGCCACATAGGACCAGCCCCCACAACCATGTAACCCACTTCGTTCATCTGTACTGCCCCCTGTAGATAAAATAAAATTATATGAACCATTTTTATATTACTTAAAGAATTTAATTACTAATGTAATAAGCAAACTTTTTGCCGCCTCTTTTTTCGTATTTGTCGAACCTGAGACCTCAGCACAGCAGTCGCATACGCTACCACTGCGCCACCGAGGCAGTCAAAAGGTTTGAGAGATGTGTAAGGTTATTATTATTATCAGTTTGTTTTTACCTATCCAACCTCCTCCGCCACCACCCTTAAGACAGCCACCCCCGCCCCCGCCGAATCCGCCGTGGGCTATCCCCGCGCAGGCGAGGCCTCCCGCACCCCCCTCATGCAAGGCTGAACCACGTACGACCTCGTGGCCAGGAGTGACAGGTCCATGACTACCTATCCAGCCGCCACCGGCACCTAGTAATAAAAATAATGGATTTAGACACTAGTTTTAAAAATACTAAAACCCTCATGTTACGTAAATAGAACATAAAATTCTGGTAGGCAAATGTTTCTTACCAGAAACTTTCCCCGGAGTTCCGTACATATATCCTGACCCCGGAGTCGCGTTGGTCAGACCTCTAGCGTATTGAGAGCCATCGTCTCGGAACCTGCCCACGGATATTCCACCACCTCCACCAGCAACTACCAGGGGAACTGCTTGGCCTTCTTTATCCATCTGGAAAAGACAGAAGCTGTTAGAAAGGTTCATTGCACACTATCTTCTGAGAGCAGCTTAATGGTTCTGTAAAACAATTCCTGTATCACTTCTTCCTAACATATCCGGCAGCAAGGGGGCGTCCAATAATTACGTGACGCGTTCATGGGGGGAGGATGTCTAACCGAATCTCATCTAATCTTACTTTGTTCAGAAGGGGGTTCTTGACAAATATCACGAATTTTTTTTTAGGCAAGAAACAGAGTAAAATTGCGATAAAACTGGGTTAAATTAAGTAAAACATGTTCCTCCACGGAAATATGGCCAAGTCTTATACAATAATATTTATCAAGGTATTACAAGTGCCGCGAAGTTGCACAGTAGCCCGTCGTCTATTTACGCGCCAGTCTTTAACCGCCTTTACACTAAAAACACATTTAAAAAAATATCACTTGAGATTGGGGGATGGGGAAGGGGGTTTAATCAAATCTCACGACATTTCACCATTCAGAAAATCGCCGAAAAAACTTCACGTAATTAACGGACGCCTCCTAAGTGCAAGTTTTATTTCGTTTGGGATTAGATATTAATAACTAGCTATTACTTGCGGCTTCACTCGCGTGACTATTTCTTAGTTCGTGTTTCTGTTCATCCCTTAGAGGTCAATTTCCAAAAATCTTTCTCCTCTTTCATTCATCATCATCAACAACAGCCTTTAATAGTCCCTTAGAGGTCAATTTCCAAAAATCTTTCTCCTCTTTCATTCATCATCATCAACAACAGCCTTTAATAGTCCCTTAGAGGTCAATTTCCAAAAATCTTTCTCCTCTTTCATTCATCATCATCAACAACAGCCTTTAATAGTCCACTGCTGGACATAGGTCTCTCCTTAGAAAGCAGGTTTTGGCCTACTATACCACGCTGACCAGACGGGTTGGTAAAACAAACCTACAGACCCTACCTAAAGACTACATTCCCAGAGAATATGATGAGCAGATTGTTCATAATGAGAGTTAGGTGTTGAGCATTGACACAATGGTGACTTGACTAATTTAAATGAATAAAGCTTGCTCTTAAAGTTACCATGACCCGTAAGAAATTGAGCGACACAATGATCCACCTCAAGCCATGTCCTCGACAACCGTTCGCGAACAGATGGAAAAAAAAGGGTTTGTTTTAGGGTGCTTACAACATAAAAAGTATTAGCAGCCAAATCTTCAACTTTGTAACCCCTGTTGTTGTTGTTTAAGCTCTGCGTTGATAAATCAGTCAATTAGAGCAAATAATTTTATAAGTATACCAAGATAATCAATATTATATTAAACGTAATAAATCAATATATTAAAAAAAGAGCCTGTTGGTGGTTAGTGGTCACAACTGCTGAGCCTGCGGACGTGGATTTGATTCCCACGAGACAAATCATTCTGTGATAATCACGATAATTTATTCTGTGTCTGGGTGTGATTTATCTATAATATGTAGGTATTTACCAAGTCATACATACCAAGAACAAGAAGGTAGCTCCTCCTCCACCTCCACCACCATCCGAGACGGTGGTCTTTCGAACCTCGTGAGTCTTGCTGGTGAAAAACAATGAGGAGTTAGACTGCCGACGAGCGCAGTCCGGACTCTCTTGAGCTGATAGCGTCTGTGTGAGAAGGCATAGTTATGTAATATACGAACGATTATGTTCAAATATAAATGACTAGATTTTGCCCGCGACCCCACCAGCATGTCGCGGTAAAAAGCAGCCTATGGTACTCGCTGATAATGTAGCTTTCCATTGGTGAAATAATTTTAAAATATGTTTAGTAATTTAGCCGCGAAAGCGTAACAAACAAATTCACTTTCATATTTATAATAGAAGTTAGGATATTGTTATTTCTTTTTATTTGGATGGGTTTTGTTTTAAGTAGTTTTATAGGTCGCGAGGTTTACTGTGGCAGAATCATGCTCTAGCACAGCAGCCGGCTCGACAGGAGTGGTACCACGGTCTTACAAGAAAAAGTGTCAAGTAATTATGTCGTTGTTTCACCGAGTGAGGTTATGGAAGGCCTGACTCCCTCCTAATAAATGGGGAGGGGGGTCACTTACCTTCAGGGGACTAGTCATGGAAATTATTGCTTCTTTAAAATCATAATCACATGATGATATGATTTTTCTCACTGTGATTTTAAAGTGATAAATCACTACCAGTCATAGATAAAAATAAATGCCATCAAAATCTTAAGTCAAAATCAAACAATTTTTATCAAAGACGTTTCCTAACGCTAGCGTAATCTTAGTCATAAATCGCATTGGATTTGTAAATTAGTCGCTAATGTGATTATATGATAAATAAATCATATAATTTATCACAGGTGATTGTGATTTTATTAAATCCCTACGAGGACCCTTGTTTGTACGTGACCCCCTATAAGGTACATAACAAATATATACCCAGAGTCGAGAAAGTTATTTGTTGATTAGTCAAATTATTGCGTTGTAGTTGAACCCATAACACTAAGCGCAGTTTAGACTGATCACATGAATGGAGCAAGGTTTAAAATAGGGGGACCTCGCCACTATTAGCGAAGTGACGCAATTGAAAAGCATATGTCTTTTTGCTTTCGAGGTAGGCAGAGACTACAGTTTATTTTATTTGTGTGTGTGGAAACCCTCTTGGGCCGTTGGACTCTTGGTATTGAAACCCTACTAGGGTTTTCAGTGGGACGGTGTGAATCGAACCGACTAAAACCACTCCTTATGCTACACTGACATCAAGAACTAAAATCTACCACTTGCTTCTCTTTTTATACCACGTAGTAGGCCTCATAGAAATTCGGAGTTAACAATTTTTAAAGTGAAAAAAGGCGCGTTGGGCGTTTTTGAACAGCAAACAAAAGAATGTATTTTTTGAGATGGGAAAAAAACATTGAATTCTGATGGGAAAAAACACTGTTACCATGTGTACCACCAGTTTCAGATACTTCAGACCTACCCTTCTTCAGATCATCGTCAATTTGATCAAGAATTTTCCGCACGGTCGACCTTTGAAGTATAACGTTATTTAAATAATGCATGGTCATCTTACCTTTTTACAAGCACTAAGCCCCTTCTGTCCCACCAGCACATAGAGTCTCTCTGCCTTATGTAACTCCATCAGTACACGAACGCTCGCAGCATGAGACACTCCAGCCCAGGCCGAGCCTAGACCACCGCTCGCGCCTGTGGCTATTATCCTGGCACAGAAGTAAAACATACGTGTTGAACTGATTTTGGGAATAAAAAAAAAATAAGGAGTCTCTTAATTCAGCAGTTTCTTTTACGTTTGTCTCCGAATAAACCGGTCTAGACATTTATCTTTTTATTCGGATGGGGTAAACCCTAATTAGTTCCATTCAAATTTAAGGAAAATACTACACCTAAGAGTGGAAAATTAAGGAAAATAGCGCTAAGTTAAGTCACTTCGACTTATTTATTACTTATTTGCCTTCCTTTGTTTATTTGTTACGCGATTTCTTCGCCATTTATAGTAGTAGTAATAATATGCTGTCAGTTTAAAAAAAAGGGCTCGTTTATTTTTTTTCATGTCAAGTTTCTATTTTTAAGCTAAAAATAAACGTACCTTTATTTAGTACTATTTCGATAAATTCAATCGGCTTTGTACACAAATAAGATCACTGGCAACACCAATCCATAGTGTTGTCAGCATATAGGCACCACTTACACACTACCAATGCTATCTTATTAAACTATTTTAATCTAACTGCAAAAACATTCACTATGATAACAGTACCATGTCACTGCGACCTTTGGCAGATTCAATACTCACGTATAAAGTCCCTCAGCTGGTACCTCCCAGAACTGTATACCCTGGTAAGGAGGGCTCTGGACCACTGTGACGGAGACCGGCGTGTTGTTGTACGCTATGTCACACATGGTCTGATTTGGACCAAAGCGACCTGTCGCACCGCATGTAGTGAAACGGTAGTCTGACAAAGAATAATACAGTTAAAACACATTCTAATATAAGATTGAATTTGAACAAAATCAAAATGCTACTAACTAATGTCAGTGGTATTCTTATTCGGGGGGTGGGTCGTCTCCGGGGGGGGGGGGTCGTCTACTCGTCTGTAGATGACCCGAGGTATGTCGGGGCACCAGGGACTTCCTTTCTAGGGTATACCTGGTTCCCCGGCTATTAGTACCCGAGACGGCGTGCGGTTTTAGTCGGTTCGAGTCCGACATGCCACCGACAGGTGGTATCCGAGGGGATTTCCGTACGAAAAAAAAAAAAAGTGGTATTCTTATTGTTATACAGGACAGTGAACATCACTGTTCTGTGGTTATACGACTCTATTCTAGTTATACTGGCTGCTGTACGCAACTCCTCACACGTGGACTAAGCATTTCCCTTTATTTTACCCCCAAAAATGTAAACATAAGAAGTTTGTTTTAGTGCCAGAGTTCGTAAAAATAGATCTCAAAATGCAAAAGATCTTCGGGATTCGTCAGGCGACAGTTGTTTTTACGAAGACGAGTCCAACCCATTCACCACCACAAAAGTTTGTAAGTAGTAGGTAAGAATATCCAGAAGAGGTAGGTGAGGCCCAGAACTTCAGTGTATGAGCAATACTTACAATAATTGTATGTTTTTATGTAACAATCAAATATAATGATCTAACATTGAAACAATTTCTGCTTTAAAAATACATGTGACCACTTAACGCTGACTGCTCTCAAGTCTAACTTACATAATCTATCAGCGAAAGCGGGATGAGGGGTGGTTTTCTCCTCGAAGTCTGGATCGTAGTAGTTATATTCCCCTAACTCCTCAGGGTCTATGTTCAGGCCGAAGCACTCCGGCGCCATGGAGAAGTCGTCGATGGCAGAGTCGGAATAGATACGCATTCCGCGACGGGTTTTGAACTCTAAGAAGTACCTGCAAGACACACAAACTCTTATTTCCTTACCGAAATGTCTTCTTTTGAAAGTAAATAAAATAAGGGGGAAAACTAATAATGAGGGATCATTCAACATTTTTAGTTGTATTCATTTTTACGAAACCATCTGTATTTGAAATCGAGTTAAGACATCTTTTTATACGAAATGGACATTTAAAGCGTAAAATCCTGTTTGAATTGTTTCTCATCAAAAATTTAGTATACTTCATTTACTTCTTTGTAAGAATACGTCCTGTAAAACCTTCTATAAAATAACGGTTTATGATGTCATAGTTCGCTAGTGTCAAATGATTTACCTAAATGGGTTGTTTCACAATTTTAGTTCAGTAATTTTGCAACTGATCTAATTTTGAAAAGAATCATAGGGTTTTTAAATTTAGATAACATCACGCAATTACCATTAGAAGCGAGGCAGTGACAATAAACTTACGTGAAACTGCGTGATAGAGTAGTCTAATATATAAGACTTACCTGTGTGTTATGTTAGGGAGTATGATGGAGGCCCTATACCAGTTCTCACCCTTATCTTTGGTGGAGAACCAAAGAGAAGTGGTGATGTTTCCTCTGTTTGTCATCTCCACCACATTGAGGCTGAGGGAGCCGTAGTTGCGACCGTTTTGTTGATAGTAGAACCTTATCTGGAGAAGGAAAACATTATTTTTAACATTATTAGAAGAAGAACGACACGTACTATATTTGGGAACTGTATCCCAAACTGTATCTTCATTATCTGACTGTCCCATTCTATGTATGTATGTATGTGTGTTTATTTTTTGTAGTTTAGACGGCTTGATGGATTTCGGCTTGGGAGGTGCTGAGGTCTTTATTGTGAGAGTGACACTGGATATGTGAAAATCATAGCACCCAGTCGGCTCCAAGTCGCCTCCAAGTCGCCGCAAAGAACACCAAAACTCACAACAACAATTTGTGGATCACACAAAGTGTTGTATCATGTGAGGATCGAACTCAAAACACTCAGAGCAGAAGGAAGTCGCCGTTTCCGTGATCAACGCGATCACGGAAGCTGCGGCTTCCTTCTGCTACGCCATTCATGCAGATTAGAAACTTAGTGAAAATGGTAAGTAATATGACTTACTATACAGCAGTTGTAGTATCTTGAAGTAATATTCCCGTGGACCTTCGGTGGGGGGTTGAAGATCGCTGTTCTCATGACAGCCGTCGAAGCAAAATCTGGCTTTTCTTGATTTGGTCCTGTCACGTTCATATTCACGAAGAAGTAATAACCCACGCACGGGGCTATTGAGTAGTTCAGGTGGGCTGGTAAGAGTGGAGGGACTACTAATGTGGGGTGGGGGATGGAAGGGCCACAAGTGTGATCGTGGTTTGGACCTGTTTTGTCTGTGGGGGTTGGGCCGTTGTGTCGAGACCATTTGAGGATGGACCTGTGAAAAATTGAGAGTTGTATTAGTAGGATGATTGTGAAGATTATTTTATAAACAGTTGACTGATGGTAAGCACAAGTGGAGACTTCTAGTCTAGACTCAATTTCGAATGATTATTGGTATTTTAAGACAAAGTATGTTTAGAATGATGCACATCTCAAACTCTAATTGGAGGATATTTAGGTAAGCTTAACTACGCAGACACTGAAAACATGTTCATCATCATCATCCTCAACAGCCTTTAATAGTCCACTGCTGGACATAGGCCTCTCCTTAGAAAAGAGGTTTTGGCCTACTATACCACGCTGGCCAGACGGGTTGGTATAGGGTTTGTGTCAAGTTTTCCTTCTCTTTGCAGTGATGCTGTCCTGCGTTGTTTTGCGCCCTTAGTCGTCTCTTACGACACCCGGGAGATGAATTGGGGTAGTGACATTCCGTATTGTTTTCTTTCTTTAAAATGATCTAATTTAACCTATAATTAGATTATTAAACAATAAGTAACATATATTTGTGTATACAAACCAGTCTGAAGTAATTTACATTATAAATTTATTAGAACCATACCACATGAACGTCCTGTAACTAACATAGTCAAGCGACTGCCTCAAACACAGGTCTCACACCTAGCTCAGGCCGTTTGCAAAATAATTTTCGATATTTAGTTTTTACCTCTTTATATTCAATCTTGCATATTTTAGAATAACCACATACTAGTTTTATGTTAGTTTAGTAACAAACTTTATGAAAATCATATACAAAATGTAACCTAGATTTTATTCTGATTTTGCAATTATTATTTTTTCTTTTTTTTTGATATCTGCCTTCCTCTTCGGCTATAAACCAGCGTGACTATAAATATTGCTAATAGTTATAATCTGAACATATAATATTACTCCGAATGACTGATTGATTCAGTAATGCAGACCATAAACCGCTAGGACTACAAACTTGAAGTATTGGCTGC
Source organism: Arctia plantaginis (assembly GCA_902825455.1). Taxonomy (NCBI): domain Eukaryota; kingdom Metazoa; phylum Arthropoda; class Insecta; order Lepidoptera; family Erebidae; genus Arctia; species Arctia plantaginis. The sequence continues at coordinate 3,779,864 of CADEBD010000336.1, read as the reverse complement.
TCATGATTTTTAATGTTGTAAGCCCCCATTAAGAAAGAATTTTTAAAAATTTCTCCTCTATGGGGTAAAAATAAACGATGAATGGTTGTATTGAAATTCATTTTCAAAGTTACAAACACGAAATTAGAAATAATTACGCAGCAGTACCAGGGAAAATAATGTCATGAGTTTGTGTGCCCTTTCTTCTCATGAGACTCAACCCCTCGCGATCTACAAGGGGCTGAAGATCTGCACAGGCATATCATAGATTTTGAATAAGTATAATTTTTATTAAATTTCATCAACAGCCTATAACAGTCCACTGCTGGGCATAGGCCTCTCCTTAGAAAGGAGGTTTTGGCCTACTATACCACGCTGGCCAGACGGGTTGGTATAGGGTTTGTTTCAAGTTATCCTTCTCTTTGCAGTGCTGTTGTCCTGCGTAGTTTGGTCCCTTAGTCGGCTCTTACGACACCCACGGGATGAATAGGGGTGGTAACATTACGTATTCTTATTCCGTCACCACACGGACGTTATTAAATTTATTTGCTTACAATAGTAAAAAAATATGACAAAACAGAGATTGTTGCTATTCTGTGTTTTGATCTATGACTTTAGAGTCTACATAAAAGACGATTTCAAACAATAATAATTTTTTTATGAAATAAAGAGAGTTTGAGTTTGAATGAAGCTAAAAAAATAATTTTTAATTCTATGATTTTAATATCCATATTGCTTGGTTGCTGGTCTAGTTGTAGGCTTCCTGACTGCTAATCATTCGGGCATGGGTTCGATTCCCACCTAGGACAACACTCGTAACTGTGGCTATCTATCTATAACACGTATGTATTTATTATAGCAAAGAGCGACAAGCCAGTTGTGACTCTCGAGGAACAGCATTCATGGTCAGCGGTAGTCACTTAACATTAAGCGACCCGTATGCTTGTTTGCCCCCTACACCATGATAAAAAGTCATATAACTTACTGTGAGTCTGACACGTTTTCAAAACCACAACCGTCCGACTCGAAATTGCAATAAGTTCCATACGGCATTTTATCTGCAAAAAAATAAAACAAGGTGAATACGTGGTTATATTATTAAAAGAGTTATCCTCTAACTCCTAAAGATCTAGGACCATTTCATCATCAGCTTAGCAACTTGAGAGAACGACTGCCAAACGCAAATACCGTTATAGCTAGAGAAAAAAGCTAAAACACATAGTCTGAGCTGTAAAATGTAAAGGTTTCCTTTGATTTCTCTAGGATCCTATCATCAAATCCTGATACGGTGATAACGGGACCACCTTGGGAGTATATTCTTTCGATTACAAAAATAATTTTGAAAATCGGTCCACAATTGACGGAGATATCGCGTCACAAAACATTTAAAAAAAATTGAGTCGAATTGAGAACTTCCTTTTTGTGTTTTTGAAGTCTTTTAAAAAGAAAACTGTTTTAATACATTCTCTTACTTCTAAGAAGCCTTAGCAGTCACAAAGCTGCACAATCTTCTTCTACCGTTCTGATAAAAGTAGATACCTAAATTACATGGGTTGGCTCCACCGGAGCTCCACAACCAGAATTCTTTCGTTCCTTTTCAAATAGTGAGTGAGAGTGAGGTTCACCACCATAATCAACAACATCAACAGCCTTTACTAGTCCACTGCTGGACAAAGGCCTCTTTTTACAAAGACATCATTTACAAAGGAGGTTTTGGCCAGACGGGTTGGTATAGGATTTCAAGTTTTCCTTCTCTGCGTACATACGCGACACCCACGGCATAAATAGGAGTGGTGACACTCTGTAGTCTTAATCCGTCACCACACTGATGGTTACCGGAGGCCCAATCCCTTATTCTACGGGGGGATAGGGGGGGTTCAAATAATGGCAACGCTCTGGTGCAACTTGAGTTACTGCTGTCCACGGGCAGCGGTATTGATACACCTTCAAGAGACACTTCAGGGCCTCAATTTCACTATTTTAATATTGTATCCATAGACTGTCGGTGGAATGTCGTCGGAATAGTTTTACACTTTTCGTATTCTACTAAATATGTAAGACTCGATGTAGCAGTAACCACTCGATGACTGGTCACTGCTACAAATGTCGGTGATGCCTTTGTAACAGTTTGGTAAAGGGTACATTTTAAATTTATAGAAAATGATTATGTATTTAATTTTCTAAGGATGGCAATGTTGTTGATATCGCCATTGATGACCTACATTACTGTATCGGCAGTCTATTGAGACTGTGAATTTATGTTAGTAGAATTACGTTTATGACGTATATGACGACAATAGCGTGTCAATGAAATGACACTGTGTCTTCGCGTTAACATTAAATAGCAGAATCGAGGCCCTGTTCGTTTGTACCTATACAATAAAAAAAAATAAAGTGAAGTCTAAAAGTATACTTATAAATAAATACTCACCACAATTCTCATCACTTCCATCATCACAATCCCGTACGAGATCACAAACTTGTTGCAGCTTTATACACGAATCTCTCTGCAAAAGACATTGTTAATTTAACATACGAGTATGATTAGAACATCTGCTAAGTCAACGGGTTCGATCCCACGCACGATAAATATTGTGTGGTAAGTATCGTACTTACCGGTTTGTTCTGTGTTTAGGTGTAATTTATCTATAATATGTATGTATTTAGGAATATATAAGTGTGTTTATCAGCATTCTGGTTACCATTGCACAGGCTCTGCCTAGTTCGGGATCAATCGACCGTGTGTGAAGTTATAAATAAATTTATATATAGTTTTCCTTTAAAATTCCGCCCAATTTTACCATCTAGTCGCGTCTAAAAGTGTCCAGTTGACGGTAAAAAGCTTGCCCTCCATTTCGTAAGTGGAACTGAAATTAAAGTTGACACAATAATACGCGTCTGGTTACCCCTCTGAGGATAGAAGATATGTGCTTGTGTATGTGTGCGTGTCTGTGTGTGTGTGTGTATTTGTGTGTGGGTGTGTGTGCGTGTGTGTTCCAAAATATGTACGTTGTGAATCCGCCGGAAAAACCTAGTTGATTATTTTCGTAAGTCTGTAAGCCGAACGTTATGTTATAATATTATAAATAGCTAATAGCACTTATAAATTAAATAAGTAAATGCGTAAATTACTAATTGGTTCGGAAATTTCCATCGATTTTAATGAAAGCGATCATGGGCGGTTCTATATTAAGATTTAAGTGTTTTCGTCCAAAACACATGTATCTTATTTATGTAGTTGTATATCTACCAGAAATTATTTTAGCTTAATTCGTTTTGTCCTTCCTTAAACACGATCATTTATTCTGTGGCTGAGTGTGAATGTATCAATAATTAGTTGTTCCCTGTCACGCTTCCCTGTGGTACATTGATGAGAAATGAGGAACAAACGTGACACGATAAATAGATAAAAACAATGTTTGAACCGTTTTGTATATCGTGTCAAAGTCAGTGCAGAGGGCCAAGTGCGAGTTTATTACACATCAACTCGCACTCGCACTCGCACTCTCAATCTCAACCAATCGCAACGCTAAACGCGCTCGCCGTCGTGAGTGACTAGATGTGAAAACTTACATTCGGCCCACAGAACTTGATGAGTTTTTGCATAACATTCATATAAAAAGATATGTATGTATTTAGAAATATACAAGCTGTGAGGGACGTTGTAACAAATACTGAAACAGTGTATTCAGAACATGATTCTGGGTCGAAAATCATTGGGATTTTCAATTTTTTTGTAACTTTCATTTTTTGGTTAAAATGATGAAAAATGATATTACAATGAGTAAACAGAACATTTTACTAAAAACAATTTCATAAATACCGCATACCAAGGCCTCTACTCCGGCCGTTAACTTGTGTTAGTGTGCGTAGCCTCTTTGCACGGAAAACGCATGTAGTTATTACTTTTGTGCTATACCTACGGGGAATGACCTTAACCTTTGACAGCAGATTGCATAAAAAGTGTAGTTTTCCTGGCAGAAAATTCCAATGATTTTCGACTCAGAATGATGGTCTGAATACACTATTTCAGTATTCGTTACGACGTGCCTTACACGCTGTATGTCTACGTATTATTATCAGCAGTCTGGTCACCATAGCACCAGCTCTGCCTAGTATGGGATCAAACGGCCGTGTGTTAGATGTCTGAGGTTATTTTAATTTTAATAAAAACTCGTTTTAAAATCAACTTACATTCATAATTTTGCACTTCATCTGTCCCGGGACACATGTCCCGTTCGGGAGGACCGGAGGCTCGGGCACGCACTCCGTCATACGAATATTGTCTATGGCAATGTGAGGTAAAGATTGCGAAAGGCTGACGTAAGTTGGACGGGTCACCTCGATGATGATGCGTACTTCCTGGAGAACCTTGCCGATGGTGAGGAACATGGGATACCATCTGAAAATAATATGTTATGTTATTACCAAAGTTATTAAAATTAATTCCAATTATGTGTGGTGACGGATTAAGGATACTGAGTGTCACTGACTTCATCCCATGGGTGTCGTAAGAGGCCACTAAAATAGCAAACTACGCAGGACAACAGAACTGCAAAGAGAAGGAAAACTTGACACAAACCCTATACCAACCCGTCTGGCCAGCTTGGTATAGTAGGCCAAAACCTCCTTTCTAAGGAGAGGCCTATCTGCAGCAGACTGTTATAGGCTGTTGATGATTACCAAAGTGAAATATTCTTTTGTTCTTTCTTTTGTTTCTTTTTTTCTTTTTTTAATTTCGTTACTGGTTCCAAGACAGTTTTTTCTGGGACACATCATAACTCGGTGTGTTCGTAGGTCACTGCTGTTGATCTTGATGTACAGGAGTAAAAGTGGTAGGCGTGTGGTAGGAATTAGTCCCATTATTACCGCAGAACAAATATTTACAGCAAACTATGTACTTTGTTAAGCCAAATGTATTTCGAGTGTGGCATGGCACGCTCTGTAGCCTAAACGGATTTATGGATTTTGGCGTTTGAGGTGTCGTTCGATTAGATCGAAAGATTTATAATCCAGAACAAACATCATTTTACTGCCTAGGTACACATACTTCTTCGTGGCCTATTTACATACTTATATTATAAACTAGCTGGTCTTTAATGATAGTATCAAAATCGATCCGGCCGTTTTGAATATTACCAGGCACAAATAGACAGACAGAAAAAAATATTTCAACTGGTTTTTGGGCATAGGTATCGTGCAAATAACCGTGTGAGCATGAAACAACATTTATAAACATACTCGTATTTTGACATTACAAACGCACACTTCAATTTTATTTCTTTGTACAGATGTGAAAGTGAGTTTGTTTGTTTGTTACGCTTTCACGCCTAAATCCCTAAACCGATTTTTATATTTTTTTCACCAATGGAAAGCTACATTATCAGCGAGTAACATAGGCTACTTTTTACCGCGAAAACCGACATAGAAGCGAGCGGAGCCGCGGACAAAAGCTAATAATTATATATTTTAGTATTTAGATGTATAATGTAGGAAATAAACTACTTACTTCCCGTTATTGTTTCCAGCAACTTCTTGTAGAATCCACTGCATATCGGTCTCTGTTGATTCCGAGATCAGGCGAATACTCGCGTTCTGCATTTTGCTCTGGTGCAACATCACTTCGAACTACAAGAAAGATGTTTTAAAAGGTTAGGTTTTCTTCATTTATGCAAGTCTAAGTATGTCTTAGTATCTATGTATTTACTTCAAGGGATGTTAACAAACTATTGGTAAAATAACTAATGTTCTTTCTTCTTTAAATTCTAGTAAAAACACCTAATTAAAAAAATGCGTTTAACCTATTAAATATACAAAATTTATTAATTAAGGCTAAGAAAATTGTTACTAACAAATTTTATGGACTCAGTCTGAAATAAATATGAAAGAATAAATGGGCGGCGATAGTCTCTTTCCAACAGGTGACACGTCTGCTCGTCTGCCACCTCTAACATAAAAACAAAAAAGACTAAGTCTGAAATAAAATCAAAAAATGAATAAGATTACATATTTATTAACAAGCTTACATAAATTTATTTAAAATAAGTAATATAATTAAATAAAAATAACTACAATACAATAATATGATATAATATATATTGTACCACATACACACAACGCCATCTAGTCCCAAACTAAGCAGAGCCTGTACTATGGGTACTAGACAACTGATATAAATACATATATACTTTTTTTTTACAATACTTTGATATAAGCGTAAAAAAATTCCTCCGTATACTTGCATACTAGTGGTGTTCCCAGAAGAGTTTTGAATTACAACGCTAATTATGTCTGCTAGAAGAAGGGCGGTCTTCTGGTACCGAAATGTGTTGATCAGTTGTTTATACATATCACGATCACTCGGACCCATAACCCTAGCATCTCAACCCGAAACAGTTCAAAAATGTAATTACCTATTAGGTTTTTTAATTTACGGCGTTTGAGGCTTTCTGCATGCATGCGTGCATGGAGCAATAGCGCCGGCCTATCCATCTTCCATGAACCTATTTATATTTTCGAGAGGGGCACAAATTACACATCCTAATTACAAGGACCCTATGTTACTCCTTACAACATTAGCTCTCTGTCAGAAAAAGTCTCGCGAAAATCAGTCCAACCGTTTAAGACCGCAGTCTTAACAACCAGAAAGGCACTGAGTAATTATAATCATCATCATCATCTCATCCAATAGACGTCCACTACTGGACATAGGCCCACCCAAAGTTCGCCACAACAATCGGTCCTAGGCTTCAAACGGCATCCCTCGACCTTCACCAGGTCGTCGGACAACCTTGTAGGGTTAATATCCAAGCTCCGTCTTCCAGTCCCATTATTAATTATAAATATTAGTTGTTTTATTAATAATTCAATCGAATTTCATTCATAAATCAATTAGTTTTATTTATTGAGTTTTAAAAATATCTATTTAATATAACCGTATATAAGTTGAATTGTTACTTCATACACTTGCAGTTCTGTAGCGTCGTGTGCCCGTTTTTTAAACTATATTAACTATATGACCCATGTTAATTATTTTTATTAGCTTTTAGCACTTCTATTTAATAATAGATAAAAGTGAAACCTTAAAAAACACCAGAAAGACTTAAGAATTCAAATTCTCGCATACGCAAATGCTAAAATATTTGATGGATAGGTGACTTAATATTATAAAATATATTATAAAATAATATTTAACTAAATACCACAAGACACATACCTTACAGAAATCCCATAAACCTTGAAAAGGTGGTGATTTAATCACCATATTCTCCATTGTGGGATCCACAGCCAAATATAAGAAGTGACCTGAAACAAAGAGAACACTTTAGTTAAAAATAATTATAAAGTAATTGTTTTTTAAGACCCCGCACTGTCTTGCACGGAGATATACAAGCAAAACCGAGTAAAACAGAGAGCTGTTTATATGGTATAGTAACTCACAGCTATTAATCTATACTAATATTATAAAGCTGAAGAGTTTGTTTGTTTGTTTGTTTATTTGTTTGAACGCGCTAATCTCAGGAACTACTGGTCCGATTTGAAAAATTCTTTCAGTGTTAGATAGCCCATTTATCGAGGAAGGCTATAGGCTATATATCATCACGATAAGACCAATAGGAGCAGAGCACCAATGAAGAATGTTTCAAAAACGGAGAAAATTTATTACTATTGAGAGACGCAGACGAAGTTGCGCGGGTCAGCTAGTAATAATATAAGTATCATCAACAGTCCTTAGTAGTCCACTGCTAGACATAGGCCTCTCCTTAGAAAGGAGGTTTTAATATACCACGCTGGCCGGACCGGTCGGTATAGGGTTTGTTTGAAGTTTTCCTTCTCTGTGCAGGGCTGTTATCCTGCAGAGTTTGCTTCCATAGTCGGCTCTTGCGACACCCACGGGATGAATAGGGGTGGTGACACACCATATTCTAGATCTGTCACCACACGGACATAAGTAGTATAATATAGGCATACCTAATACTTATATGCGAATATTATAAAGCTGAAAAGGTTGTTCATTTGGTTAAACGCGCTAATCTCAGGAACTACTGGTTCCAATTGAAAAATAATTTTAGCGTTGGATAGCCCATTTATTGACGAAGGCTATTTATCATCACGCTACAACCAATAGGAGCTAAACACTGATGAAAAATTTTGCCAAAACTGGGGAAAATGTATTCATTATGAGAGATGCAAACCAAGTCAGCAAGTGCGTTAATTTAATTGAAACTTAGTACAAGATAACAAATACTTAAAATATGATTAATATAAAATTTCAGTAAAAAGGGTCGAAAACGCTGACAATAGCCATTTCAAGTTTTGGTATGTGTTAGGTGGTCTGGATGTCTTAATAATAGTAGTTCTCGGATTTCTCCTATTTCAGGCGCAGGGTAGCACACCGTGTGGTTTTAGTCGTTCCGATTCCGACACACCACCCCATCATGTGTATGCCTATTTTACTTCATTTTGTCTCCCGCTTTGCTAAGGAGGGAAGTGGATTTACTGTATTTCCAACTCCTCCAATTTTCTTCTGATTAATTTCGTTGCGGGTTCCAAGACAGTTTAATTTCTTCCTGGGACTTCCCGAGTGTCATAACTCGGTGTGTTCGTGGGTCACTGCTGTGGATCCTAGTGTACAGGAGTTACAGTGGTGGGTGTGTGGGTGGGATTAGTCCCACACCACCCCGACGTAAACCCCGGTGGGGTGATGGCCCCAGGGGGTTTACACACGTGAAAATAACACAAAAAAAGGTATGGTGGTTCAGGTATGCGACCCTGATCAGCTTGGGATGAAATAGCTATATATATAATTAGCTGACCCGCGCAACTTCGTCTGCGTCTCTCAATAGTAATAAATTTTCTCCGTTTTTGAAACATTCTTTATTGGTGCTCCGCTCCTATTGGTCTTAGCGTGATGATATATAGCCTATAGCCTTCCTCGATAAATGGGCTATCTACCACTGAAAGAATTTTTCAAATCGGACTAGTAGTTCCTGAGATTAGCGCGTTCAAACAAACATACAGTTCGTAATATAAGTATAGATTATTTATTTACGTTTCCTATAAAACGTTATTAGTTAACAAATAAAATAACAACTAAATCTCGCCACTATTTGTTGTAAAAGAATCGCGGTGCGAGACTTGTGTTTCTTCCTTTATGCTTTCAAAAAAATAAAATTTATGAAAATATTAAAAACCATTTCCTTATAAAAAAAAACTGGTAGCTAGGCAAGCTGGTTTCATTCATGAGCAATAAGGAATAAAACAGACACGAAAAATAGATATAAAACATCTTTGATGCGGGTTGTTTATCATTCCAAAATTTAAGATCAATCAGTGCAGAACTTTCTGAGTTTTTCAAGCGTATACTACCTGACTTAACATTTAAATACATGGATAAACCGTTTTATTCAAATGTGCTTTTCGAGGCCTCTCGAATAGTGTAGGACCGGTCTTTTCCAATGAGCGAAATTTCCTACCGCGACAGTATCAGACGTCAAACAAGTCGGACATTTTCAAAAACATACGTGAGCAAAACCGTTATTCTAAAAATAGTCTTAATATATTCGGAGCAACATATGCAGATAATTAATTATTTAAAGACGAGTTAAACATGATTTTATAGCAGAATCGATATTTAACATCACCATAACATGTTGTGTAACGGAAAGCCAGTGAATGAACACGAACCGCCATTATATTCAAACACGTGGGCGGTTCAGATTTAATAGGCACTGAATATGACATTGTGTAGAGAAACAACAGAAGATTTAAACGGTTTTAAATAAATGAAGACAATGATTTGTTGGCGTGAGAACGATTATATGCGTAAAGACGCATCAAGATACATTAAGTAACACATCACACATCAACAGCCTTTTATAGTCCACTGCTGGACATAGATACATACATAGATGAAGTATGTATCTAGGTTTATAATTTTGAACTATAATAACTTCACACATCTCACACATGGCAGTCTGATCCCAAACTAGGGAAAGTCTGTACTTACTTAGGTAACCAGACTGCTTATAAACAGATTATATTTTTCTTAACACATTTTTTAATTTTTTTTTTTTTAATAAAAACATTTTTTTTTAAATTAAATCTGCTGTAAAGTCCGCTGCAGTCCGCGAGGCCTAAGATGAGCCTTACATTTGTGTGAGTGCACATAGATAATGTAGGTGTGACGTCGGTCTAGAGTAGTTCACGTGTCGTTTTCTGCATTCACTACTAAAACACGTGAACATGAATGCAGAAAACTACACGAATTGGTTACAAACGCAATTAATTCCATTAGACAATGCATCTTACCACAATTCGTTAGAAAATCCCGCTCCAACTCAAATAGTCGTAAACAAAATACGATTGACTTTTATTTTTTATTTGCCTTAAAAAGACAACTCTCGCATTAGGAATATATCCTGTGGCGCGAGGGACTTTACAAACATACATGAAACGGACACAAAGAACACCCAGACTTAGAACTACAATTTGTGGATCGCACAAAGTGTCGTTCTATATGGGGATCGGACCCGCAACACTCAGCGTAGTAGGAAGCGGCGTGGCGACCGCTTAATACACTACGCCATCCGTGCAGACTCGCTCAAGTATCGTAATATGGATCACTCTACATCGACGCTTAAACCACAACTCAATCAATGGATACTGCAAAACAAACAAAGATTTATGGAATATAAAATTGACACTTAGAGAACATGGTCACAGCGTCCTTCGTCCACCAACCTACCACCCGGATTTCAACCCAATCGATAATATATGGGCAATGATAAAACGATACGTGGCGAAAAAAAGGTGTCAATGAATATGGATACAATAATGAGGTTAGCGAAAGGAAAACTTGAGACTGTCACAGTACAAGAATGGAAAGATGTATGTGATCACATAATAACAGAAGAAAAGCTGTTTTATAGTCACGACGCTGTTCTTCATGATATAACGGAACGATTCACGATGAAGATGCAATGTCGGTTGTAGAAGAATTGTTTTTTTTTATATATGAATTTTGGGGCAAATGAGTTCTTTACTGGAGACCATGTCTCGGGAAACGTAGTGTAGTGTAGGCCAGGTGGAGTGAAGATTTTGCACAACATGGCTGGCAGGAACTGGATGCGAGAAGCCCGAAATCGATCTAAGTGGCGTGCAATGGGAGAGGCCTATGTCCAGCAGTGGACTGCGATATGCTGATGATGATGATGATCTCTGACTTCTGTCATACTTACACAAGACACATACTCATCAGTCATACATACTTATCATAACTGGCATTTATTTTATAAATTTTTGACTATTTAGTTTTATTTTATTTTTAAACTAGGATACCTCTCCCACTTATGTTATGTACCTACTAAAAACATAATAAAAAATATTTTAAAAGGATTTTATCTGACTTCTTTTGGTGATCACTCACACAAATGCAAAGCTCAGCTTAGGTCTCGCGGACTGTACCGATTTAAGTTACTGCTATTTTTTTGTATGTAGTCGGTTGCGAATAACAATGTTTATATTAATAAAATACAAAGTTGATATATTTGTGATAGGTAATAGAAAAACTATCGTATTGAGCTCATGGGGTAACAGCAAGGGTGCGATCTTAAAACATACATCCATAAACTCAAGGGCGGATCCAAAGGGTGTTATTAGGGTCATGACCAGGGGTGGAATAAAATCACAATCTCCTATGATATCGTTATCCGTGTGGTGACAGATTAAGAATACAGAGTGTCACCACCCCTATTTATCCTGTGGGTGTCGTTAGAGCCGACTAAGGGAGCAAACTACGCAGAACAACAGCACTGCAAAGAGAAGAAAAACTAGAAACGAACCCTATACCAACCCGTCTGGCCAGCGTGGTACAGTAGGCCACAAACTTCTGTCTAAGAAGAGGCCTGTTTCCAACAGTGGACCATTAGAGGCTGTTGATGATGAAGCGGCAGACTCGTAAAATTCCTAAAATCTAAAAAAAGGTAGTAATCTTTGATAAAAAGAATTTTGAATGATTTTAATGGCACTTAATTTTGTCTATGACATAATCACAAAATCACGTGTAAAATTGCTGTGACTGAAACCAATCATTACATCATATGAATATGATTTAGAAGTAGTATCATTTCCATGTCGTCACTCTAGTCATGACCCTCACGGGGCCAACTCTAGTTCGTAAGATTTCAAGTAGATAATCAAATTAGAGCATGTCGTGATAGGACGAGATCCGGTTGCAGGATATTTACGTTCCTAGAGTAGGTAGTTAATCAAAATGACTGCACGGAAGGCGTAGTGGTTTAAGCTTTCGTCACGCCGCTCACTACTACGCTGAGTGATGTCCCCACATGGGACGACACTTCGTATGATCCACAAATTGTTGTTCCGAATCTGGGTGTGCTTGTTTGTAAAGTCCCCTGCGACACAGGATTTCAAGAAAAAAATTGAATTTGTATGTACTAGCTACATTGTCCGCAGCTGGACCTTCAAGAAAAGAGTGTACTCCTTCAAATGGCGGCAACGCGCTTGTTACTCCTAAGTTGCAGGCGTTCATAGGCGGCGGTAGTTGCTTACCATCAGGTGACCGGTTAGCTCGTTTGCCCCCTCTTCCAAAAAAAAAATTTGCTCTCGTGACCTTTAAGTTAAGAAATTGCTTTTTAATTTATTCATGTTTACAATAAGTAAATTTACGCTATCAAAAACTTTCTAAACCAGGTTATTATTTCCTATTAAATTTAAATGTAAAACGCATTTTTTTTTGTAATCCCCATTTAATTTACTTGATTTTGATACCCTATTCAATAGGGTTACCTTTTTTTATTAACCCATTTTATTTTTCTTTCAAAAAGCCATGTTTTGAGACTTGGGTTTTTAAGACGAATAAGTAAAACAATCCCTAGCTTTTCTGTCGAAATCCATAAAGCCATATGAATGATACAAGGTAATAAAAATAAAAGGTAATTTAGAAATTTACATACAAATATTTGACAGCACGGATGGCGTAATGGTTTAAGCGGTCGCCACGCCGCTCTCTACTACGCTAAGTGTTGTGGGACCGATCCCCACATGAGACGACACTTAGTGTGATCCACAAATTGTTCTGAGTCTGGGTGTTCTTTGTGTCCGTTTCATGTATGTTTGTAAAAACCCCTGGGACACAGGATACATTCCTGATGAGGGAGTTCTTTTACAAAAAAGTGACGGGTTTTAATACGGTATTTACCAATAAAGAGAGTGATTCAAGAGGAAGGATTTTATGTATGATACATGCATATTAGAGTAGTGAAAATCCGAGAATTTCAAAGATTACTTGTAGAGAACATGTTTTTGTGCGCTTACATTGCAAACGCTGGCTAAACCTTACAAGATGCATTTAAATAATGTACTACAGAATTTTATATCTTAAAAATATCAACAAAAAAGTCCGTGATGGTATATGTTTATCTCCTAAGGATAACCCACAGTAACAATTTATATCTTACATATTACTTACTAGCTGACCCGCGCAACTTCGTCTGCGTCTCTCAATAGTAATAAATTTTCTCCGTTTTTGAAACATGCTTCATTGGTGCTCCGCTCCTATTGCTCTTAGCGTGATGATATATAGCCTATAGCCTTCCTCGATAAATGGGCTATCTAACACTGAAAGAATTTTTCAAATCGGACCAGTAGTTCCTGAGATTAGCGCGTTCAAACAAACAAACAAACAAACAAACTCTTCAGCTTTATAATATTAGTATAGATATAAGAATTTAAAGGTCACGAAATGATGGCATAACCTTTCAGCCCAAAGCTCATTCTTGATTCGTAACATTTTCGAATACTACCCACGCCTGCTACCCTCGTAAATGTGTAGGTATATGTGTGAATTGTAATATTTAATTCTAAAAGGCTCAATCGATTATACGCGCCAAAACCTGTAACTTAGAAACCGTGTTGGCGCGCAAGCCACTCCAGATTTTGCCGCGCCATAACTCGCCGCGGGTTTCTAATGAATCTGGAACGCGGCAAAATGGCTGCCAAGATGCGAGCAAAACGGTATAAAACTCAAATTTCAAATTCAAATTTAAAATATCTTTATTTCATAAAATTTTCAAAATGTTTGAAATCGTCTTTTATTTGGACTCTAAAGACGTAGATCAACACACGCACTATAGCAACAATCTCTGTCTTGTCAAATAGGAAAAAAAACATGCTTATATAAAATCTATGATATGCCTGTGCCGATCTACAACCGCCCGTTTCCAAGGGGTTGAGCCTTATGAGAAGAAAGAGCAAACAACTCATGGCCACTCTTTGCAATTTACAGATAAATGCAATGGCATCATTAAAATTATACCACGACATTGTTCTGATGTATGCCAGTATGTCCGTTATTAAGAACTAAAAGGTAAAAAAAAACAAAAAGAGAAAAATAAGATTAGGAAAAAAGGTCAAATGAAAGAGAAAGTGGAGTAAAACATAAAAAAAAATAAAAATAAACACCCTAGCCCACACCACTTTTCCGTTTAAGAAATAGCTTGCGCTTAATTCATCCTAAGCATTTTTGTCTTCTATGTAATTCACAATTGAGTAATAGGCTTTCTGACATAATTCACGTTTTATTGCGGATTTAAATTTGTTAATACTTAAGTCTTGAATATTATTTAGGATTTTATTATAAAATCGGACACATCGACCTCGAAACGACTTGTTTATCTTTAGGAGCCTAGAGGCAGGTACTACAAGTTTATTTCTATTTCTGGTTTTTATAGAATGTACATCACTTTTTTTTTTTAAAAGCTATCCTAATTTTTGTGAACATATATTACATTTTCATACCTATATTGACATGCCACTGTCATTATGTTTATTTGTGATTGAATGAAAAACAATTGCCTAAATTATAAAGTGCTCGAATCGCTCTCTTTTGCAGTAGGTACAAAAATAGTTTTAATTTCGGCAGCATTTCCCCACAGTAGAATACCGTACGACATAACATAATAACTGAAGTAAACAAGTCGTGCTGTATCAACATCAGTCAACTCTCGAATTTTTCTTACTGCGTATGCTGCTGAGCTGAGTCTACTCGATAAGTTATCAATATGTGGGCCCCACTGTAGCTTAGAATCTAATGTTAGACCTAAAAATACCGTATTATCCACAAGGTCCAACTCAACACCCTTAATCATCACAGTAGTTTTCACTGGCTTGACGTTTGGCATAGTAAAACGTACACACTTAGTTTTTTGTTCATTTAAAAACAAATTGTTGACCTCAAACCAATGAACCACTTTCGAAATGGCCTTTTTTTTCCTTGCGGAAATCCCCTCGGATACCACCTATCGGTGGCATGTCGGACTCGAACCGACTAAAACCGCACGCCGTCTCGGGCACTAATAGCCGGGGAACCAGGTATACCCTAGAAAGGAAGTCCCTGGTGCTTTCGAAATGGCCTGTCTTTCAAAAGGAATAAATTTTCCCAGCTTTCGCCAACGATTTTCGTGAATACTCGACTCCTATAAGTGGTAGCGTGATGTTATATAGCCTTCTTCGATAAATGGGCTATCCAATACTGAAATATTTTTTCATTTCGAACCGGTAGTTCCAGAGATCAGCCGTTTCAACCCAACAAACAAACTGTTCAACTTTTTAATAATAAATTAGTATAGTTTCCTAGCTGACCCGACAAACGTTGCCATATAAATTATTCCATATAAATAACAAATAACAAACTTATTGTAAGTATGTGGGCATAGGGTCTATGACTGAAAGAGGAATGCAGTGCTGTAGCCGATGACCGCCTATAAAAATAACAAAACACCAACCATTCATTTTATTACTTCAATGTACTTTATTAACGTAACTGATATATATATTTATTTACCTATGGGTATTAAAATTAGGTTACCACCTGTTCTTAGACCTACCAAATATGCATAAAAATCGGTCCAGCCTTTTCAGAGGAGTCCCATAACAAACACGAGATTTTGATATATTAGATATTCCCTCTTCCAGTGCTATCTTCAAGCCCTTATAGTTAGCCCGTTTAGTGCTCTCATATGTTCTTCGTCTCTTAATTTAAATAATACAGCGTACATTAACACCTAACGCCCCCTCACAAACAGATATAACTAAAATACTAATTCACACAACTAACGGAGAGTTCAAACTATTAATAGAATGTCTCGACGCGTTGCACCCAAAATAATTGCTTAGAAAATGGCGGAATTTAGCATGTTTCAGTCAGGGACGAATTCTGTTGAGAATTAAAATTATATAGTATTAGCTTTTGTGAGCGGCTCCACTCGCTTTTTTTTTTCTTTTTGGTAAAGGTTGGCAGACGAGGGGTCTTCTGATGGGAAGAAACTACACCTACTAGATCAAACAGCGCACTGCTATGCTGTTTTGATTTCGGAGTTTTTTTTGGGTTTTCGGAGTGGCAGTGTATGGAATCAAAACCGATATAACCACACGGTGTGCTATACAGCGCCTATAATGATGTCCTCCAGAGCAGTCATAGAAGATGGCCATTTTAGTAGTAGGAGAGGAAAACCCGTCATGATCACCTGCGGTGATGTTCAAGACGGAAGATTAGAAAGTGCGGCTCCGATATTTAGATCACCGTTCCGAGTGGAGATCCTCCTCCTCTCTTAACGGGACGAGATGACATCCTCGCAGAAGCCTAAGATTAGTTTATTATATATTATATTATTTATATAGATTAGGGCTCCCCTTAGTTACAAGGTTAGCTAGAAATTGTAGCCACAACTCCATTACAAGTCAATATTTTTTATAGGTCACTTCCTTTTTAAGCGTAAGAATTGCGGTCGACGCAATATATTTTTATACATATTAAAAGTTGTCTGGATGTTTACTACCTTACATATTTACAGTTTGTATGAAGGCGATAAACTCAAAAAGTATAGAACAGATTTTTGTACGGTTTTCAACAATAGATAGTGTGATTACTTAGGAAGGTTTCGGTGTATAGTGCATTATGGTTTTATGTAAATTGACTGAAATATAACGACTATTGTTGAAGAGATCACAAAAAACTTAAAAGGATCGTCTTAAAATAAATGTAATTACTATTTATACCTATTAGTATTTTTATGATTTTGATTCATACTAGTAAAGGGACGCAAGATGTATTTAGAGCTGTGTAAGAGTGAGATAGCATATTTGCCTGCTTCACGTGATGTTAATTCTACGAGTAGCGTAGGTGCAGTTTAGGTACAGTCGAACTTTTATTGTGTTCGGCCAGGCGGGCATAATTAGTATTTTTTTTAATTTACTGATAGTTTTGTAATGCAAATGGCACATTATTTTAAAGCGTATGATCTGAAGAAGTTTTTAGAGAAGTTGAAGATCTCACTATTATTTTGTTTTTTTGTCATGCAAATTCAAACTTAGTTTTTTTTAAGCACTTTTCGAAGCTTGAACATCAAATAATAATTTTAGGGGAACATAACAATAGTCCTTTTTTTCGACTTTTTATTTTATTTAATTCTCTCGCTTTTCCTTGGATTTTAGTAAGCGTGAGGTAACCGAAATCCACGCAGGCATAGCTGTTAATGGAAGCTAGTAAATTATACTTTTAATTTCATTATTATTTCTTTTATTTAAAAACTTTATGTAAATTTGTATAAAGCCGACTCAAAAGATTTTCTACTAGTATAGTATAGTGGAGTAGTTTAATATCTACATTTATAATTATTAAAAGTAAACATACTTACGATTTTGAATGCACAAATGAGACAAACTAAAAATAAATGTAGGAATGTAAAGAGTAGTAAATATTTAGAGTAATAAATAGGTTTTGTGTATGAAGCATGTCTACGATACAGCATGAATTCTGTTGGCCATGGGACCCTGCACACCCTCCCACTCACCAAAAGACCATCCTACACTTTCACTTTACACAAGAAAGCATTTTAAATATCCTATAAATAAATACAAATTATCCAGCTCCAAGTCCGCGTCTGAACAGTTAATTCAATGCGCGTAACAAAGAGAAGCTAAAAATACCCGCCATCACTGTTTAGAGATGCACAAACGGCTAGTTGCTGAAACTTTATGCATTTGGAAGTGTGTAAAAAAAAAGTAAACATTTAAATAAATTTGCGCGGCAACGTGCAAATATATTAGTAGTGAATGAGGTGAAATTTACTAATTATGCTATTACGAAATCTCAAGTAAGTAATTTTATAATATTTTTTTGATTTTAGTGAAAGTTATGAATAATTCGCGGTAGTTAAGGTTGGCTACATTAACAATAAAAAATATAGATTTCGTGAAATTGACTTGCCTATGCCACTTGACTTGTTGTCGACATGTTATCCAATATTTTAATATACATGATTTAATAGTGAAATTATCACGTTCCACACCAATCACTTAATCCTTAAAGGGCTTCATAAGCGAGATAGGTTACCGTCGATTGTGCAGTTGCGAATATTGTAGTTCTTTGTGTACATTTATAGAAATGAGGACTAGATGGAGAGACTAGTAGTGCACGGCCGTGTATAGGCCCAAAACCACGGTCGTACCCCAACTCGCTGGGTCGATCTTGAAGCTACAACCGAAACGACTGCAGTACAATGTGCTCGCAATGCGGAAAATCGCCCAACCCATACCACGTCCACTCTTGCAAGAGTATCCGAATAAGAAGAATCCATTATATTTGCGGTCGGGTATAATATTGCAAGGGGTTTTAGGTAGTTTGTATTACGGCCGAACGACTGCCTGACGGCAACCTTCTTTGTGAATTAGCAATGTCTGCACGGATGGCGTGAGGGTTTAAGCGGTCACCTCGCCGGGTTCTACTGCGTTAAGTGTTTGTGTGATCCACAAATTGTTGTTTTGAGTCTGGGTGTTCTTTGTGTCCGTTTCATGTATTTGTAAAGTCCCCCGCGACACATGATATATTCCTAGAGAAGGGATGAAAAAAACAAAATGTCGAAGTGGTGAACGAGACAAAAACTAAAGTAGCTCGAAGAAACTCCAAGAAGAATCGAATAGCGAAAATATTAATATTTTATGTTTTTTTTTAATGATTATTTGTTTGTTTTACGGAGTGTCACCACCCCTATTTATGCTGTAAGTATCCTAAGAGCCAGCTAAGGCAACCTACGCAGGACAACCGTACTGCAAAGAGAAGAAAAACTTGACACCTGGTAGGCCAAAAACTCCTTTCTAAAACAGGCCTATGTCCAGCAGTGGACTATTAAAGGTTTATGATAATGATGCTGTAATAAGGGGCAAGCGAGCAGACGGGTCATCTGATGTTAAGTGACTTCCGTCGTCCGTGGACACCTGCATATGCATATGTGACTTTGAGTTGCCCTTTACACCATAAAAAAATCCTCAAAGCATTTGTACACTTTAAAAAACTATCTCAAATACCTTATGCATTGTCTGCCGCAGACCTAATTTATTTTAGAGATACACGAATAATTGGCAACTATTCGGTCTATTCGGCCATTTTTTTCTACTATTCGGTATTCGGCCGAATATTCCAAACTATTCGGCAAAACATGAAAAACAAATCTTGAAAAAAAAAAGTATTACCTACTCACAAAGATTTATATTTTACCAATAACTTATCATATTAATAATAAACAGGCGCAATATTTTATGGAGGAACGGGTGTCATGTCAACGAGGATTCTCTGACCGGCTGATCATAGTGATCATGCCAGGCGGGCCTAGGCCCTAAAGTTGATATTTTACCTATACGAGTCGAAAATGTTCATTTCACGATGCAGGATTATGGTTATATATATTTTAGAACAATTACGGTAAATAAACGGTGAATTTAATTTCTGCAGGAGGTGAATGACGCAGAAAATTTAAGAATAAAAAAGAACGAATATTTACCAAAATCCAGAAAACAATAATTATTACAAAAACATGAATACTGTAAGAAAAAAAAAGAAAGGTATCTTTATCAAAAACGTTGAGGGTGTGGTTTGAATTTAAGCAGATCAAAAAAAAAGACTGTTGGACTGGTATGTTGGTCTAGTGGTTAACGATACTGACTGCTAGGCCAGAGGTCGTATGTTCAATTCCCACTTATGACAAATATTTGTGTGATGAGCACGGTCATTGGTTTTGTGTCTGGGTGTTATTTAACTATAATAAATAGATATGCATAATATAAACTAGCTTTATAATTGTCGGTTTTCGCGGTAAAAAGTAGCCTTTGTCCTTCTTCAAGAATCAAACTATCTCCATGACAAATTTCATCTAAATCGGTTCAGCGCTTTAAGCGTAAAGAGGTAACAAACAGACAGACACACTTTCGCATTTATAATATTAATATAAAAGTATGTTTGTTTAGAAATATCAGTGCCCACAGTTTAGAAGTATCAGTTGAGTCACCCTATTACGTGAGTGAGACTAGAAATTGTTGTTCTGAGTCTAGGTGTTCTTTGTGCCCGTTGCATGTATGTTTGTAAAGTCCCCCGCGACACAGGATATATCCCTAATGCGGTCTTTGTCTTTTAAAAAAAAATTTGGTTTCCACAATAAGTTCCCTGTTTACCCCTTTTGGGATACAAGGCGTGTGTTTATAAAAAAGGATCTTATCTTATTGTTATCGTCATAATTTCAACTATCGTAGAATTTTAAAATAAAAAAAAAAACCACGAACTTTTAAAACAGTTTTTTCTTACTAACAATCTACCAAAACAAAATATGTAAGTACATAATTTATTTAAAACAAAACTGAGTATCCCTATAATACTCCGTTCATTCCCGATAAATGCGAGTACTTCTAAATGCGAAGTCAGGGGTGAGTTATATAACAAATCAGATGATTCTGTTACTGTCTGAATATAAGTAGGCCGAGCATGTAGGCATGGCAACCATAGACTAAATATTCTTAACAATCTGTTGAACGTCGATTCGCGCGCTGTCACGCCCTTTTTTTAAATTATATAAATGGGACATAATTTAATATTAAATGATAAGCGTTTATATATAATCACGCTTATATCTCTGAAAGGGTATACAGAGATGTGTTAAACCGCATTTCGCATAGTAGAAGAATTTTAGTTTCTCTTACATTAAAAGGGATAATAGTATTGCCGTCTAGCGGGTTTATAACGGGCTTAAATTCGATTTTTTACGCGGAGCGCCTGCCATCAGACTTTGACAACCTAAGTAGGTACTAGGCAATATTGAAGTTCTGTCAAAAGACTGTTTAAATTGGGACTAATCCCACCCACACGCCCACCATTGTAACTCCTGTACACCAGGATCCACAGCAGTGACCCACGAACACACCGAGTTATGACACTCGGGAAGTCCCAGGAAGAAATTAAACTGTCTTGGAACCCGCAACGAAATTAATCAGAAGAAAATTGGAGGAGTTGGAAATACAGTAAATCCACTTCCCTCCTTAGCAAAGCGGGAGACAAAATGAAGCAAAATAGGCATACACCCTTTTAAACAGGAAGGAACCACGGCCACAAAATATTACGGGTCCTACGTGAGCCAAAAGACTGTTGTCGGCCGTTTTAGGGTTCCAACTACCCGTAACGATTGCCACAGACGTTCTTATCACAACTGGGAACGACAGCTTAACGTGTTCTCCGAAGCCGTCAACCGGATACTTTAGCGAGTAGAAGGCGAATGATCTATTGGTCAGCGACTCTGACTGCTAAGCCAAAGGTTGTGGGTTCGATTCCCCCCCAGGACAAATAAGTGTGTGATGAGCACGATCATTTGTTCTGTATGTGGGTGTAATTTATCCATATCATGTACATGTATAAAGTAATATATAAGTATGTTTATCAGCAGTCTGGTCACCATAGTACAGGCTCTGCCTAGTTTGGGATCAGGAAGCCGTGTGTGAGATGTGTTATTATTAAAAAAGTCTCGGAGGAAGAGAAAGTAGTCTATTTTTGTCCCTGATCCTATCAAATTTTTTTATTTCTTTCTTTTCTTCCTCGTGGTCAAGGAAACTTTTTGATTTTTAAATGGTGAGCTGGCCATTAAAAACAAGGAAACGGATTGTATGTTTGAACGTTTAAAATGGCATAACTTTTGTTAATTTTCATCGAGTGAATGAGATTACAAGATTCCAAAATCCCCTCTCCCTCTGATTATGGGTATGATTATATGATTATTATACATATATACTACTATATTATTATACTATTACTCGTATACATATATAAAAATAAACTTCTTGCTGTGTGTTTTATAAAACACTAATTTTGACCGGGGTTCCATCGCAGTAAAAATAAGCTTAGGTATGTTACTCATTGATAATGTAGCTTTCCATTACTGAAATATTTTTTTAAATCGGTTTAGTGGTTTAGGCGTAAAAGCTTAACAAATAAACAAACTCACTTTCACATTAATAATATAAAAGTATGGATTATGCCGAGGAAAAACAGTATCATTAATCTTAATCTATAAAAAGTCAACGTGGACGAAAATACGGACAAAACCTAGTTTATATATAGATTTTTGTTTTTACAAACTAGTTACAAACAAGTTTATGCATGTATGTCTGTTTGGGACAAATCTTGAACTGAATTTTAACTCAGTAATTCTCCAGTGATTTTGCTGAAATTTTTGGATTTGAATTTGACGATTGACGTAGTATGTAAGGAATTGCCAGCGTGTGCTAAGCCGAGTCCTCTCTGCAACCTATGCTCCAATCACGATCGAAATCTTCGATCAACCAACAATATGCTTATTCTATGCTCCCCTTACACCTTCAACTTCAACTCCTCCTTCTATGTCCAGTCAGTTCTTCTCTGGAATGCCCTCCCTGCCGAAATCGGGATGTCCACAAACCGCCTTGCATTCAAGAAAAAAGTGCGCGATCTTCTTCGGAGTGAATCGGCAGAACAGTAACAACGCTAGTACCAGACTGAGTATTTATATATTTTATTAATTTTATGTAGGTTTACTTATGTATGTGTATTTATAGATTGTGTATGTTTCTGAACCTAAATTATGTTAAATTTAATATTTTGTTTTGCACCTACCGCATCATATTTCTACATCACCTGAAGGTTGACTGGAGAGCCTAATGACATTAAGTCCGCCTTTGTACAATATATGCATTAAGTTTAAAATAAATAAATAAATACTGAAAGAGTTATTCAAATGTGTTTAATCGTTCATAAATTAAATAAAAAACTTTTCGGCTTTATTACATGGCTATGATAACTCACAGGACCGATTGTTAGACGTCTTTTAGATGGTATGATAATTGTGATAATGGTCATAGCACTTAGGCCTTATGCTTTTCGCACCATACCCTCTGTTGGGGAAACTGAGGACGTGTGTGGGACTCCCGGAGAACCGGTCTACCCACTAAGCCCCACGGCGGCTTACTTCGGCAGTCGGGAGTAGCTCCAGGAACGCATCAGCGGCTTCTGGAGTCCTCGCCCTAGACTACATCCCCAAGGTCGCACCGGGATGTCACCTGTCTCGGGTGGTCTGCAGCGGCCAGATCACCCCAAGATGTAGCCGCAGCGACCCTTAGTCAGTGATTTGGGAGCAACCGACCTCTGCCGCGTTCCCTTCACCGCCTCTATCGAGCGGGATCGGCCCTCTCCCAATCCCGCTCTGCGATAGCACTTAGGCCTCATCATCATCATCAACAGCCTTTAACAGTCCACTGCTGGACATAGGCCTCTCCTTAGAAAGGAGGTTTTGGCCTACTATACCACGCTGGCCAGACGGGTTGGTATAGGGTTTGTGTCAAGTTTTCCTTCTCTCTGCAGTGCTGGTGTCCTGCGTATTTCGCTCCCTTAGTCGCCTCTTACGACACCCACGGGATGAATAGGGGTGGTGACACTCTGTATTCTTAATCCGTCACCACACGGATGGTATAGCATAATACAAACCCTTGACAAATCGCAGGTTTGCAGTTTTTCTCCTGAATTTTCAAATTAAGCAAATAATAATTCTAATAACAGACCTGATCGCCAAAAGTCAGAGATATAAGTGACTGGCGTGACTGGAGATTGAAAATAAGCTCCTTCTCGTTTCCTCAAAATGGGATGCCAATAGTTATAGATACAGGCATCAAAAAATATATTGGTAGTTCTTTAAAGCTAATCCATACTTCCATACTTCAATACAAATATTATAAAGAGGAAAGATTTCATTTTTTCTTTGTAACGAATAATCTCCGAAACTACTGGACCGATTTTAAAAATTATTTCAATAAATGGAAAGCTACAAAATCAGCAAGTAACATAGGCTACTTTTTGCCGCGATAACTGAACAGCGGGCAAAAGTTATTGTTGTTCGCTTCATACTATGCATGAAGAACGATAACATTCCTATGGAGGGTAGGCGGCATAAAAGAACGAAGTCGAAACTATTTTACAACGTATTGATGGACTGCGTGGAAGAGGATATGGCTAGGAAGGAAGTAAGTAGTTGTCTAATGATAAAAGACAATCATCATCATCAACAGCCTTTAATAGTCCACTTCTGGACATAGCCCTCTCCTTAGAAAAGAGGTTTCGGCCTTCGATACCACGCTGGCCAGACGGGTTGGTATAGGATTTGTTTCAAGTTTTCCTTCTCTTTTTAGTGCTGTTGTTCTGCGTTGTTTTCTCCCTTAGTCGGCTCTTATGACACGCACAAGATGAATCAGGGTTCAATACCGTTTTTCCAAATCCGGAACAGAAATGGTATCACATAAGGGCCGACTTTAAACTAAAGAGCTCTCAAGGTAAGGAAGTTATATTATTGAGTATCCATTTAAAATCAAAGTATCTTTTATATCTTAATGACGTCTTCATTGTTTACCTCTTTAACTATCTTCAAAACAAAAAATAATATTAAAGCCAATAAATACTATACTAATAACTAAATCTTTTATATAATTTCTAAATTACAATAATTAAATTATTTTTACGTGAAACGGAATTTTATACTACAAAAAAAAGTAAAATGTTTGTCTTAGATATTTATAATTAACCTCCGCTCTTGTACATCCAATACGCATTCTTTTTTTTTCAATACAAAAATTATTTATACAAAGCTTGCAAAAGTAAAAAAAACATTTAGAAAATACGTACCATTTGCGTTTCCATCAGCATCAGTCGCAGGACCGGTGAACTTCAGACCTCTTGTTGTTTGGTTCATCTCAACCAAGTCCGCTGCAGTAACTACCCGAAAGCCTAGTCCGTGGCTAGACACTGTAGAGTTCCACTGCCACAAACACATATCATGTTCATGGGTAATATTTTCAAAGTTACAAAACACCCCTGTAGCGTGTGACACATAATTCCTATTCACGGTTTCATACATGGAACTGTTCGGACGAAGGCTGCTTATTATTTTTTTAATTTTATTATCTGCCATAGAAAACGTCTGATTGTCATAAATCTTTTGACTAATAGCTATGCCTTCATTGTCATTCATCATCGTGTCATTATAACTTTTATTCAGTAGATGTAATTTATCGACGCTGGATTTTGCTCCATTCCTTCGATTTTGCCGTCTATCCTCTGTCCGGTTCATAAGACTGCTCAATTTATGGAATGAACCTCGTTCTTTACCCGGATTTGCGCTCCTGTACTTTTGTCCCTTCTCCGGCGCCATGGTTTTCTTCGCTTTATTTTCTTTTTCGATTTCATGGTCGCCAAATGTGATGGCAACCACGACCAGTATGGTGAATAACTTGCCAAACGCCATTTAGTGAAACAATATTGTTTTCAGATATATAGGCCGCTCGGCGCGGTCTGCCGTTTCGGATGCATCGTTTGCTGTGTCGTACACACTCATAACAATAGTTAACACTAAAGTTCAGTACGAAATAGGTACGCGATTATCTTATTAAGCGCGTGTGTTGGACGCGGGTCGCGGCCTGTTGGAAAACGGCCAGACGTGCGCTCCGCACGGTCGATACACTCCCATACAAATACATGTTGCAATAACATTCATTTGTAAAACAACATCTAACACTATTAATTTTATTACACTAGGAAATTTTCCTTTTATCTCGCACACCCTCACAGCCCCTGGAAAACTGCTACTAATGGACGACACCGAGATACGTGATACGATGTTATCCCACACAGTTTTAAACTCCCTGAGCAGTTTCAGTCACAGTTACTTAATATTAACAATTAAATTTTCACTGATACAAATTAAAAGATGTAATTTATCAATTTATATTACTGTTAATACATTTTAAAATCCATATAACGAGGTACGTACGCCGCGGTCGGACTCCCGTGCGCAGCGCCACCGCGGGAGTATGCGGAACTAAACGCCCGCGGACAGAAATAATCATTACTTTTCGCGAGATGTGATCTTGGAGCGGCGTTTGAAGGGATGCTGCGCAGGTGTAGTCCCGCCCCGGACCATTCCCGGGCTTTACGCGCAGGATGTAGTCGCATCGCAGACCGGCTATTGCATTGGCTCAATTAGTATCACCGCTCATGGTGGAGCTCTCTTATTGGTTATATTTACAGGCAGCATAACGGTATTGGTCGCCCGTGGAAATCCCGCGAAAACAGACCTATCGTGGGCGACACCGGATATTATATGAAGAAAATTTCCTTAGCAATTTGTTTACGCGATCGGCGGGTGGTTGTCGTTTTTTTTTGCCGACTGCGGAGATTAGATTGGAGTTTTTTCCACATTTATGAGTTCCTATTTCATTAAAAAAACTTCGTTACAATCGGTTCTTTGATATTGACGCAAATCTCATTCGCGTTGGTTTTGTTCCATTTATAAAGTGATCGATAAAAGTGTCCTATTGTTTATCTCTAGAATGAAAAATATTTTGTTCTAGTTAACATTTTTTAGTATGACATTAATTTCTTTATTGTGTGGTTATTGTAGAGCTTAAAATGTGAGTATAAATATTTGGGTGATAACATAAACAATTGAATATTTTTTCTCAGTTTACTGTCAGATTACAACTATTACAATTTCGTTCCGAAACGTGTTCTTTCTGATTAACATTTCTTAAAGAAAAATAATAGTTTTTCTAATATAAATAGTAAGGTAGCATGGAGTTTATTTTGATGTTTAAATTAATGTTAAATTGTTAAGATTAATAAAGTGAAACATTTACAACCATTATTAGAAATTAAACTAGTAACTTTTTAATTCTGCGAAAAAGTAGGTTGATAAATATAAATTAACCTCTTAGTTTCCGAACGTAATCATCAATTAGCCAACAGCCAGTGCACTTGCAGCATTCTATACCACTCCTTGCGTTGTGAACGTAGACTGTTATGGTCCTAATTAATAACTGCAGTTTTTTATCATAGAACTCAGTAAAATTAATAATAATTATATGTTTATTTCACAGCGTTCTTAGCTAATTAACTTGTGACAATGTCAAGTACTTCTGGAGTGATATCTGTGCTTTAAAATTTGTATTTATTTCTATTGTTTATTTTAAACGGTGAGTCTTTGCAATACCTTTACCCTTAAAAAAGTAGGAGTGCTTATCAATGGTTTGTGCTCTATATTTAAACTCATGTTTTACTTGTAAATAAATATGGAATGTAATTTTTCCGGTCGTAAAATAGTAAATTTCTAATAAGTATGATTCAGTTCTTTCATCAATTTGTTTAAATTGCTAATCTTATCGTTCTGAATGAATACTTGATGCATCTGTTTACATGGCTTAATATGCAAATCTAGTTAAAAGGTTTTATTGTATTGTTAGCCCAAAATTCACAGATTAACAGGTACATACATTCCAATACAGTATGATTCACTGTCTCTTCTACATATTTCTAATTACACTATACAGGAAATCATTATTACAAACAATATAGAATTTTACCGTTAAGTCTCTCTGTATTTACTTAATGAAAAAAATAATACATTCATATTTATTGCATAGAAAACTTTTACATAATAATTTCTAACATATTGGTCATAATTTTATAGCAAATTTAATTTGTGGGCAAAAGAATCATTTTATGGAAGCCTAAATCACGATTGAGATCTTAAGAAATAAGGTATGAATAGATGTAATCACTGTAATTATCGTACATTATAATAATAAGATTATTATCTTAGAATTTTAAGATCCAATCTACTTGTAAGTGATTTACACACGGCTAACAATATTCTGGTGTACTGTGTGTTATTTAGGGGAAGTGTATTATTATATGCTGGCCTGTTAAGAAAACGGATGAGAGAAGCCTGAACGTAGCCGAAATGCGAATGCTGAGATGGATGTGTGGTGTGACTCAGATGGACAAGGTTAGGAATGAGTATATACGAGGTAGTCTGAAAGTAGCGCCACTGGATGAAAAGTTAAGAAGTAATAGGTTATCTTTTTATGGACATGTCATGCGGAGGGATGAGTTTAATGTGGCGAAGAAAGTTTTAGGTATGGGAGTGGTTATGTACAAGAGAAGAGGCAGACCGAAGAAAAGGTGGATGGACTGCGTGAGGGAGGATATGGCTAGGAAGGGAGTAAACAGTGAGATGACGCATGACAGAGTAGAATGGAAAAATCATACATACTGCGCCGATCCCAAATAAAATTGGGAAAAGGGTAGGCAGATGATGGTGATGTATTATTATATGCTTACATGTGTTTGATTTGTAATAATTCATTTCTTCACATCACACCATCACATCAACAGCCTTTAACAGTCCACTGCTGGACATAAGCCTCTCCTTAGAAAGGAGGTGTTGGGCCTACTATACCACGCTGGCTAGACGGGTTGGTATTGGGTTTGCGCCACACCACCCCGCCGCAAACCCCGGAGGGGTGACGGTCCGAGGGGATTTCCACACGTTAAAAAAAAAAAAAAGGGTTTGCGCCCTTAGTCAACTCTTACGACACCCACAGGATGAATTCCGTATTCTTAATCCGTGACTACACGGACAAATTTAGTTTGCCACATACATATCAAAAGCATGCATGCATTAGGATACATGATTCGAATCTTGCAAACAGCACCACCTTCTTCTTAGCTGAAACAGTTCCACTGCTGGCCATAGGGTTCCCCAAAGTTGAAACAGCACAACATATCCTGTTCACTTTGTGGAATAGATTTAGGCCAGCCATAAAATAAATCAGCTAATATTGCCATGATACTCATTTAACTGACCCTAAATAAAATTTTCCATATGATGACCAATTGAGAATACAGAGAGTCACCACCCCTATTTGTCGTAAGCCGACTAAGGGGGCAAACTACGCAGGACAACAGCACTGCAAAGATAATCAAAACTTAAAACTAACCCTAAACCAGTGGCCAATGTGGTATAGTAGGCCAAAACCACCTTTAAAAAGAGAGGCCTATGTCCACCATGTACAATCATAGATATCCTATTATAATTATGTATAATAGCAACATTAAAAATCCCCATTCACAAAAAAACTTAAAAAATCAAGAACTGCTTGTTGAGACTGTTCTAATAAGCCAAAAAATGGTATATATGCTGCAATTTTCTAAGGAGTTGGCTATTCTGCAGACTACTTGATGCAGCAGCAAGTTCCACGTTATTTACCCCTTCAGGAAGAAAAGTTGTGAATGTGTGTTGTGGAAACTCATAATTTTAATTTGTTTTATTTAACTTCAAATTCAGTACCTTATTCGATGAATCACTAGTTTCTTTATATGAGAAAATTATAAATGCAACTAAGTTAAAATAAAATAAAATCTATTCTCACTAAACAGGTACTTTTGTTTCATTTTTCTTCTTAAAAAAAGACAACTCCCGCATTAGGAATATATTCCTGTGTCGTGGGGACATTACAAACATACATAAAAAGGACACAAAGAACACCCAGACTCAGAACAACAATTTATGGATCACACAAAGTGTAGTCCCATGTGGGGATCGGACCCACAACACTCAGCGTAGTAGTAAGCGGCGTGGCGACCGTTTAAAAAACGTCTTTTAACTATGACTGTACATATTCACCTAAAAACATTATGTTAACCTTTGTCATGTTTTTGTTATACTGTGTATATTAGTACAGTAAGTTATTTATATATATATACACAAAAAAATTGTATGGTCTGACAAAGTCGTAAATTTTTTTTAAAGATTGTAATTTATCTGTAATACGTATCTATTTACAAATATATAAGTATGTTTATCAGCAGTCTGGTAATCATAGTACAGACTCTGCCTAGTTTAGGATCAGACGGCCGTTTGTGAGATATGTAAGATATATTACAGTTATACAAATGATAGTTTAACCGCAAACTGAAGCCTCTTAAATGATATAGGCAAATCGGTATCATTGGAATACGCGGAATGTTTACGGGTTGTCCAGTTGCGGGGCGGTGAAGTTGGTGGCTACAATGACATGCCTCGAAGTTCTTTAATTAAAAGTCTTGACTCATTACATAGATTTGGAGGGTATACATTTCTTAATATCATTACGGCGATTCATGTCCATAATTAATGATATCTGCTTAAAGAATTGACCAATTTTAATGTTGTAAAGACCAAAAATTATCTACTTCGAATTATCTCGATGATGAAATACTTTAATTTCATAAGGATTCATATAATCACGCGAAAAAATGCATCTAAAGTATATAGTGGAAATTTAATGATCTGAAAAAAAAAATGTTTTTTAAAACTTAGCTGTTATAGATGGATATACCCCCTCGCGAACTTTTTTGTAGATCTTTTTTAGTCTTATAATTAATTACCACATTATTTCGTCTCATCTTTAACCATTTAAACAGCGCACGCGAAGAAAGGAAATTTTTGAGACGATTTTAAGATTTTTTTCGACGTCTAAGTTTTTTTAGAAATAAATGATAGCCATGTTACTTCCTGATAATGTAGCTTTCTATTAGTGAAAAAATGGTTAAAATCGACAAACAAAAAAATATTTCCTCTTTATAATATTATTATTACTTAGTATATATAAATCTAATCGTTAGTTTCCTTTGGTCTATTTGGTGGAAACGTCGGGCAACCAAAAAGTTACCCCCAATTTCGAATCGGGTGTAGTGTCATGTGTGCCAATTATTGAAAAAAACGTGAAAATGAAACGTGAAAATGTATATATATATTAATATATATTTTAATACGAAAATAATTATTTAAAACGTACGGACAAATATTATGAACAATAAATCAGTTCTATAGATTAGCGCGTATAAATAAACAATTTATGTTTGTTTATACTACTTCTTAACTTCAGATTTATTAAGTATGTCAGTATTGTTATGTACAGTGGTTTCTGAACATAGTAAAGAAATCGTGACTCTAAATTCCACATATCTATTTTAGATGTGCTGAAAGATGTCAGGCGGCAACTCCAAGAACAAATCTCGCAGTAAGACGCACGAAGGATGGGAGGAGGCTGGAGGGGAGTTCTACCAAGAGTTATACCCTGGAGGGGAGCAGGAACTCTTTGAGAACTTACAGAGAGCTGATGCTGCTAAACTAGCTACGCTACTGCCATCGAAACAGGCGAGAAATAGTAAGAAACATTTTTAATCGACTTCATACAAATAATATTTCAAAAAAACTAAAAAACACGTTTTTTATAGCAAACCAAACTAAAAAATATGGGGTGCTTTTTACTATTGACAACAGGCACCCAACGCTTTCTTTTTTCGAATTTATTAAAATTTATTTTCTATTTTGGTTCTCTATAAAAAGCGTGTTTTTTAGTGTTTGAAACTATTTTTTTTTAATTTTATATATGTTTTTTAAATCTGTGTATTGTCGTCGGTCCTCGATATTTTGTAGACACAAAGTTTGAACGAATTCTGACCGCTTAAAGTCAGTCCAAATCACGCTCAAAGGACTCGGTTACAAACAAACATACAGGTGAAGCTAATAAAAAAACTTTCTCCATTTGGTTGTCTTTGAATGTATGTTACCACAGAGCTTTTCTTTTTTTTTTTTTTTTATTGGGACTAATCCCACCCACACGCCCACCACTGTAACTCCTGTACACCAGGATCCACAGCAGTGACCCACGAACACACCGAGTTATGACACTCGGGTTACCACAGAGCTACGGCATTTATAGTACGATTAGCTTTTTATGTTGGCTATCGTGGTAAAAAGCAGCCCATGTCCTGCCCCACAACTCAAACTATCCCTATATCAAATTTCATCTAAATCGGTTAAGTGGTTATTGATTCCTAATACAAACTTCCACCCTCCTTTTCACCCCCTTAAAGGATGATTGCTGGGATAAAAACTATACGATATGCATTCCCGGGACTCGAGACTATCTCAATACCAAACATCTCAATCGGTTTGATCTCGGTCGAATTTGGCAAATCTATAGAACGATTTGGAAAAATATTTTTTATTTAGCAGGGTGTTTTACTCGTTTGGTTTCATTCAAATTTGAAGAAATAATACCACACCTGAGCGTTCAACGTCATCAGCCTTTAATAATCCACTGTTGGCAGGTTTTGGCCTGCTATACCACAGTCCCACACACTGAGTGTTCATTCACCATAATGTATGCGCCTTGAAGCCGGTGTCACTATTTAAAAGATCCTTTATTGTTTAAAAAAATTATACATAATTATATACACATAAATAATAATAATAATAAATCGATCTAAGTGGCGTGCAATGGGAGAGGCCTATGTCCAGCAGTGGACTGCGATAGGCTGATGATGATGATGATGATACACATAAAAACAAATATTATGTTAAGGGAATATTATCACATCACATCACATCATCAACAGCCTTTTACAGTCCACTGCTGGACATAGGCCTCTCCTTAGAAAGGAGGTTTTGGCCTACTATACCACGCTATCCAGACGTGTTGGTATAGCCTGTATCAAGTTTTCCTTCTCTCTGCAGTGCTGTTCTGCGTAGTTTTCTCCCTTAGGCTCTTACGACACTCACGGGACACTGTATTTTTCATCCGCACCACAAGGGTATAACTGAATATATACACATAAAAATAAATATTATGTTAAGGGAACACATACTTAAATAAAATAGGTACACATACAATTGCATGGTATCAAAAACTGCTCAGCAACTCTAATAGTTTCTTTAACAATTTCTTAAAATTAAGAAGCGCACGTGCCCGTCTGCTGAACAGTAGAAACGCATTCCATTAACGAATGACCTGTAATGTTAAAAATTTATCAATGCGAGTTGTAGAATGCGACGTCAGTTACTGATTCAAATTCTCAAACGCCAAGGAATCTTGTTGTAAGAATTCCAAGCATACTTTGAGATAAAGATAGCGGTTTTATTAAGGGATTTCTTTATTATGATGCATAAGAACATTTATTCATTTATAGTATTTGGCTGCCAAGTTTCGCTGTTGCACATTGTGGTGGCATTGATAAGAAGTAAGGAACTAAACTGAGCAAAAAAATTAAAACAATGTTTGGAGCTGGTTGTATATCGTGTCAAAATTTGAGCTCAATCGGTACAAAACTTTTTACGAACACAAACCAACGTAACATTTATATAGAAATATATATTTATAAATATAGATATCAAATCAAATCAAATCAATATATTTGCAAACACAGGTACATTTATAGGTGTTATAAAATATAGATTTGTCTGCTGCATTTTACCACATTATTGGTGTGCAAATATTTATCATTACAATGTTACATTTCAAAATTCAAACAATTCAAAATACACTTTGCCAGAAGAATAAGTTTTAATACAATATGTATATATATATATATATATATATATATACAGCCTTGGCCAAAAGTATTAGGCACCCTACATTTTACTTAAAATAAAGGAAAAAAACAACTAATACTTTTTGAATTGATTTATTACCATAAAATTACACAAAAAAGAATGAAAAAAACTTAAAATCTAGTTGGTCCACCTTTGGATTTAATTACTGCACTAATTCTAACTGGCATGCTGCGTACAAGCTTAGTACAATCCTCTCTTGTAATGGCATGCCATTCTTGTACTAACGCATTTTTAATGCCGTTTTCGATGTGATACTATGCTCTTGAATCTTGCCCTTCAAAATGCTTCAAAGATGTTCAATTGGGTTCAAATCTGGTGACTGCGCTGGCCAATCAAACAAGTCAATGTTGTTTTCAGTAAACCAACGCATCGTAGTCGCTGACTTATGACAAGGTGCATTGTCTTGCTGGAATAACTCCCTCTAAGTTGGTATCGCCGAAAATACTCGTTAGCGAAGGCATAAGCGCAGTTTTAAGCACTTTTATGTACTTTTCGCTGTTCATACGACCTGCGCAAACAAACATTTCGCCAACCCCATCAGTAGCCATGCAGCCCCAGATCATTATGCTGCATCCTCCATGCTTTACTGTCGGTACGACGCAATCTGGATGGTATTCTTCGCCCACACGTCGCCCCCGAAGGTCACACCTGGCGTTCCAAATATCTGCTGAAAAAAGAAAAAAAACACCTTTTTTTAAACTGCCTTAACTTTTATTATTTTAGTTAAATAAATAACTGACCATGATTATTCAGTAAAATTTCCTTACCTCAAAGTTAGATTCGTCAGACCATACCACATTGGCCCAATCTTCCTCAGTAAAATGTTGATGCCGTAGAGCCCATTCACGTCGTTTTCTTTTGTTAGCTTCTGAAAGCCAGAGCTTCTTCCTGGCTTTGCATCCTTTTAAGCCTGCTTATCCAAGTCTTCTTCTGGTGGTCCGAGCACTTATTGGCTTTCCAGCCTCTTCGGACAAAGTAGCAGCAAGCTCTGATGATGTGTTCTTCCGATCTTTCATAGATTCGCGTATTTATTTTCTATCCTCGCGCTTCGAAGTCACACGTTTTCTGCCTGTTCTTGGTTTATTAGCGTGACTGCCAGTCTCAGCAATCCGTTTGATAGCAGATTGCACAGCGCAACGCGAACATTTCACTAACTTAGCAATTTCTTTTTGCGACTTCCCTTGTTCATGGAAAAGTTGTATTTTTACTCAGTTTTCCAAAGTAATTTCACTTCTTTTCGGCATTTTTAAATAAATTACGCGTCAATTTAATCACTATGTTAGAAATAAAAGTTTGTTTACTCGTTAGAGTCCTGAACACAAGTGACCAAACATTGACTGATAAGAACTCATAAAAACAAATCCTTTGTTTTCAGTCATCATGTGTTTTATGACCATAACAGATAGCTGCTTGCTTTTCTAGGAAGTTATTTGTGACCCCGGCATGCCATCTAAGATAAGCATTTATTCATTGTTCAATCAGTAAACATGAATCGTGTATTTTTCTGGGGTGCCTAATACTTTTGGCCAAGGCTGTATATACACTATCTTTACCATACAAAGCTTAGCAGTGGCACATTGTTGTTGTTTTGTTGCACACACACAAAAAATAGATTATGAACATCTTTTAAGCGTGTTGTATAACGTATCAAATTTTTCGAGTTTCTGAACTTACGCTAAAATAAAAGTGTTACCAACTTAGGTTTAACTTAACACTTTTATTTATATAGATATATATACATATATATAGTCGTATGATGAAGCCCTGATGACTTATGCTTACGACATTAATACCAAATCCAATCTTTTGAATTCATCAAAAGGAATCATATGAGTATAAATTTGTAAGGTTTTAAAGCAGCAATAATTTACCTAGCTCCATCATCAGGTAAAATCCAAGATGTCAAATTATAGTTTTACTACAGGAGCAAGAAGGTTAAAATTGCCTTCTAGCTAACTAACTCAGCTAATAATAGTCAAGTCTAAGTATGGGTCGCATCGCAAGCGAATATTAAGTGGGCCCTAGGAATGGAATAAAATCACAATCACCTGTGATATAATCATATACTCGTAATCATACCTCTAATTAAAAAAAAGCACTGTGACTTATTATTAATGAATGATATGAATGCATGGTTTTCGCATACGCTTAACGAGGGTGGACCCCTTCCCGCATCACAAATTACTCTTCGTCGGAAAAAAAACAATAATTAAGCGAAATAAGAAATTGCGGGATTATGTGTTACCGAAAAAAAACCGGGATTGTTCAAAATTTTTTTTCTACGAAGTTCCGCGCTTTTAAACTTTGTTTTTTTTTACCGTTGTTAGTAGTGTCTATTAGCTTTATATTAATTCAGTTTGCAGCTTTTACTTTAGCGGAACAAAGTCAGAAAAAAATAAAATCGAAATCCTATTTTTTCTGTTTCCATGGCCCCCATAAGTCGTAGTATGAAGAGTTTTGTTTGTTTTTTTAAAGTAGGATACCACCGGTGGCTATCCCCTACGAATTTTAAAATATCTTTTTTTTAACTTTTTCAAAAATTGGAAAGTTTTAAGGATTATTTTTAAACTACGCAAGCGAGCTCTATGGGAGTTTTACTCTAGCATTTGTAATAAGTTAATATATACTATTAACCGATAAAAATATGTATGTCCGTTTTAGAGGCTAAAAAGAAGACAATGGCACAGAGAGTGGGACATCTGAGCAATACTAATATTTTAAGCTCCCTTTTTAAGACGGCCAAGACGTGGGTCCCGAGTTTGGAAATTTTTGGTTGGTGGGTCGGAGTCTAATCAAGTTTGGGAACCAACAGATCAGCGACACTGACTGCTAAGTCAGAGGTTGTGGGTTCGATTTCCACCCATGACAAACATTGTGTTTTATTCAGTTATTAAATGCGAATATATAGAGTCATAATATACAAAAACTTTTTGATTAAAATTAAAACTAATTCGCGTGATTACGTGATTACATCATCTGATTTACGATAAGGCAAGTTAAGTCGATATACGATTGGGATTATAATTAATCGGGCGGAAATGACGTTTTGCAATGGAAATGGTATTTTTGAACGGAAATTGCGTTAAGTAAAAAAGACAGTTTATCATGGTGTTGTGTTCGTCAGCTGACGTGTTTTATAACTACTAGAGATTGCGTGACGGTCGAATTTCGATTTGTTTTGAACGTTTTACTCTTTTTCTTAATAAATAAATATTTTTTCGGGTATCTAACACACTCGGGTATCTCTACAATGGGTGTATATAATAATAATGTTTTCGGACATCTGACACACAACGCCATCTGGTTTAAAACTAAGCACAGCTTGTACTATGAAAGCTTGATTGACTGATAGAATACTTAGATCCTTTTTTTTGGTAAATACACACATATTATACATAGAAAACACCCAAACTCCGAAAGTCAGCAAGCTTCAGCAGTTCAAGTTTTCCTTCTCTTTGCAGTGCTGTTGTCTTGCATATTTTGCTCCTTTTGTCGACTCTTACAACACTCACAGGTGAATAGGGGTGGTGACACGGGGTGATTAAAATTTCCGATCGAATCAAAAATCGAAACGCGGAGAGCGTTTCGATTTTTGATTCGAGCGGAAATTTTAATTTTTTTAATTGGATCATCAATAAAATACTACCTACTTAACGAACAAAATAAACGAATAGACACGTATTAGGGGAGCCCTGTTGTCCCCCTTTTGATTACGTGGAAATAAAACATAGATTAGTTATACGAGTATATCTATTGCATGTACTATGGAAGCTCAGAGGAATTGTTTACTTACTACTACTGTCTGACTTACCCGTCTGACCATCCGCACCACTTAGATAATTGGCAATCCACCACATACGGTTTTCAATAAAATTGTTTGCCTTACACAACCATTCTGTGGAAGATGTCGTCTGGATTCCCAACCTTCAAGAAAAAAGCGTATTCCCACCTCTAAAGCCCACGTTGCTCGTCTGCCCCCTATATCATAAAAAAGCAACATTTTCCCTGGTTGGGAATCAAACCCACAACCACTACACCAACAGTGCAGTCCTATATCAGCGATCAATAAGTATTTTATTATTAAGTATGTTTTGTATTACCTAACGTTTCGACCAGGTTGCACTGGCCTTTATCACAGGCTGATTCCATGACACAGTCAGCCTGTGATTAAGCAAACTCCAGGTGTAATACCTCACGGGGGGGGGTCGTCTACTCGTCTGTGGATGGCCCGAGGTATGTCGGGGCACCAGGGACTTCCTTTCTAGGGTATATCTGGTTCCCCGGCTATTAGTACCCGAGACGGCGTGCGTTTTTGGTCGGTTCGAGTCAGACATGCCACCGATAGGTGGTATCCGAGGGGATTGCCGCACGGAAAAAAAAAAAGGTGTATAATACCTATTGACTGCTTTAATTCCCGCATTAATCATTATACACATTAATTTAAGTGCAGATAATTAAAAAGGAAACTATGTTTTTAAATCAAATGAATATTATCACCGGATACAAATGATATTATTATATCTTTAATATCTTTTTATTTTTTTGATATCCCTTCAACATCAAAAACAATATTATTTATTTATCTTATCCTAAATCGTTTTTTTATTGGGTGATTATAAAAAAATCGCGCTACGCAATTAAAGTGATAAACAGTCCTTTATATTATTGATTAATTTTCGTTTGTTTTGGGTTTTTTTGGTATGGGTTTTTCTCTTGATACTGATAATTCTCTATAATAAATTGCTAATTATGCTATTCATAACGTGACACATCTCACACACGGCCCTCTGATCCCGAACTAGGCAGAGCCTTTACCATGTAATTATGCCTGTATAATGGATTTGCCGTTATATAGCCCACGGCTTTATTCGTTGA
Source organism: Arctia plantaginis (assembly GCA_902825455.1). Taxonomy (NCBI): domain Eukaryota; kingdom Metazoa; phylum Arthropoda; class Insecta; order Lepidoptera; family Erebidae; genus Arctia; species Arctia plantaginis. The sequence goes on along the minus strand of CADEBD010000336.1, from coordinate 3,741,375 downwards.
TTATTTTTTATTTTTTATTTTTTCGTAAATGACGAACTTTAATAGAAACGTTTGGCCCTCTTTTTACTCCCTTATGTCCGTGTGGTGACGGGTTAAGAATACGGAGTGTCACCACCCCTATTCATCCCGTGGGTGTCGTAAGAGGCAACAAAGGGAGCTAACGTAGGACAACCAGCACTGCAAAGAGAAGGAAAACTTGAAACTAACCCTGTACCAACCCGTCTGGCCAGCGTGGTATAGTAGGCCAAAACCTCCTTTCTAAGGAGAGGCCTATGTCCAGCAGTGGACTATTAAAGGCTGTTGATGTGATGATGATGATGGGTGAAATTGCCAAAAATCCTTTCTTAGTGCTGACAACATAAAAAGCTTTAGCTGACCAAGTTGATAACCTCAGCGGTTTAGGCTCTGTGTTTATTAATCAGTCAGAGCAAGGAATTTTATATCAATAGATTTTATCATCATTATTAGAGCTATACAAAAATATGTTTATTGTACAATAGTAATAAACTAAGTATCATTAAAGATTAACACAATTGATAGCCATCAAAGCGGTCATTGGATTATTTGTTAAATTTATTGCGTTAGGTTATTGGTAGTTGCACTTGGCTTCTATGAAGTCTTTGAGTAAGGCTTATGTCCAGCAGTGGACCTACTAGGGCTGCTGAAATTAGTAAATGAGCTTACCGAAAATCAGCCCCCCTCCCATCAATTATGGAATATGCAAACGACCAAACGGGTACTTAAGTTACTGCAAGAGTCACAAATGCATCGCCCTTTACTCAGTGAAATCAGGAGGTTACCGGAGCTCTCACTCTGTTTAACACCAGTTTACTGTGAGGTCGTGGTATCAGTTCGAGGCAGCTCATAATGCCGAAGCATGGGTCTCTCGCAACGGCAGAAAAGGGATATAAGGGAAATGATTCTGTTATAGTCTTCACATCACATCAACTGCCTCGAATAGTCCACTGGTGGACATAGGCCTCTTCTTAGGAGAAGGTTTTGGCCTATTATACCAAGCTGGCCAGACGGATTTAGTGTAGGGTCTGTTTTAAGTTTTCCTTTTCTTTGTAGTGGTGTTGTCTTACGACACCCAGAGGATGAATAGGGGGAGGGGGGGGGTCACATTCCGTATGATATAGTCGTACCGTATTATAATACAACTCTATTTTGTCCACAGCTACAACAGTTAAGCGCGCCCGATCCCAAAATGAGCGACGACAGTCCACGTACGCAAGGACCACTCAAAGCAGAGACATACATCTGTCTATGCTGCCAGATCTATCAGGTACATTTCATTTCTTCATATTCTGTTGTCTATGGAAGTTTAGCAAGGAGACCGTACGTTATTTTATGTAGATGGATGGACCAAAGAAGAAGACCTCATAGAAAACCTTTCACACTCACAATAACGTTATATTAAAAAAAAAAGAAAAATGAATCGTTTATTTTGTATCTTCTTTTAAATTAAATTTTGAATTATCGAAGAAATTCTTGATTATGTGAAAAAAAATCATACCTGATAAAAAATTAACAATAATAGTTATTATTAATATTTTAACTAACAATAATTATTAGATCTTATAAATGTCTATACATAATATTAAAAAAAACTAAAATAATAATCAACCGTGAGTTACATTGACTAAATTTTTATATTATTTTCTGACAAATTCATTCCCATCATCCATGGATAATTCATTCGATTGATAAAGTTAAACTGAAGTAAGTTACTCAATGGGTTACAAAAAAATATCATTATGAACAGTAAATTTTTACAATAATCAATGTTGTAACTATGACGTAAAGCAAGAACTTAGAATATTGTTAGATACAAGAAAAAAGAAATTAATGTATGATCAATGTAGAAAATTGGTATTTAATTGGAACATGGTACAACACCATGAGAAATGGTACGTAGGTATACCAAGAAATTGGTACGTCTAACATCCCTGGTTCTGAGTCTGGGTGCTCTTTGTGTCCGTTTCATGTATGTCCGTGTCCCCCCGCGACATATAAATATATACTCTTAGTGCGTTAGTTGTCTTTTTAAAAACAAAGCAATTTAATTCTTCAAAGAGAACTTGTTAAAAAATTTATTTAGCGAGAGCCATGTCTTATTACTAAGGTGCATTTGATTCGTGGTACGCCAATTACCACTTCGCGCCTAAAACAATGTTGGGAAAACGAACAGTTCAAGGCGAGACAATGAACGGTGGGTATTACGTACTTACTTTCGTGTTCTATGCTAACTAATGTTATAAATGACGTATCTAGCTATCTGCCTATAAGCAAACGGGTGACCTGTTTGCTGATCCTGGGGCCCCCCCCCAGACTAAAAAGACGAATCTAGCTATCTATCTATAAGCAAACTGATGACCTGTTTGCTGATCATGGGCGGGGGACTCAAAAGACTAATTTCACCATCTATGTATAAGCAAACGTGTTACTTGTTCGCTGATTTGGTGGGGGGGGGGAAAGGGCGAATGTAGCTTCTATCTATCTCTAGTGTTAGTGGGGAGAAACTACGAGATGGGTCATTATCATCAACAGCCTTTAATAGTCCACTGTTGGCCATAGGCATCTCCTTAGAAAGGAGGTTTTGGCCTACTATACCCACGCTAGCCAGACGGGTTGGTATAAGGTCTGTGTCCTACCACCCGTGGACACATGCAACTTGGTCACACAAATGTGTAGTCCCTTTTAGATAGAGGGTGAGGGGTTTTATACTTTGCCATTGGTATAAAGAAAGACAAAGGGTAACTTTCCCCCAGGTAAAGAGTTCTGTTCTCCTGTAATTCATAAACTGATTTATTTTTCAACATATATTTATTTTATTTGCACGAATAGCATATGATGTTTATGCATTATAGATAATGTTTATAAATAAACGCACAATACATTGTACTAGAAAGGAACAATGACTTACTACGTATGATAATTACTGTACGTGAAATCATATATAAAATATTATAGTAGATAATATGTATAAAACGGGACTTAAATGAGGTAAAAAATTGTTTAATTAATCGATATTCCTATTTTGTTCGTGGTATTGCGTGCAGATGCTACCACGGGTCCGGATGTCTTAATAACAGCTGTTCTCGGATCCCTCCTGGTTCAGGGGTAGAATGGCACACTGTGTGGTTTTGGTCGGTTCGATTCCGACACACTGCCCCGCCGTAAACTCTTGTCGGGATGACGCCCCGAGAGGGTGACCACACGTAAAAAAGAAAGAAGTATGCCTGGACGCCGCCTAATTGGGTCGTGATAAGATGGTACCTGTATTTTTGCCAGCAGACGCTAGGAGGGGTCGAGTTGTGTTAATTACAATTGTACCTGAATCTCTTGTATTTTAGGCATAGTACGTATTTTATTTATTTTGGTGCCGTCACTGCATGCCAACTAAAATCCCAACCCGGGAGGAGGGTAGGGGTCTGTTACGGTAAAGTCCGTGTTATGACGGATTAAGAATACGGAGAATACCTCGGGCCATCTACAGACGAGTAGACGACCCCCCCCCGTGTGGGAACCCCATGTTCCCTCTGCTCCCTGGAAGCGAGCGCGCTTTGCAACGCGCTCGTTCTATAACACCCCTGTATAATTCCGTCATGTTAATAATAGCTACTATTTATTCCAATCCACAGAGAACCTATCGAACGAGGAGCGAACTTGGGAGGAGATCATGCAGATCAAAGCAATGCCGGTGCCCATGAACCAGAAACGTGACCTCAAAGCAAGATTACAGGTATGATTACATTATTGGTAATCTCTTTTTTAACATACAGAATGATTTAAAAATATGACTGCCTCGGTGGTAGCGTATGCGACTATTTTGATGTTTTTTTCTATAATACGTATGTATGTATTTACAAAAAAAAAGTATTCTATCAGTCAATCTAGCTTTCATAGTACAAGCTCTGCTTAGTTTGAAACTAGATGGCGTTGTGTATAGATGTGCGAAAATATTATTATTATATACATACTTTATATTTAATCGAAGTAGAATATAATATGTCCCAAACCCAATTCAAACTAAACAAAGCCTATATTATGGTAAGCTGTCTGCTGATAAACATACTTAAATAATTCTAATCTCATCACAAAACATTTGACGTGGGTGGGCTTCTCACAAGTTATTTCTGGACTACAGCTTCTTCTTATCATCATCATCAACAGCCTATAATAGTCCCCTACTGGACATAGGCCTCTCCTTAGAAAGGAGGTTCCGGCCAGACGGGTTGGCATAGGATTTGTTTCAAGTTTTCCTTCTTTTTGCAGTGCTGTTGCCCTATGCAGTTTATTCCCTTAGTCGGCTCTTACAACACCAACGGAATGAATAAGGTGGTGACATTCCGTATTCTTAATCCGTCACCACATAACTTCTTATACTCATACAAAAAAAAAAAAAAAAACCCTCTTGTATCATTGACAGAATGCAACAAAGCTCCGACTCCAAGGATTAGAACAGCTCCAATGGAGACAGAGAAAAGTATGGCACTGCTTCAGAATTAGATTCTCCGAGTTAGTGGGCAAGCTTGAGCTCTGGCATTCTCCCATGAGGGAGATCGAAGGGAAATTCGGCACCGGCGTGGTCTCATACTTTATGTTCCTCAGGTGGCTATTATTTTTAAACATAATTATATCATTAATTATAATAATATTCATGATTCTTCCAAAACTATTATTAACGGAGACGGACAATGAATGTAAAGATTCCAACACAAATTCTTCTGTGTGCTGTTCAAATGCGTACTTCTCAAAAAATCTTACCAATTCTAATGTATTCTTTGATGTTATACAAGGAACAGGGTGGATGGAACGGACAATTTTGTTCTACGGAGTGTATTCAGACCAAATACACTCATATCAACTTCCAAGTTTATTTGAAAGTGAAATGTATTACAATAACCCTATGGCTTATATTCTGGTAGCTATTTCCTGGGTTCTATTATCTCTTATTGCTATTGTAAAGACAGCAGCCAAGGGTTTCAAAGAGAGATTAGTTGAGAGTGAAGGTCAATTTTATATGTATTGTAATTTGGTGTTTGGTGGATGGGACTTTTGTATACACAATGATAAATCAGCTAAGATTAAACACAAAGCCTTGTATAATGAAGTGAAAGGTTGTCTCGAAGAAGAGAGGTATAAAGAAGAGAAGCAGTTAAGAAGTAGAGAAACTCAAATCTTATTACATTTAAAAAGGTTACTAATCAATTTGGTAGTATTTGTTATTTTGATAGCGTCTGGCCTCTTAATCTATGTGACGTTCAATTATTCTACGAATAGATTGAATCAAGAGATTACAGAACAAGTTAATAATGAAATTATCAACACCACAAAGGCAGCGTTAACGACTAGTCTTAGTTTGTACAGAGAAGGTATGACCTTCGGACAACTAGAGAACACACTCTTAGAATTTCTACCGTTCATAACAATAGTCGTACTAAATCTAATAGTACCAGAAATCTTTAGTTATTTAATAAAATTAGAAAATTACACACCACCAAACATAATTTTAGTAACATTACTAAGAACTGTGTTGCTAAGGCTGTCGTCGTTAGCCGTATTGCTCAGCCAAATGTATCTGTATATAGGTGAAAACGGTTTTGTATGTTCGTACAATAATTTTGATTCATCAAAACTCGAATGTTGGGAGACTTATGTTGGACAACAGTTATATAAGTTGATTTTGACTGACTTTGCTGTACAATTCTTCACGACATTCTTTATTAATTTACCTAGGGCTTTTATCGCTAGACATACGAACAGCCGATGTTTAAAAATCATTGGTGAACAAGACTTCTATCTCCCAAAGCACGTACTAGACATAGTGTATATACAAACAATTATCTGGATGGGATCATTCTTCTGTCCATTCTTACCATTAATCGGTACAATATTTTACTTTTTTATATTTTATATAAAAAAATTCACCTGCCTTATTAACTGCACACCTTCACCGGTTGTGTATAAAGCTTCAAAATCAAAATCTTTATTCATGTCTGTTCTACTTCTTGGTTTTGTGATATCAATAGTTCCAGTTGCTTATTCAGTCGCTGAAGTTTTCCCGTCAATCAGTTGTGGACCTTATAGAGGTAGAGATACGGTATGGGATTTCGTTGTCCAGACATTTGATGGTTTCCCATACATTATAAGAGAAATTATCTTCTTAATAGGGACATCCAATTTTGCTGTACCAGCTTTTGCTATATTACTATTGTGTTTATATTACTATTGGGCTGTTGCGACTGCCAATAGGCATATGGTGACGGTTCTCAAGAACCAGCTGGTGTTAGAAGGTCACGACAAGCAGTTCTTGCTGAATAGGCTCAGTGCGTTTATAAGGCAGCATCAGAAACGGTGTGAAAGGCGAAACAGAGCCAGTTTTGCTGATGACGATGCTGAGATTAGGCAAAGTTCTAGGTAAAAGTATTCTTTAATTAATATGGTCTTATATGGATATTTATATTTTATGTCGTATGTGGTCGTCTATGGTTAGTGGCTAAAAGACGCGTTGACCCTTCTGACTAGTATCTGATGTAAAAAATGACATGATTGTCTATGACTGTATATGTATATACGTATGTTTTTTAAAACTACCTTCAATACCTAATTTTGTGTAACACTTTTCATATTGTAAAAAAATGTGTAATCAGAGGGTTAATAAGAAAAATAATAATAAAAGCCCAAAAAATAAATAAATATTGACTATTTTATTCATATATTACATAAAATATATTTATCCATGTCAGCCTATGCATTTTATAAGTACATTTATAAGTATAAAGTATGTTAAACTATCAATATAGATTATATAAAAATGCCATTATTTATTGTATCTTTCTATTGGTGTGTTGCCATGTGTAAAAAATGTTTTAGTCATGATTTTGTATAATACTTTTTTATCGATTCGTGTCTCAAAATGTCTGATACTTTTCAATGCTCAAATCATGACAATCATAGACTTTTTTATATTTATTTTTTATTGTAGCCGTACATTCGTACTTCGTATCCTGATAATAGTTAAATAGATGTGAAATATTCCTAAAACAAGTTAATAAATTCAACATACGATAAAACTTTAGTTCATTAGACTTAAAAATATGGAATAATTTGAGTCAACCTAGAATCAATTGTTTATTAATTAAGTTTAAAATTTTCCTCTGCGGGTAAGGTTCAATATTATTCAAAAGGTCAGGGACATTTAACGTTAAATAATTAAAATAATAGAATTGTGTTTTTAGATAAATTATTTATGTTATAATGACGCATTACAACGGTATTTCAGTACGATTTGAATTGAAAGTCCTCTACCCCATTATATGTTTAAATCATTTGAGCATTTACTATTTACATATTATTTACTAGCAAATATGGAGTGTAGAGACAAGCAGAACCATCTCAATAGGAGGGGGAGGGGGGGGGGGGGGGGGATTGAAAAAGTGTTGTCATGACTGAAGAGAGTAGTTAGTAAAATGCTAGTATACTAAACCTCAACTATCTTATTCTAATTACTTTTGGCGCTTTCTTTAAAATTTGACCTAGGCTACCGCAGCGCCACCATTGGACGCGTTTTACGGACACTTCATAGACAGAGATGGTTCTCCTTGCTTCTACCCTCTATACTACCAAACTAACCTTCTTTGTCACAAAATGCATAATATTATCATAATAATAATAATAAATAAATATTAATTAATTAATAATACCTTAAATTTCACCAACTCTGAAACAGGGAAGTTAACAAATACCAACAGTTGTAATACATTATCAATTTATTATAAACTATAATTAAACATTTTTTTTTGTCTCATGAAATGCAATCAAGTTTTTTTTCTTAAACCAATAGTTACAAATATAATTTCTATATTATACGTATATATTTTAAATATTCCATTTTTGATCTGTAATTTCGATTTATAGGATGCACAATCAAATTCTAGGACTTAAAATAACATGAAAAATCTGTTTTAATTATTTAAAAAAAACATATGTAATTTAATAGAAAATCTTATTTCTTAACATTAATTAATATTTTAACCACATTCCTATCATATATAATTTACCTGTATTTATTATAAATTCTGCTTGTAATCCAGAAATAAGACTGAAATAAAATTGTAGCCATTTCAATCTTCGCCTACAGCAATCATGTAACTATTTTGCCACATTATTATCGACTTCTTATTTGATATAATGTATAAAGTATTACATAATGTATTAGTTAAATAAAAAAATGTGAATAATACGTTATAAAATATTATATGAAGTAAAACAAAATTGTATATTCATTAAAATTTTATATGTGAATTGTATAATAGCGAGACTGTTTTTAAAACTTTCTTTTTTTAATTAAAATGTCTTGCTCAAATGAGTTCTTAAGACTTATTGTACATTCTTAATATAATTTTATGGTATACGCACACTGGATAATTTAAAAACCACATTTGAAATTATAAAATTTGTTTGTGCATAAATAAAGTTTGATTGACTGCACGGATGGCGTAGTGGTTTAAGCGGTCGCCACGCCGCTCACTACTACGCTGAGTGTTGTGGGTCCGATCCCCACATGGGACGACACTTTGTGTGATCCACAAATTGTTGTTCTGAGTCTGGGTGTACTTTGTGTCCGTTTCATGTATGTTTGTAAAGTCCCCCGCTACACAGGATCTATTCCTAGTGCGGGAGTTGTCTTTTTTTAAAAGAACAAAAAAGAATAGATTTATCCGTCCTAAATCTTAGCTGCGGAACTGTCATCAATTTTTTTCGTGTGCGTAAAGAATTTTGAAAGATCCAACAGCTAGATGCTGTATCTGAAACGAATTGACTTAAACTGGAGTTCGGTCTTAGGATCTAATTGTGGAATCATCATGTGACTTCACTGCCCTGGAGGGCGGAGGAAAAGACAAAATAACTTACCATAAACCTTATTTTTTAAAGGTTTTCAAACCCATATTCCTCTTCTCTTATAAATAATATGCAGAGTAAAATAATACCACATTAATGTTTGCTTAAAAGTAGACTTGCAACGAATAGTATATTCGGCAGTATACCGAATACCGAATATTCGGCGAGGCCCCTGACCGAATAGCCGAATATTAGGCAAAAGTATTCGGCTGGATTTTAGCGCCAAAAACTTGTACAGACGTGAATTAAATTATGTACCTGTTTTATGTACCAATGACTACTTAATAAATGATTATAAAAGAAATGAGAACCTTACCCTTCTAAATTTTGATTACCACAATAATTCAAATACATAGAATCCTCCATTTTTCCAATTCAGAAGATGATTATGTACCTGTGTTATGCACCAATGACTACTTAAATGATTATAACAGAAATGAAAATATGAATATATACGTAATCAATCGATTTTAATTTTTCATTTTACCAATTATTTCTCAATGACAAAATATATTATTTAAGTATTCGGTATTCGGCCGAATATAATAAAAGCAGCCGAATAGGCCGAATACCGAATAGTAACCGAATATTCGTTGCAAGTCTACTTAAAAGCAATAAAAGATTGCCCAGTGTGCGAAAGCCTGTTCATTACTAAATGCTCATTCTTACATCTTTTAACAATTTATTAGCGGTTTTGATCAATTACGAAGCTCTCTTTTTTAATCTGACAAAGAATGATCACTTCGCGTAATGCCAACGTGATGTACATCGCCCACTTCACAGAATAACTTATCAAAGTTGGGGTAACTTTATACAAGGTGGATCAATAAACTATTATTGGTAATTTTGCAAAGTGGTCACTCCACGTTGGACAATTCGCGAAATGTCCATTCTGCAGCTGATAATCTTTTGTAAATCTGTACGTATGTACATACTAGCATTTATTAGTATATAAGTAGTTTCCTTAGTGATCTCAATAAAGAATCATTATACACATTTCTACTAGAATAACCTTTTTTTATAATTTATTGTTTTACACAAATAACAAAATGACTTATGTACGCTCATGTAAGTACCCAACTATATGCAAGGTTTTTTGTTTATCAAATGTATGTTAGGTTAGAAAATTCTAGATTTTTTTAAAATGTATAACCAATCTTTTGTGTTTTAACTGACAATTTAAATGTCTAGTCAGAATTGAAACTTTAGCTAATTGAGTTGTAAAATCGTACATAGTATATTAGTAGTTTTCTCGCCATGCCCTGATAGGTAAGTTTCGGTATTACGTCACTCAGTTAATTTAATATCTCCATTTACCCTCACATTTCAAGTTTCAAACCAAACCATGTAATAAATTAGTTCAAATCTTAAAAGTACCAGGAGACCATACCTCTATAAAATTAAAAAAAAAAAACAATCAAGAGTTGTTCATCTTGTTTCAGTTGTCTTTTTTTTTAACAAAAAATTAAAGATGTCACCATAACAACTTGTAGTTTCAAGTTAGGTATATGTAAGAAAACCCCCTCCCCTCCTCTCTCTCCCTCCTGGTGGGGAAACTTTAACCACAATTTTATTTGTAATGTTAAGTTTTGTTTTAAATTTTTAGCTTGATATATGTAGCTAAGATTTAGTATAGTTGAATAGTAATTTTTGTAATTGAATCCTATTATTTCATTCTAAGTTTTTGCATTTATTTTATATTTAAATACTCTTATTAAGCATTCCAAGTTCCTGCATTTGCGTAGCTTTTTAAAAATGCATTCTTTAAAAAAAAAATCACGTATTATCATAGATTAGAGTTAAAAGATTTTTTAATAATTTGACCTTAAACCTATTAGGGATGGCGATGAATTAACCCATGTCAAATTTAACCCCTGATTCTTAAATCTAGAAAATTATATTTACAAAATTAGTTATTATAACTGTGTTGTGTCCTATTATTTTTATTTAGATTGTATACGTTCTGTACTAATAATGTTGATGAAAGTCTGCGAAAAAATAACTCAACAACAGCGAAACAAGAAAAAATAATAAGAACTATCGTTACAGTATTAGTACTAATATTAGTTAATCCAACTACAATTAATAGAACCATAAAATAGACTTGCAACGAATAGTATATTCGGCAGTATACCGAATACCGAATATTCGGCGAGGCCCCTGACCGAATAGCCGAATATTAGGCAAAAGTATTTGGCTGGATTTTAGCGCCAAAAACTTGTACAGACGTGAATTAAATTATGTACCTGTTTTATGTACCAATGACTACTTAATAAATGATTATAAAAGAAATGAGAACCTTACCCTTCTAAATGTTGATTACCACAATAATTCAAATACATAGAATCCTCCATTTTTCCTATTCAGAAGATGATTATGTAGCTGTGTTATGCACCAATGACTACTTAAATGATTATAACAGAAATGAAAATATGAATATATACGTAATCAATCGATTTTAATTTTTCATTTTACCAATTATTTCTCAATGACAAAATATATTATTTAAGTATTCGGTATTCGGCCGAATAATATGTAGATATTCGGTATTCGGCCGAATATAATAAAAGCAGCCGAATAGGCCGAATACCGAATAGTAACCGAATATTCGTTGCAAGTCTACCATAAAATATTTAAAAAAAAAACATTTACATAGGTTTTTCCTCTGATCATACTGTGTCTCTGTGTCTGTGTGTGTGCTAATAATACGAAACTTTACGATAAACGATAATTACTTTTGTACAGGACAACTTAACCTAGAAACCGACACTAGGCAGGCTATAATCGCAGTCCATTCGTATTAAGAAAATAGTGACGCATCGATCGAGCCCCGGCTCCTGACCATATGACCATAACTTTCGTATGAAACGAAAATTTCTTGGAACTTAGTTGGACAGGGCTTGGTCGATACGCCACTATTTTCTTAACTCGAATGGACACATAGTCCCCAGTAGTTTTAAAACTAGTGCTAAAAATAATAAACGAGTCGCGGATATGCTGTTGCCACGACACACTGCCATAACTTTCTAATTATTTACTATGAATGTAATTATTGTAAACATAATTTATAAAAATAAATAATTGTACACCTGGTTTTGTGTTTCTATTTTATAATACCCTCTGAGGTTGTCCGCTGTGATTATATCCCGTAATTTTCTCCACATAAGCAAGGGGCTTATTGTTTAGCTAAGATCAAGCCGTTTGAGGTAGGATACTGAGTAGGGATGGTTTAAAATCACAATCGCATGTGATAAACTATAGATAGATAGCTAAATACTTTATTTGTACACCATGGTTTTTACAGACATTATTAAGTAATTAACAACAGATGTAAAGTACAAAGGACGGCCTTTTTTGATTAGTGATAGGTAGGTCATTTTGAACTGGTGATAGGTATACAGAAATTAGAGAAATAAATAAGGTCTTAACCTATGAAATATTCATTAAGCATCCTACTAATCTATATTTATACATAAATACTATACATACATACGTTAATATATACATACGCTAATTTCCAACTATTAGATACATAATGCTCATATAGCATAGTCTTGAAGGTGGTTACGGATTGCGCACGTCTGATAGTAACCGGCAAGGCATTCCATAAACGTACAGCTTCTACGGAAAATGATTTCGTGTAGAAATTGGTAGAATGCCTTGGTATTTTCAAGCTCAGGCTTTCAGAGGACCTCGGACATTTCATATGTGTGTAATGAAGGAACTTAAAGCGTTATTTGAGGTAAATAGGAGTTAATGGATTAAACAGTATATTATACAGAAGCGTAAGGAAACTATATGATTTATAAATCATTTCATCCCACCTGTGACTGTTTACAAAACAAATGCTGCCTAATTATTATTATTACGCTAGCGCAAGACTAGCGAAAGGTCTAAATAAAAAAGGTCGTTATTTTTGATAAAAATATTTTTTATTGATTTTAATGCCATTTATCTTTGTCTATGATGAAATCACAATCACATGTGAAATCGCTGTGACCAAGGCCGGCCTCACTTTGGATACAAATTTGTATCGTACGTGAACATACGTTAGTGGACCGAATTAAACGCGCACACTGCATTGCGTTTTTCTCCGTTGAAATGCCAGTAGCGACTGTGAACCATAACCAGTAACATCGTCATAATAAATTTATTTCTACTAGATAACCCTTTGTTGATTCAAAGACTGCGGCAGCGGCGTCGCGATAGCAGTCGTAGAACAGATATATTTAAAAAGGGAGGAAAATGGGGAATTCTATCATATTATCCCGGACTTAAATAACGACCCCGGTCTATTTCATGATTATCTGTGCATGAACAAAGATATGTGATATGTTTTATCACTTTGATGCCATAGACATTTGTATCTGCACACCAATTCAATATTTCTTTCTATATCCATATTGAATGTCGTGCAAACACCTTGAAAAATCTGAGCATGTTGGGATTGAATTCGAGTGTCGGAACTACACGCACGACTAGTTCGCTTAGAGGCTGCGAAACACCGTAGTACTCGGAGAGTCAGGATCGTTCGTGCATGTACGTACGTGTTCGCACGAGTCAAATTCGTACGAAAACGTGTCTAAAGTGAGGCCGACCTTAAACCAATCATTTCATCTAATGAATATGATTTAAAATTAGCAATAATTTAATGTCTAATACTGAGAGCAAATGACCAGATGGGCCAATTGGTGGTAACACCTGCAGCTCAAGAGTCACAAGTGCATTGCTGTGCTATGGAAGCCCAGACTTCACTCAACACCGTTGGTTGGGTTGGCTTAACACCGTTTTTCTGTGAGGCCGCGGTATCAATCCGGTCGAGTCTGGCCCATATGTGTCATAGCATGGCTCTTCAACGGGCAAAAGTTTTACGATGTTTAGTGATTAAAAATAGAATAGTATCACTTTATACAGATAATAACTGAATCAAGGTTGTAATAGAAAACTACTGGAGTGATTATTACATTTTATTGTAAGTATCTACCCACATTGAGTATAATATTGTGGCTGATTAGTTTAAGTAATTACAATATACTAGTATAAACGAAACACCTGTGACCTTTTATTTACAGTGATTATTATGTGAAATTGTTTAAATACAGCTGTATCCTTGAATTTCGAAAATATATTTGTAAACAGTTAAAAGTTAGTTTGTAGTCGATGAATAAGTAACGTTGATGATTATCATACGAAATTTAAAAGTTTGTGAGGTGTATTCACTACGCAAAATAGAGGTATTTACTTTCGGTATATGCAGTAGTTTGTTTTTACATTTTAATTACCTACGAATAACAATAATTAATTGGTGACTGAAAAAAAAGGATGATCATGCAATTTCTAAAAACCCTAAAATACTAAAACCGGTGCTTATAAAATTATTAAATTAAACTATTACTATATTATCAAATCACGTTTAATTACACAAATATTTAAAAATAATGGGTAAACCCGTATAAAATTATTTAGTTTATTTTAGTTTTATTGAAAAAACCAATGGGGTAAAGAGAACAGATCGATGATAACACTGGCCACATTCACCTCGATCGCTATTGGTAACCGTTGTGTCAACAAAAGTTTTTTGTTTACAAATGGCCACTGGTGACAAATTCAAATTTGAAACACGTATTTGTGATATGAAAAGTGTTTTTTTAACGTTAATCTAGTTATATAAGTTGTGTTAATAATGGGAAATTGTTGCGGAAACATTTTCCGACGTCGTAACCAACGTAGACATATTGTACTAATATTGATAGGTCTTGATAACGCGGGAAAAACAAAAACTGTCAATAATCTAGCTGGTGAAAAAGATGATAAGGTTTTGCCGACTGTAGGTTTCAAAGCTGTGAATCTTGTGCATAAAGATACGCCTGTGACTATTTATGATTTAGGCGGCGGGCCCCATTTTCGCCAAATATGGTCACAGTATTATAGCGAAGTGCACGGTGTAATTTTTGTTATCGACTCAAGTGATTTTTCACGGTTGGACGAGTGCAGAGCTGTACTTGAAGAGGTTTTATCACACGACAAAATATCAGGTACTTATGGTTTTTTTTCCTGTTAATACTGTCACGGTAACCATGGTAAATTATAATATTAGGGCTTTGTAAAATCTAACCGAAGTATTCGAGATTTGCCAAACAAAATTGTCAGCTCAAATTTCTACGAATAAAATAAGGATATTGTAGCATTTATAAAATTGCGTTCAATAATCAATGTTACAAAACCCTGTTGTATACCTATGACTTTTCTACCGTAGGTATTTTAATCAATAGAAAAACACGGTTGGCGTGCTTTTCTTCTATTAATAGAAAAAAAACACACTGATACGAACTTACAGAAGGTAAAATAGGGTTATTTACACCCATGGCCGTATAAATAATTCAATCAGGTGGCGATTATACTCACGTTCCTGGCCTTGCGGCAGCACGGTGCCTTACAAACCACATTCTATGCTTCTGTAGAAAACTAAGTCTCGAGTACTCTCAAGTGGCGACGAGAAGCATTGGAAATGTGGTTCACGAAAAAGGAGAATACTTGTCAGTTATCTTTTCTTCATCTATTTTCTCTGTGTAGGCTACGATTTCTTGGTTTTCTTGATGCCATAGTTCAGAGGTTATTTTATATTAAACACACGACCGTAACTACAAAAGAAGAAGAATCTTGAAGAATTAATTCTTGGAATCTCGCTCTCACAAAAAGGGAATCGCCAGCGATTAAATAATTAAGGTCCACACAGCGAATAGGCTCGCGAGGCATTTGCCGCGCAAAGAAACTGTCCTCGTCCGAGCGCGGCTGCCTTGGTATCATCGCGAGACATCACATCATGGTAGAAATATGCAAAATCTCTTTCGCATTTCAAAACAATCTATATCAAAGATTGATATGCTCGCGTGCGCCCAGAGTGCGTGCCGCAAACGACCGAGGCGCCTTTGAGCAAAACAAAAATCGACACTCGATGGCTTGCCCGCGGCGGCGTGCGTGCTTGCCTCGGCCGAGGCACGTCCACGTCGAGACCGAGCAGCCTCACATGGCAAAAGTCTCGCGAGGCTGCTCGCTCTGCGTGGACCTGTTTAATAGCATTGAATAGACGTAGTAAGTGTAGTGTGTCGAAGTACCATTATCATCCTATCGCCACCAAGACTGCACGGATGGCGTAGTGTTTTAAGCGGTCGCCACGCTGCTTCCCACTACGCTGAGTATTGTGGGTTCGATCCCCACATGGGACAACACTTTGTGTGATCCACAAATTGTTGTTCTGAGTCTGAGTGTTCTTTGTGTCCGTCTCATGTATGTTTGTAAAGTCCCCCGCGACATAGGATATATTCCTTGTCTTTAAAAAAGAAACAAAACCACAAAATATAAGTTCTAAGCCAAATCAATACTCGCACAACTAGAGAACTACCCACCATAGATGGTTACGGTCAAGGAACGCGCTAACGTGACTGTATGACCTTGAGCCAAAACCCTCAGAGATCAATAAACCATTGCTCTGGACTTTTAAATCGTATGTAAACAGCTCCAAGAAGTAAGTCAGCTACAGCAACCTTACAGTTAGAGATTTAATAAGAAGGTTGTAAGGAAATATAAATCTGTCGGTTTATGGGGTCCATACAGTCTAGGTTTACTCCATACTTTAGGTAGGAAGCTGTGTCAAGATAAAAAAGGTGTTTTTTAACAGATGTAATACTCTCCTACATTTTTTTTTTTTAAATAGACGAGGTCTAGTGGGTCTCGATCCTGACTGCTGGGCCAGAGGTTGTCAGTTCGATTTCAGGACAATTATCCATAATACTAATGTATTCAGAAATATATAAGCTTCTGGCCGCGGCTCCGCCCGCTTGTATGTCGGTTATCGCGGTAATAATTAGCGCTGAGTACTTAGTTACACGCGGATAATGTCATCATCAATCATCAACAGCCTATACTAGTCCACTGCTGGACATAGGCCTCTCCTCAGAAAGGAGGTTTTGGCCTACTATACCACGCTGGCCAGACGGGTTGGTATAGGGTTTGTTGGGGTGCTGGGCTAGAAAACCTCCTCGTGGTGCACCCTGGAAACGCTGGCGATGGTACTGTTTCCTCCTTGTCCTCTTGGAGGAGAGGATTATCGCCAGCGGCCAATATTCTAGCAGAAGAGGTAGCCGTTCATCGGCTCTCGGGCAAGGCCTGGTCCAGCAGGGTGGGCGTGTCTGCCGGTTGCCCTGCTGGCTCTTCGCTCTTCGGAGCATGGAGGAGGAAACCTCGGTAAAAAACCTGATGGCGGGGCCCTGTAGGGGCCACAGTTTTCTCCGCTGATAGCGGTGGAGAAAGGAGGACGGGCTCGGCGTGTACTCACACTACCACCGAGCAGGCAGGGGGACGTAGTCTCCCTGTCAACCGTCGGCATATCGTAATCCCGAGAAGAGCGCTGTGGTTAAGTCTCGCGGCTCTGATCGGGGACGAGGGTCTTGGCTTAATCGCCCGGACCGCGAGGAAGATAACCTCTCTAAAAAATTCCCCGAATCCCGTGTTCTGGTGCGTGGCCAGGGGATGCATGGCTGATGGGAAGTTCAGTCGCGAGCGCACTCCAAGCCGAGGTACCTGCGGACCCCTCGGTTGGGTTAAAAACTTACGCTTGCCCGGGTAATGGGGGATCTCTGCCCGGGTGGACCTTTAGTTCTCCCCCACTCGTGGGATTTATTATGGAAGATTTTCAAAAACCTAAAAATCCAACCAAACCGATCGGAACCAAGCAACTAACGAAAAAGGCAAGCCTAACGGAAAAGGAAGCACAGCGAAGGAAGGAAAAGCAGAACAGTGGAGCGGATGGGTCGTCCACTGAGGGCGAGATGGTGTCGGGAACGCCTATCTCGATGGGGCTCCCAGAGGTCAGTCTGACTCTGGTCACTGGGAGCCGAAGAGCATCGGATCGGCTGCGTTCCGGATCCGCCGCTTCATCGGATGGCGCGGAGGCCATGGAAGCGGAGCGGAGCGACAGCCGGAAACGCGGACGCTCAGGGGACGTGGAAACCGACACGTCCGGCGAAATGATGCCACCAAAGGTGGCAAGCAGCCGCCGAGGGAGGGCGCGCAAACCGGCCTCGGTCGCGATCCCGTCAGGCTCCGCGTTCTCCAACGCGGAGTCGTACAGGAACGTACGGGTGGACGGCGAGACCGTAGCGGAGGAGGAGATCGCGGATCTCCTGCTCAAGGTTCGGGAGCCGGTGGGGGGAAATGCCCCCCAGGCTCCCGTGTCCGTGCAGGAGAGGGCGAAAGCGGCGGTGGCCGTCATCGAAAAGGTGGCCACCAAATCCGTGAACCTTAAGGGCTCGTTTGTGAGGGCCCCTAAGGACTCCTCCTCCGCTTTGTCGGAGGTCGTGGAGGGCCTAGCGGGCGACGTCTCTCGCCTGCAGGTGGCCAACGAGAAGCTGACGGAGCGGGTGAACGAGCTGAGCGCTCAGTTCGCCCGCTTCCAGGCGAACCTCCCCGAGCGGGAAGCCCCGTCCGCGTCCCAGCCTGCCCCTACCACCAACTCAGGGGCATTTGACTCCCAACTGCGAGAAATCCTCATCGCAGTTGGGAATATGCTGGACGGACGCCTGGCTGGCCTGGAGGCGAGACTGCCCCCTGCGCCGATTATGCGCCCCCCGCTCGCGTCGGCACAGCGGCCTAAGGCCGCCGCTCCGACCGCGCTCCCCGTAGTGGGAGGCCGCGTCTCCTACGCGGCGGCGGCGTCTGCCCCGACTCCATCGGCTCCCCAAAAGCCGAGGAGGGGGGCCAAGGCGCCGGCCCAGGCGCCGGCCAAGGCACCGTCCCAGGCGCCGGCCAAGGCGCAGGCCAAAGTGCCGGCCAAGACGGGGCCTAAAACGGCGCCGAGGAGCGGAGTGGCATTCCCTCCGCTCCCCACTCCGACACCCCTGCCGGGCCCCTCCGCACCTGCCCCCTCCAACGAGGGCTGGCAGGAGGCGAGGGGCTCCAAGAAGTCCCGAAGGCGGGCCAGAAAGGCTGCCCAAAAAGCAGCCCAAGCCCAGCCTTCGCCACCGGTGGCAACGGCCTCTGCAAAGAGGCCGCGGAAGCTGCAGCCGCCCAAAACCGCGGCGGTAGTGGTGACCGTGTCCCCGGAGGCGGCTGACGGCGGGCTGTCCTACGCGGCCGTGTTTAAAAAGGCCCGGGACAGCCTCGCCAACGACTTTGGGACGTTGGGGGTGAAGATGCGCCTCGCCCAAACGGGAGCTCGAGTTCTCGAGTTCCCAGGGGCTGAAGGCGCCAAGACGGCGGACACTTTCGCTGAGAGGCTGCGGGGTTTATTCGCGACCACAGATGGTGTCAAGATCGCCAGGCCTACCAAGTGCGCGGAGCTGCGCATCTCGGGCCTGGACGACTCTGTGACGGCCGAAGATGTCCGCGCTGTAATCCGGGAGAAGACGGGGTGCAGCGCGGACAACGTCAGGGTCGGCACCATCCGCCCCGGTCCAGGAGGGCTTGGCGCCGTGTGGGTCAGCTGTCCCGTAGCGTCGGCCAAAGTATTGGCCGACGCCGGCAGGCTGCTCATCGGTTTCGTGAGCGCCAGGATCACAGTCCTGGCGGCGAGACCGATGAGGTGTTTTAAATGCCTGGCCACGGGACACACGCGCGTCAAGTGCGACAGTTGTTTTGACTGCGGCGGACTGTGTTTCCGCTGCGGTCAACCGGGGCATAAGGCAGAATGCTCTGCCGCCCCTCACTGCCCAGTGTGTGCGGCGGGCAATAAGCCCGCCAATCACCAGATGGGGCAGAGAGGCTGCAAGCCTCCCCGCAGTTCTCGGCAGACGTCGGGGGTTAGCCAGTCGACCCAGGCTGCCTCCGATATAGTTCGTGCGTCGACGTCGTCGCCCATGGAGGAGGTTGTAGAGACGATCCAGTAATGGATCAAGTCTCCAACCTCCTGGTCCAGACGAACCTGAACCACTGTGCCGCGGCGCAGGATCTCTTCCTGCAAACCATGGCACAGTGGTCGATAGGTGTTGCCGTAGTCGCGGAGCCCTATTCTGTTCCTCCCCGTCCAAACTGGATGGGTGACTGGGACGGCTCCGTGGCAGTCGTCGGTTCCACGACGGCTCATTCCCCGCCCTTGTCGCTAAGAGACAAGGGCACTGGATATGTTGCCGTCGAGTGGGGGGGATCACCATATATGGTGTCTATTTCTCCCCCAACCGGAGTTTGAACGACTTCGAGGTTTTCCTGACCAGCTTGGAGACCTCGATACGGCGACTAGCGTCTGGGCACGTCCTTGTGCTGGGGGACTTCAACGCAAAGTCCATTGCGTGGGGTTCCCCCAGGACGGACGCCAGGGGCGAGGCCGTAGAGGAGTGGGCGGCCTCGGTGGGCCTCTGTCTTCTAAACAGAGGCTCCACCAACACGTGCGTGCGACAGCAGGGGGGGTCGATAGTGGACCTCTCGTTCGCTATCCCTGCCCTCGCCGCACGAGTAAGGAACTGGCGTGTCCTGGAAGAGGTTGAGACGCTCTCGGATCACCTGTATATCCGATTTGAGCTCTCCCGGACCCAGGACTCCAGTAGGGGTCACGTGGCGCGGCGTTTATCCCGCTTTCCGCGGTGGGCTGTTGCCAGGCTGAACCGGGACCTACTAGAGGAGGCAGCCATAATTCACTCGTGGCTGTCTCCTCAGGCTCCGACCGAGGAGGTCGACGTGGGGGCTGGCCGCTTTCGCGATGCGATTACGCATGTATGCGATGCGGCCATGCCCCGCGTTCGAGGTCGTCGGCCTCCAAGGAAGGAGGTCTACTGGTGGTCCCAGGAGCTGGCGGACCTCCGTGCGGCCTGTACACGTGCCCGGAGGTCCTACACGCGCAGTCGGCGGCGTCACCGTGGAGACGGTGAGGAGGACCGGCTTCATGAGGAGTACCGACGGGCGCGGAAAACTCTGAAGCTGGCCATTAGCCGCGCCAAAGAAGAAAAAAGACAGGAGATGCTGGAGGGTCTTAATCGTGACCCCTGGGGTCGCCCTTACCGCGCGGTGCGACAAAAGCTCCGCGCGTCGGGCCCCCCCCTTACGGAGACTCTCCAGCCCAGCTTCCTGCGAGAAGTGGTTGAGGGCCTTTTCCCACAACGGGCGGAACACACTCCCCCGTCGATGGCCTCCTTGGCCGGAGACGACGGGGAGCACGGGGAGGATAATGTCCCGCCCGTCCGGGAATCGGAGGTAGGGGCGGCTGTTCTACGGATCCGTTCCAAGAACACCGCCCCTGGGCCAGACGGGGTACCGGCCCGAGTGCTGGCCCTGGCCCTCAACCACATGGCAGACCGCCTCGGGGAGGTGTTCGACGCTAGCTTGGCGTCGGGACGCTTCCCTGAGTGCTGGAAGAGCGGGAAGCTGGTCCTATTGAGGAAGCCGGGACGGCCTGCCGATTCGGTCGCGGCCTATAGGCCCATCGTGCTGCTGGACGAGGCGGGCAAATTGTTTGAGAGGGTTCTTTCTGCCCGCATCGTCCGGCACCTCTGCGAGGTGGGCCCCGATCTGTCGGACGCCCAATTTGGTTTTCGGGCGGGGCGTTCGACGGTCGACGCCGTGTTGCGCCTGAGGGCCGTGACCGAAGAGGCCGTGAGCTGTGGCGGCGTGCTGTTGGCGGTGTCACTGGACATCGCCAACGCATTCAATAGTCTGCCATTCAGCTGCATCAGGGAAGCACTCCACTATCATGGGGTGCCAAAGTACCTGAGGCGGCTGGTGGCAGACTATTTAGAGGAGCGTACCGTCGTGTACGAGGACCGAGAAGGTAATCTGAGGTGTCGGCCCATGTCGTGCGGTGTTCCACAGGGGTCTGTTCTTGGACCCCTCTTGTGGAACATAGGGTACGACTGGGCCCTTCGCGCCGATTTCCCCCCCGGGCTGGGTGTAATCTGTTACGCAGACGATACCCTCGTGACAGCCCGGGGGGCAAACTTCCAAGAGGCGGCGCGCCTGGCCACAGGGGGAGTCTCCCTGGTGGTCGGGCGCATTGAGGCGCTGGGCTTACGGGTGGCCCTAGATAAGACGGAGGCCCTGTTATTCCATGGGCCCCGTCGTGGTCCACCCCCTGGCGCCTCCATCGTGGTCAACTCGGTCCTCGTACCGGTTTGGGCCCAGATGAAATATCTGGGCCTGATCCTCGACGGGAGGTGGCTCTTCGACGAGCACTTCCGACAGCTTGCTCCAAAGCTGGTCGGCGCTGCGTCTGCCCTAGGGCGACTCTTGCCCAATATGGGTGGACCCAGCGTCGCGACAAGACGGCTGTACACGGGGGTTGTCCGGTCAATGGCACTGTACGGTGCACCGGTGTGGGCGGCGGCTCTGACCGCCCAGAATAGGGTACGCCTCTGGCGCTCTCAGAGGGTAATGGCGGTCAGAGCCATACGCGGTTACCGCACCGTTTCGACGGAGGTGGCATGCGCATTGGCCGGAACTCCCCCGTGGGATTTGGAGGCGGAAGTGCTCGCCGAAGTTTATCGGCGAGTGGCTGACTTCCGGGCGGAGAGCGGATTTCGCCCTCCGCCCGAGGATGTGCGCGAGTGGCGCGAAGCCGCTCGCCGAGCCACGATGGCTCGTTGGTCGTTCCGGCTGGAGACTCCACGCGCTGGCTTTGCCGCCGTGGAGGCTCTCCAGCCGGTCATCGCCGAGTGGGCAGGGCGGCAGCACGGGACCCTTTCCTTCCGGCTGACGCAGGTGCTTTCCGGGCATGGTTGCTTCGGAAAGTACCTGCACACGGTCGCTAGGAGGGAACTGAGTCCCGCCTGCCACCACTGCGACTGCAGTGAGGACTCGGCCCAGCACACGCTGGCGGTCTGCCCCGCATGGGCGGCGCAGCGCCGGGCCCTCACTGCAGTCATCGGAGTGGATCTCTCGCTACCGGCCGTAGTACGCTCCATGGCCGGTAGCGACAGTTGTTTTACCGCGGTCGCAACCTTCTGCGAGGTAGTAATCTCGCGGAAGGAGGCGGCGGAGAGGGCCCGGGAGGACGACCTCCACTCGGACCCGATCCGCCGCCGGCGAACCGGGCGGCGGAGGCCCGCCTACCACAGCCTCATGCCGCCCTGAGTGTGGCCGCGGGTGGACGGGGTGGGTTTCCCCTCCACCCGCATTAGTTGGCCAGCCGCGAGGGGGCGGCGTCCGCGTGTGCCGGACGTCGCCTATAGAGAGGAACAACACTGAGACGGAGCCCGCACCAGGAGCGGGCTGGCGCTAGGAGGGGTCCGGATGTCTTAACAACAGCTGTTCCCGGATCCCTCCTGTTACAGGCGCAGAGTGGCACACCGTGTGGTTTTAGTCGGTCCGAGTCCGACACACCACCCCGCCGCAAACCCCGGAGGGGTGACGGTCCGAGGGGATTTCCACACGTTAAAAAAAAAAAAAAAAGGGTTTGTTTCAAGTTTTCCTTCTCTTTATAATAATGTAGCGAATAATGTAGCTTTCCATAATTTAAAAAAGCGGTATTATGGTTTAGGCGTGAAAGCGTAACAAACAAACTCACTTTCATATTTATGATAAAATTATGAAAATATGGATGTTTATTTAGAAATATATATGCCCGTTTGACGGTTTGACGTCTCATCATCATCAACAGCCTTTAATAGGACATAGGCCTTTCCTTAGAAAGGAGGTTTTGGCCTACTATACAACTGGCCAGACGAGTTGGTATAGGGTTTGTTTCAAGTTTTCCTTCTCCTTGCAATGCTGTTGACCTGCGTAGTTTGCTCCGTTAATCGGCTTTTACGACACCCACGGGATGAATAACGCTGGTGACACTCTGTATTCTTAATCAGTCCCCACACGAACATATAAATCGACGATATTCCCTACGCGTTACGAATCTTTCCATTTCCAGATCTTAAAAAAATGCTCTGAATCCCTATCTGATTTTAGTACGGCGTAAACAGAACTAATATTAAAAATATTACTGCAATATACTGATAAAAGTAATTTTAATTAAATTGCTTATCAGCGTGGCATTACCGGATAAAATCCTTCGTTGGATCAATTTTTTTTTCGGTCTACGTACTTACGTCAACTGCTAAAACTGTTGTAAATTTTCAATAATTTGTGTCTATAATCATAACTTCAGACATCTCACACACGGCTCACTGGTCCCAAAGTAAGCACACCCGGTGCTATGGTATTCAAACTGCTGATAAATATACTTATAAATTTCTAAATATATATATATTATAAAATAAATTACACCCAGACACAGAACAAATGATCTTGCTCATGAAACAATTATATTTGTCCTGGGTGGGAATTAAAGCCTCGACCTCCGGCGTAGCAGTCAGGGTCACTAACCACAAGACCAACATTACAGTCAAATTTGTTAGTTACATTACCCATCAACAGCCTTTGTCGGCCAGCTTATGGTTTGTGTCAAGTTTTCCTTCTCTTTGCAGCACTGTTATCCGTAGTCTATTGTATAATATGTTTTCGCACTATTCTCGTTGGGGTAGGCAGAGAGTACAGAGCGCCATATACCACGATCCTGACGTACAGATTTATCAGACCTTACATGCACGCTTACCAGTTACGGGCTCTTATCTTCAATATACTTAAGATATGACATGTCTTAAAGGTATTAAAGGTATAAAAGTAGACACCAAAATAGATTTACTGGAGTATTTTTAATAATGAACTTTCTAGGCTCAACTTTAATAAAAGTAGGTAAGTACACCAACTTCAAAGCGCATGTATCATGACGATTTGTAATAAACTGTGTTTAACCTTTTTTTAGTATTCCGCTCTTGTGAGAGGTATATTTGTCAAATTTCAATAGGACCAAAATGGAAAGTGCACTGCCAAGTAAGGAAAGAATTTTCGCAATCCGCTCAAAATAACGTAGTTCTAATATAATAAACATTAAAAGTGCGACCATTACTTTTAAATCAAAATAAATAATATCTATTTAATTTCTTGTTTTATCTGTTCGCTTTTTATTTATGAACTATTGTTTTATACTGTATTCATAACTATACTTTTTTGAAAATTTTGTATCGATCGAGACTAACCCTTAGCATTCGTTACAAACCTTCGTGGCTTAGGAAATGCTATGTATATTAAAATTATCTCATTAATATGTTTACACTTTGAAAGAATAATAAAAAAAAAACCAACCGAATTGAGAACCTACTTTTTGTCTATAAAATCGTTTAGAATCTCAAGACTTCTAAAACTACCCCCACATTAATTGCTAGAATTGTTGTTATAACAAAGAATCACTAACCTGGTGACCTCGAGTCACAGTCGTCTATGAATCATTGGTTCAATCACAAATTTCTATAGTGTTGTGAAATATTCTTGGAATTATGAGTCAGTCGTCGGCTTCTTCTAAAATCGATATTTTATCACGTCAGTGATGTGTTTAAACACATCGTAAATATGCGGGTTATAAAAATATGTTAAGAAGCAGCATGGTAATGACTTACATAAGTTAAGAAAATTGCGACGCATCGACGAATCAGGTTCCAAGAAATTATCGTTTCATACGAAAGCTTGGATCCTCATTGGTCAGAGTGCGGCGCTTTGCGTCACTATTTTCTCACCGCGAATGGGCTATAGTCATCTGCAAAGACTAGGTCAGTAAACTGGGGAAAAACTCTAACAGTCTCTTTCCTACATCGATAATCTTATTCAGCTAAATATTAAAGTGAAGTGTTGTTCTGCTAGGTAAACCTATACTGGTCCTGGCCAATAAACAAGATAAGACAGGAGCTTTGGATGACATCGACGTTGTTGAAAAATTAAATATCGAGCCGTTAGTTAATAAGTGAGTATGAATTCACCTTTATTTATTGGCCAAGCTTTTTAGCCATTCAGATATGCATTTAGGTAGAAGGCTTCCCGTCAATTTTCATGCGTGCTTGTCAGGACGTTTAACACGAATACCCAGCGCCAGACGCTATTACTAGACTATTAATTTCGTAGCATTGTAAAAGACCTAGATAGATTTTTAATGCAGGGCTGCCAGTGGATACACCGCTGGCTACTTTTCCCCGCAAAATAAAAAGTTATGTAAAAGTTTGCCCCCTATACAGGTATCAATTTCCCATAAATTTGAAAGAAAAGTTGGATATTTTATTTTAAAAAATAAATTAAAGTGAAGGTATCACTTTATGAGCAATACACACATGGGAATATATCCACTACGCAGTATGATCTTTACCTTACTGTTTCAGATATCGTTGTCCAACACTAGTGGAATCCTACAGCGCATTTACAATAAACCCCAAAACTAAAAAACTTAAAATTGATCCGGGACTCCGCAAAGGATACCATTGGTTACTAAACTATATTGTGCGACGCTATGGAGACATCAATTTACGCGTACAGACAGACATCCACGCCGAGCTTGAAAGACGCAAACGGATGCAAAATAAAGCATCCAACACTACATTACAGACTTTCACAGCTGTGAGTGACGAAATCGCCACCCAAACTGGATTCGAAAATCCGAATTACGATCTCGATAAATCGACTAAAATCGACAGCGATGACTTGCATACGGACGGACTGATAATCGTTAAACCTATATCGCATAACCCTAATAGCATCGACTCGACTATTACAATCGAGAGTGTTGAGGATTCCGATGGTGTCAGTACTGCCAAGCCAAAATTATCGCCACTGTTTGGTAGGGCCAGTAATTCTACTGTTGAAACGGTGAGGATAGAGTTGGAACCGAGGAGTGAGTTCAGGAAATTGTCGCCAATTGTAAGGAACAAGAGTTCAGCGAATCAGCACATTGATTTCAAGAATAGACCTCAGTCGAGTCCCACTTTTAGAAAGAAAAAGGTAAATAGTTTGACTATATAATATATGGTGTAAGGAACGATGTGACGAATACAGAAATAGTGAAGTTTTCAGACCATCATTCTGAGTCGAAAATCATTGGAATTATTATTGGATTCAATTAATCATATTTTTGTATAATTTGTGTTTTTTTGGTTAAAAATGATTCATAATGAGTCAACAGAATTTTTTATCGCGGCTTTGATTTTCATAGATGACACAACGTTTGTGGATCCACCGTGGTTAAAAAAAACCATGATAGTGTAGTATCAATAATAAATCGATATTCGGTAAAATGTTCTGTTTACTCTTTGTGATATAATTTTTAACCAAAAAATGATCAAATTTCCGGCAGAAAATTTCAATGATTTTCGAAACAGAGTTATAGTCTGATATTTCAGTATTCATTACACCGTTCCTTATACCCTGTATATAGACTAGATTTTATTTCAGGTACCACGGGTAAAGGTCTATTACCTATCAGTCTTGAAATATGTTATTTCACTTAAATTCCTAATAATTTCACTTCAAATACTAAACTATGTTCGTTATATTTCCCTTAGCTGGGCCCATCATTGTCTAGTCAAAACTCGTCACTCCAAGACGAGGAAATGAAGCCGGACGGCGATTTGCCCTACATTGGTGACAGGAACCTGACCTGGGACGTTGCCGATAAGAAGGAAACTGTGCTTATCAACGCTGCCGAGCTGTCGCAGATGCATAGGGAAATTGTGCTGAATGAGAGAGGTGAGAGAATATTGTTCAGTCGATGATAAAATAATTTATTTTGCGAATAGATATTTTCAGATACACGTAGATTTATTACTTAAAGCTAGCTGCCAGGATTCCCTAAGAAAATACGTAAAAAAACAAACATAAAGATCCAAACAAACTTAAAGGTCTATATAAACTTAAACTCAATAAGTGCCATGAAGTCTCCAGCAGCAGCAGCTCCAATGGCAGCTTTCGGATGAAAAACCACCCAAGTTTCCCCTTTAAGTTTTGGAGAACTGACATGCTGTACCAGTCTATCGTGGGATAGACATAGAGTGGACTGGAGTAATACCTCAGCCTCACTGTAAACCGGTGTCGAACAATTCTTTTGTTACATTTGACCGAGTTTTTACCAAGAGTTTACCAGAGGGTAATCATCACACCTTCCCCTAAAATACTGCCTGTTAAGTTCTTCCGTCGCGGTCTTAGGGTTACAAACATTGAATGTTGCCAGACTACAACAACAAGACGGCGTGTTCTGAGGTGACGCTGCAGGCAGCGACCCTGCCACTAAGCCCGCGGCCCGCCTCCGCCTCGCAGCTGGTGCGGAGGCAGCTCGAGTTGTGTTCTCAACACAAACGCCGCCTCAGCCTCAGATGTGAGTAACTCAGAATGACCTGTTATCGTATTATACACCCGTATTTTGTCAATTTGGTTCCAGTCGCGAAATATGGACTAAGGCTGTTGCCGTCAAACTGGCACTTGAGCCACATATGGCGATAGTGTAAATAAAATTAGTTAAATGGGGGTAGTTACGAAATATAGTTATGAACTCGTTATTGCTAGAAAGTTTAGGTCTAAATAAATTGTACATCAATATAAATCTTTACATAGTATACAATGAAGTCGCTTTTTTTTGTACGCTTAGATCTTTCAAACTAAGCAACGTATTTTAACACGGTTTTGACCAATAGAGAGAGTGATTCAAGAGGCGGGTTTATTGTATAATACATGCATATTATAGTAGAGGAAATCCGAGAATTTCAAAGGTTTGTAATGTGAAGTAGTGAAAAACATGTTTTGTGCGCATACATTGCAAAACGCTGGCTAAACCTTGCGAGGTAGATCAAAATAATATAGACGGAATTGTATATCTTAAAAAGATCTACAAAAAAGTCCGCGATTATATAATTATAACTATCCCCTAAGGATAACCCATAGTAACCATTTTAATCTTTTGAATTTAACAGAAAATAATGGGTAATTTACGAAGCTATTTTAAACCATGCAGTATTATTCGCTATCCAAATACGAGGCATTTAATGTAGATCAACATTGCCTTTTAAAGCATATCATTAAAATGAATATCTTAGTAGATATCAGAGATTTAAAATGCCGGAGCAAAGCGGCCGTCGCTGCGTCTGGCCGTTTGTCCCGAGTGGCAGCGGCCTGCAGGAGCGGAGTGGAGCGGCAATATAAATATGTCCTGTAGTTATAGTCTTATCATAATAATAGTATAATTAATAACTGTACACTGACATAACATTAGTAGTATTAGTAGTATCTACATTGCACCCGTGCAAATCCGGGGTGGATCGCTAGTAAGTAGGTTAATGTGAAACTCACATGACTAGCCTGTGTCTTTTCGTAAAAATGCTTTATAATTTACTTTATTTCCTAACGATCCAGACGAAAAAAATATTATAAACCTAGTAATCCATCGTATTAGGAGACATTGAGTGCCTAGTTCAGGAGGTGTTAATAGCAAGGCCAACTACGTTTTAGGACTCCTAGGTTTTAGGACAGTATTGACTAAAGGGTAATTTCTGGCTTATTTGGCCTCCTGGAACGGTCGTTTTAATATTCTTTGGCACCTCAAATAAAGCACCTCATAAAGAAGTACTAACTTTATTGTTTCGAAATATATAAAATGAAAGAGTGTCTAAGACTCCACTATCTGAGTGGCCAGCGATTGTGATCAGGGCCTCAATTCTGCTATTTTATATTCACGCCAAGGTTTACTTCGGCATTCAAAGAGTAAAAATTAACTTTCAAGATTGAAACCAACCATGAAAACGGGGTTAAAAAATTACAGACGAGATTTACAATTTAAAATCCACATGCCATACTGGACCAGTTTTTATCCGTTGTTTGTTTCCAGACATGCAACGCAACAAGACAAGTCCCGAGCGCGTTTCCATGCTGATCTACGAGCCGAAGGCGCCCCAGCGTCACCTCGACAAGGGAGACTTCTCACATTCAGCCACCATCAACTGATTATGGTAATGCCCACAATGTTCCACTTTACATTTTACACGGGATACAATAAATCTTACATTTAAAAATTCCTTTCCCGCCAGCTACATACCGTCTCTGGGGATAGGGGGAAACAATAATTTGGCGGAGGAAGCAGTCTCCCGGGGCGAAGTGGTGTTGGCGGTGTCCTTGGACATCGCCAACGCGTTCAACACTATGCCCTGGAGCTGCATCAGGGAGGCGCTCGTGTATCACGAAGTGCCTCTCTACCTCCGCCGCATAGTCGGGGCATATTTGTCGGAGAGAGCAGTCGTCTACCCCAGTAGGACCGGTCTCGATGTCGTGCGGTGTTCCGCAGGGGTCGGTGTTAGGGCCACTCTTGTGGAACATCGGCTACGACTGAGTGCTTCGTGGTGCCTTCTTGGATGGTGTCACCGTCGTGTGCTACGCGGACGACACACTCGTGACGGCGCGCGGCAAGACGCACCACGAGGCAACCCTGAGGGCCACGGCCGGGGTTGCCCAAGTCGTTGAGCGTATCCGGCGGCTGGGTCTCGAGGTGGCTCTGCACAAGTCCGAGGCCCTGTTCTTCCACGGGCTTCGGAGGAAGCCGCCTGAGGGATCTAGCCTCACGGCCTACCGTGAGCCTCCTAAGGCACTCGGATCGGCATCGAGCCCTCGATCAGGTATCTGGGGCTCGTACTCGATGGCCGGTGGGACTTCGGATATCATTTCCGAGGTCTGGTCCCCAAGTTGGTTGGGGCAGCGCGTGCGTTTGCGCGGCTGCTGCCCAACATGAAGGGACCCGATGACTCCTGCAGGAGACTCTACTCGGGGGTTGTGCGGTCCATGGCCCTTTACGGGTGCCCAGTATGGGCGGGGGCCCTGAAGGCCAGCCACGTCGCGATACTGCGACGACCGCAGCGAGTGCTGGCCATCAGGATCTTAAGGGGGTACCGCACGATCTCCTTTGAGGCGGCGAGTCTCCTGGCCGGAACTCCACCGTGGGACCTGGAGGCGAGAGCCCTTGCGGCTCTGTATCAGTGGCGCAAGGAGGCGCGGGAGTTGGGTCGATGCCCCGAGATTCGAGAAATCGATGACCGGAAATCCCAACTCCGCCAGGTCATCATAGGGGAGAGGAGGGAACGACTCGGGCAACCGAGCGCCGGGCACGCCGTCATCGCGGCGGTAAGACCTGTTATGGAGGATTGGCTCGAGAGGCGTCACGGGACCCTCTCATACCGACTGACGCAGGTGATCACTGGGAAAGGATGTTTCGGGGATCACCTGTGTCTGATCCGCAAGGAGCCAACGCCTGAGTGCCACCACTGCGATGGCCAGACCGTGGACACGGCTCTCCACACGCTGGCAGAGTGCCCGGCGTGGGTTGAGCAGAGGCGAGACCTCGTGGCGGCCATCGGAGTGGGAGTTCTCTCGCTCGATAGCCTGATTGCGGCTATCGTGCGGAGCGAGAGTGCGTGGAACTCTGCCGTCTCCTTCTGCGAGCAAGTTATGCTCGCGAAGGAGACGGAGGAGCGAGACCGGGAGAGGTTTAGGACTCTCCCGGCCCGCCAGGCCCGACAACGGGCCAGGTACCGCAGGCGACTCAGGCGCCGGAGGTCGCAGAACGACCTCCGTCCTCCATAAGCGCAGGCCTGGGGGTGACAGGTGAGGCCATCTGTCACCCTAGCAGAAGCAGGCCGGGGTGGCGGCAAGCGCGTTGCGAAGCGCGCTCGCTTCCAGGGAGCACCGGGAACATGGGGTTCCCACACGGGGGGGGGGGTCGTCTACTCGTCTGTAGATGACCCGAGGTATGTCGGGGTACCAGGGACTTCCTTTCTAGGGTATACCTGGTTCCCCGGCTATTAGTACCCGAGACGGCGTGCGTTTTTAGTCGGTTCGAGTCCGACATGCCACCGACAGGTGGTATCCGAGGGGATTTCCGCACGGAAAAAAAAAAAAAAAAAAAAAAAAAAAAGGGAAACAATAATAAAATTGGGGTAGTAAGATAAACAGTATTTCCAAGCCTTACCGGTTTTATCTAATAGCTTATAAATCATCATCATAATCAACAGCTTTTAATAGTCCACTGCTGGACATAGGCCTCTCCTTAGAAAGGTTTTGGCCTACTACACCACGCTGGTCAGACGGGTTGGTATAGGGTTTGCTTCCAACCCTACGAGGGCGTCTCCCCCCCGGGCTGGGTGTAATCTGCTACGCGGATGACACTTTAGTCACGGCCCGGGGGGCTAACTTCCAGGAGGCGGCGCGCCTGGCCGCCACGGGAGTTTCCCAGGTGGTCGGGCGCATTGAGGCGTTGGGTTTGCGGGTGGCCCTGGATAAGACGGAGGCCCTATTATTTCATGGGCCCCGTCGTGGTCCACCCGCCGGCGCCTCAATCGAGGTCGGCTCGGTCCTCGTACCGGTCCGGGCCCAGATGAGGTACCTGGGTCTGGTCCTAGACGGTAGGTGGCTCTTCGACGAGCACTTCCGACAGCTTGGTCCGAAGCTGGTGGACACTGCCTCCGCCCTAGGGCGACTTTTGCCCAATTTGGGCGGGGCCAGTGTTCCCACGAGGCGGCTGTACGCGGGGGTTGTCCGGTCCATGGCGCTTTATGGTGCACCGGTGTGGGTGGCGGCTCTGACCGCCCCGAATAGGGCGCGCCTCTGGCGCCCCCAGAGGATATTGGCGGTCAGAGCCATACGCGGATACCGCACGGTGTCCACCGAGGCGGCTTGCGCCTTGGCCGGAACACCCCCGTGGGATTTGGAGGCGGAAGTGCTCGCCGAAGTTTATCGGCGAGTGGCTGACTTCCGGGCGGAGAGCGGATTTCGCCCTCCGCCCGAAGACGTGCGCGAGTGGCGCGAAGCCGCTCGCCGAGCCACTATGGTGAGATGGTCGTTCCGGCTGGAGACTCCACGCGCTGGCTTCGCTGCCGTGGAGGCTCTCCAGCCGGTCATCGCCGAGTGGGCAGGGCGGCAGCACGGGACCCTTTCCTTCCGGCTGACGCAGGTGCTTTCCGGGCACGGTTGCTTCGGAAAGTACCTGTACTCGGTCGCTAGGAGGGAATCGAGTCCCGCCTGCCACCACTGCGACTGCGGTGAGGATTCGGCCCAGCACACGCTGGCGGTTTGCCCCGCATGGGCGACGCAGCGCCGGGCCCTCACTGCAGTCATCGGAGCAGATCTCTCGCTACCGGCCGTAATTCGCTCCATGGCCGGTAGCGACGGTTGTTTTACCGCGGTCGCAACCTTCTGCGAGGAGGTAATCTCGCAGAAGGAGGCGGCGGAGAAGGCCCGGGAGGACGACCTCCATTCGGACCTGATCCGCCGCCGGCGAACCGGGCGGCGGAGGCGCGCTCACCTGCGCCTCATGCCGCCCTGAGTGTGGCCGCGGGTGGACGGGATGGGTTCTCCCCTCCACCCGCATTAGTTGGCCAGCCGCGAGGGGGCGGCGTCCGCGTGTGCCGGATGCCGCCTAAAGAGAGGGTCCACTGAGACGGAGCCCGCGTCAGGAGCGGGCCGGCGCTGGGAGGGGTCCAGAAGGAGATAGCTACCTGGACCCTTCCTAAACTGGAAGCGCAAAGAGGGCACACCGTGTGGTTTTAGTCGGTTCGAGTCCGACACACCGCCCCGCCGAACGAGAGCCCCGGCGGGGTGACGGTCCGAGGGGATTTCCACACGTAAAATAAAAAAAAAAAATAAAAAAAATAAAAAAAAAAAAAAAAAAAAAAAAAAAGGGTTTGCTTCCAAGAGGCGGCGCGCCTGGCCACAGGGGGAGTCTCCCTGGTGGTCGGGCGCATTGAGGCGCTGGGCTTACGGGTGGCCCTAGATAAGACGGAGGCCCTGTTATTTCATGGGCCCGTCGTGGTCCACCCCCTGGCGCCTCAATCGTGGTCAACTCGGTCCCCGTACCGGTTCGGGCCCAGATGAAATATCTGGGCCTGATCCTCGACGGGAGGTGGCTCTTCGACGAGCACTTCCGACAGCTTGCTCCAAAGCTGGTCGGCGCTGCGTCTGCCCTAGGGCGACTTTTGCCCAATATGGGTGGACCCAGCGTCGCGACAAGACGGCTGTACACGGGGGTTGTCCGGTCAATGGCACTGTACGGTGCACCGGTGTGGGCGGCGGCTCTGACCGCCCAGAATAGGGTACGCCTCTGGCGCCCTCAGAGGGTAATGGCGGTCAGAGCCATACGCGGTTACCGCACCGTTTCGACGGAGGTGGCATGCGCGTTGGCCGGAACTCCCCCGTGGGATTTGGAGGCGGAAGTGCTCGCCGAAGTTTATCGGCGAGTGGCTGACTCCCGGGCGGAGAGCGGATTTCGCCCTCCGCCCGAGGATGTGCGCGAGTGGCGCGAAGCCGCTCGCCGAGCCACGATGGCTCGTTGGTCGTTCCGGCTGGAGACTCCACGCGCTGGCTTCGCCGTCGTGGAGGCTCTCCAGCCGGTCATCGCCGAGTGGGCAGGGCGGCAGCACGGGACCCTTTCCTTCCGGCTGACGCAGGTGCTTTCCGGGCACGGTTGCTTCGGAAAGTACCTGCACTCGGTCGCTAGGAGGGAACTGAGTCCCGCCTGCCACCACTGCGACTGCAGTGAGGACTCGGCCCAGCACACGCTGGCGGTCTGCCCCGCATGGGCGGCGCAGCGCCGGGCCCTCACTGCAGTCATCGGAGTGGATCTCTCGCTACCGGCCGTAGTACGCTCCATGGCCGTTAGCGACAGTTGTTTTACCGCGGTCGCAACCTTCTGCGAGGTAGTAATCTCGCGGAAGGAGGCGGCGGATAGGGCCCGGGAGGACGACCTCCACTCGGACCCAATCCGCCGCCGGCGAACCGGGCGGCTGAGGCCCGCCTATCACCGCCTCATGCCGCCCTGAGTGTGGCCGCGGGTGGACGGGGTGGGTTTCCCCTCCACCCGCATTAGTTTGGCCAGCCGCGAGGGGGCGGCGTCCGCGTGTGCCGGACGTCGCCTAAAGAGAGGAAAAAATATTGAGACGGAGCCCGCACCAGGAGCGGGCTGGCGCTAGGAGGGGTCCGGATGTCTTAACAACAGCTGTTCCCGGATCCCTCCTGTTACAGGCGCAGAGTGGCACACCGTGTGGTTTTAGTCGGTCCGAGTCCGACACACCACCCCGCCGCAAACCCCGGAGACGTCACCCGGGTGACGGTCCGAGGGGATTTCCACACGTTAAAAAAAAAAAAAAAAGGGTTTGCTTCAAGTTTTCCTTCTCTTCGCAGTGCTGTTGCCGTGCGTAGTTAGCTCTCTTAGTCGTCTCTTACGACACCCAAGGGATGAAAAGGGGTGGTGACATTCCGTATTCTTAATCCGTCCCCACATGGAATAGCTTATAAATATACTCGTTAAATTGTACTTAACTCTATGTTGCGTATGTCCAGAGATCCAGACACGCACTTGCCCGAACTTTAAACTTAGTAAAGAACCAGTAATGTAGCGGGTACTTGCGATTTGGTAATATACTTACAAACTCAAGAAGCCTTCTCTAGTGCAATAGTTATCTTCTTAAAATCTTTTTAGCGAAACATGTTAAACTTCCATCTGTATTTTCCTTTCTAAGGAAAGGCCCATG
The DNA here is from genome assembly GCA_902825455.1 of Arctia plantaginis. NCBI lineage: Eukaryota > Metazoa > Arthropoda > Insecta > Lepidoptera > Erebidae > Arctia > Arctia plantaginis. The sequence goes on along the minus strand of CADEBD010000336.1, from coordinate 3,706,123 downwards.
TCCAGCATTGGACTATTATAGGCTGTTGTTAATAATCGGGGGAAATACTTTCTAAAAACGAATAGACTAAAGAGAAAAGATCTTTGAATCTTTGGTGTTTAGGTAATACCTGAGGGTTCGCACACGTAAATTGGGATGAATACGCATCTCCAAAAAGTATTAATCGTTTAAAAAAACATATTTTTTTGGTGATATTTTGTGCATAACACAATTTAAATCTTAAAAGTTGGTTAAAATGATAATTCCAGTTTCTCGCGCTGGTATCTAAATAATTATTCACTTAAGTGGCTTTTTTTCATTTCAGGATTAAAAGAAATTCGGTGATTCGAATTCGTTACTTCAGAATAATATAATAATAAAAATAATATATAGAATTTATTGTTTACGTAAGCTTATAACCATGTATCGGAATCTTGGGTGCTATTACTATCAAAAGTATGGAGATGACCGAAAATTCCCGGAAATTGGTACTTTGACCAAAAGTTTCCGGGAATTAGAATTTTGAATGATAATGATTCTTGTGCTTCTATACAACTTTTTTTTTCTACATTATTTATAAATTTATGCTTCACGCATAAAAATGTATACTAATAAGTCAGGATTTTTTTAATAAGTAACTGGCAATCGTTTAACAAGTCCATGCGAATAATTTTGCAAAAATCAACAATAACAATAAACAATCTAAAACAACATAATGTTGCTGGGCAAACCCAATATCAGGCCAAACTAGTTTGTTTGAGCCAAACCAGTTTATTCACTAGATTTTCTAGTCTACACTAGAATATCTTGACATGCATAATGTAGGATAAATCAGTTTGGCCTAAAACAAATTTAGTTCGGTACGAAATCGGGTTTGACTTTTGTCAAAGTATTGTGGAGTAGATAAACATCCTATGAAAAACTTTAGGATATCGAAAACTACTAGTATCGGCACGCTATGATGGCTGTTTTGACACATTAAAGTACAACAATTTGACGGAGGTCAATGTAGGCTTGACGAAAACAATGAGGTACAGCAATATGCTCCTTTAACTTATTAATTAATAAGAAACTTGATGAGTCGATAGAGGCCTTTTATTATATCAGGAGCTTTTAGCTTACTAACCAATACGAAAATATTCTTTTACAAAGGACATAGGATTATTTATTTATGCATGTAAATGTAAAATTTTGGTAGGAATATTAATCGATTGTTAAAAGAAAGTAAGATAATTTATCTAATACAGGTCTTTTATTTGATTCCACAAACGTGATTTCCACACATTTTAAATAATATCAAATATTTTTAAACCTTATCATAATTACCGGAATCCCGGGAATATCGTCATATCCATATTAGGATATCGTCTCAAATAGCACCCGAATTCCGATCACTACTTATAACACATAGTTGACACTTGTTAAACAGGGTATGTAGTTTTAAAAACAAGGTGCTCCAAAGTTGGATACGTTACTGCGTTAGCAAGATTCGCCCAAGCCCGCACACCCTAAAGTCATATAGATAGGTGACATGACAGCTGTCAGAAATGACAGCTGTCAAAAGTAAAAGGACCTGTGACGTAAGGCCCAGAGACTTTATGGTGACTAGGTTTAATATAAACATTTTAGTATTATATAAATATGCCCCATAGTATATATATATATATTTAGTTATGATAAAATTTAAATGCATAATATAATGAATAGATTAATTTAGTTTTGTATTTTGTGTACCACAAGATAATAATTATTAATAAAAGTTATGTTATGACGCATGTGTTTCATTAAAATATAGTTTGGCTTGTATTTTGCCCCCTTGTAATTCCGCAGTGCGTTTCCTATTGTAACACCTACACCTGATGGTGTTTGTCCTTAAAATTTCAAAAACATTTTGGATAATGTCTGTTAAACAATATGGTTTTCGCCGTAGTCGCTCAGCTGGTGATCTTCTCGTCTTTCTAACAAACCGGTGGGCACAGGCGATCGAGACCAAAGGAGAGGCTTGTGCGGTTAGTTTTGGACATAGCGAAAGCCTTCGATCGATTCTGGCATAAGGCGCTTCTCTCAAAGCTCCTTCCTTTGGGCTTCAAGAGAAATTGTGTAATTGGGTCACCAGTTTCCTTGCGGACAGAAGCATTAAGCAACGACCTTATTAATAATATTTAATACCGACGGTGCATGCTCCGACTTAAAATTCGTAAATGCTGGTGTCCCGCATGGCTGTGTGCTATCACCCACACTGTTTCTTCTGCATATCAATGACATTTTGCAAACTAGTAGCATCCATTGCTATGCAGATGATAGCACGGGAGATGCCCTTTACACCGGTCGCCCCAATACTTCTCGGGAAAACCTCATCGAGAGTCGAAACAAACTTGTGTCTGAAATTGAAACTTCCTTAGCGGAGGTTTCAGGGGCCGACTAAATCTAGTCCAGATCAATCCAAACAAGACACAGGTCTGTGCGTTCACCGCAAAGAAGATACCATTTGTCGTGTCATCTCGATTTGAGGGCACCTCCCTAACTGGCCAGCAGCCAGCATCGGAATCCTAGGCATCGACATATCCAGTTTCGGGGTCACTTAGAGGTAAGGTAAGGTCAAATTGGCCTCGAAGAAGCTCGGTGTGCTGAACAGATCGAGGAAGTATTTCACTCCAGCCCACCGCCTTCAGCTCTATAAGGCGCAAGTCCGGCGGCATATGGAATACTGTTCTCACTTCTATGCAGGGGCACCTCAGTACCAGCTTCTCCCTCTGGACCGCATCCAACGAAGTCGCTCGACTCGAATCGTCGATAACCCAAACATCTCTGATCGGCTCGATCCCTTGGCGTTACGTAGAGATGTGGCTTCACTCTGCATTCTCTATCGCATATATCATGGAGAGTGCTCCGAGGAATTGTTCGGACTAATACCGGCCGCAACTTTCCGCCATCGTTCCACAAGGCAAAATTTTCATCCTCATCACCTGGATAGTTGGCGCTCCACTACTGTGCACAACCAATCTGTGGAACGGGTTATCGTCTGCGATATTTCCGGACCGATACGACCTTTAAACCTTCAAGAAAAGAGCTTACTCATTCCTACAAGACCGGCAACGCGTTTGCGACTCCTGAGTTGCAGACGTTCATGGGCGGCGATGGTCACTTTCCATCTGGTGACCCGTCTGCTCGTCTGCCCCTATATCTCTCTGCAATTGTTTTTTGGTATCCTACCAATTGATGTAATGTTTGATATGCAATAGAAAGTAATTGTCTGACTGTCCGTGTGGTGACGGATTAAGAATACGAAGTGTCACCATCCCTATTCAGCCCGTGGGTGTCGTAAGAGGCGACTGAGGGAGCAAACTACGCAGGACAACAGCACTGCAGAGAGAAGGAAAACTTGACACAAACCCTATACCAACCCGTCTGGCCAGCGTGGTATAGTAGGCCAAAACCTCCTTTCTAAGGAGAGGCCTATGTCCAGCAGTGGACTAGTAAAGGCTGTTGATGTTGAGTAATTATTCAGTCATCTGTTATTGTTTTTAAATAAAATAAAAAACGCCAATAAAAATAGATAATTGAACATTTATTTTGAGAAAAATAATATTCACCATAAATACAGGTACAATTTCGACACATTATTTACAAAGCTAAATATGATTTATAAATAAATACATTAAAATGCGCGCCAAATAAAATCAACGGCAATATCTATCGAGTTGCCAGTTCATAAAATAAAATTACCTGAATCTCACAAGAACTGTGTCGCCATTTTTTACGGAAAAGAAAGCGAGATCTTTCATAACGTTGTCTAAACATATTTCTGCGCCTTTCATCTGGTCATCTAATAAATATAACGTCGGAGTACCGCTGTGTCCCTTCGAGAACAATCTCTGCGCCAGTGTTACCAACTTTTGAACGAGCATTGAAGATGGGAACTTCTTTTTCAACGATTTGCCACTCTCGTCTTTTAATACTATTTCTAGTAGTTGAGATGTGAGAGTTGTAATTTTCGGTTGAGTCACGAGCAGGCTGTCCTCTGGGATGCCATATTCTAGAAATTAAAAAGTTTATATTATTTTTTGGTTTACTTACAATACACATATAGATCACTGGTGTTGCCTAGTGTTTGTCAGCTTTTACTTGATACTAACTCAATTGAGTACTATAAAAACGATTTTATTAAATAGTATTCTTTTTGATCTTTCTTTTTTATTTCTTTTCTTTCTTGAGCGTTTTTTATTGTATATAATGTTAATGATTGCCAACCGCTTCGCTCTTGTGATTGTAGATTTTTTCAGTCCCTGTATGGACTATCCTGTATATCCCTCGGGAACAGTTTGATAGGGATAACGTAATACTTTACGTTTTTGAGGACATAAACAAACACATATTCGCATACAAATAAGTTGGGATTTTTTGAGTTAAATTATTCTGCTAAAAACACAGTAAAAAAGCTGGACGAAAAACATTTTAATACAAACTTTAAACTATCCTTATACTAACTTTAAACTATCCTGTTTAATAATACATAATTATGTTTACGGGAATTTACGCTAACGTTAGATATAAGCGCAGGGTTCTCTGAACCTTTCGCCGCACGCGACCGGCGGCCGACGGAGCGTCTCTCTAGACGACGCGTATCCAAACGTCGTCGGTCGCGTGCGACGGTTCAGAGAGCCCCGCGCCTTAAGTACTGTTGGTTTGATCAGGTCGAATTGGCCGTGGTCACAGATTGTACCTATCGTGAGCGCGTTAATTCTCGATCCCATAATTATTACACTGACTAATCACAAAATTCACACTAAAATCCAAGTCGGTTACAAAGTTATAAAATATAGATGGTGGACTCACTGTCAATGAGGTGATTGAACCTGCAGTGCTGGAGGCTGAAGGCTTGGCGCAGGGCGGGCTGGAGCTGCGCGCGCTTCCACTCGGCGCCGTAGCGCTTCAGGTAGTCGTACTCCGCCCCGCGCCGCAGCTCCCGCGTTATGGCCGACCCGTTCAGTTCCTAACATACACGTATTATACACAAACTCCACGCAGCTTCTGCGGTTTTAGAAGGAACTACAGTGGCTTTATAAACCAGCAGTATCTAAACATAATGGAATAGAGTCTGCAGTAATACCGGTACATAAACTGTTACCACTATTTGCCTCGCACAACCAATCTGTGGAACAACTTATCGTCTGAGGTATTGCCGGACCGATACGACTTTTAATCCTTTAAGAAAAGAGCGTACTCCTTAAAAGAATTGCAGGCGTTCATATGGGCGGCGGTAGTCACTTTCCATCAGGCGACCCGTCTGCTCGTCTGCCACCTCTTCCATAAAAAAAAAGAATCAAAGTGCTTCAATATCTCCTAGTCCTTAGACAGTTGGGCTATTAAGTTATTTCAAAGAATACCTCGACAGTTACCAACGCGACGTGTATTTTATCATTAATAAACGTCGAAATTTATGTTCCCTTCCAATCATCGCTACACCTCACCACTTTCCCTCATAGTAACCGCTGATACTAAATCGCACAATAGCAATTTTCCAAAGGTTACCTGGTCTGTTTAGAAAATTCTGTGTGTTAGAGTTACATCCACTTTGGCAATGAAGTTAAAACCTAAATTACCTGCAGTGTGTCAATCTTGGCCGAGATGAGTTGTGAGCCGGTGTCATAGTCTTCTGTGTTCTGTATGGGGTTCCTCAAGAAGTACAGTTTCTTCAAACAGTGCAGCTTGTTCAGTTCGCTCAATGATCGCCACTAGGAAGGATATAGCATTTAATAATAACTTCACACATCTTACCACACGCGGCAGTCTAGTTCCAAACTAGCCAGAGCCTGTACTATGTTAACCAATCTGCTGATTAACATACTTATATATTCCTAAATACATACATGATATAGATAAATTACACCCAGACACAGAACAGAAGGATCGTGCTCATCACACTATATTTGTCCTGGGTGGAAATCGAAGCCAGGAACTCCAGCTTAGCAGTTAGCCCGGGAAAAATGAATTCTACATTAATGACAACTAACATTTTAAGAACGGTTGTTTGTTGGTTACAGTTTGAGGCCTTTACTGATCACCTGCTGTTTATGAAAGTTCGTATAACTTTGTCTGCGGGGACATTAAGGGGCATAGGCCTTTATTTATTAGAAAAAAGGTGGTCCTGAGATACTTGAGCTAAACAATTTACTTTTTTCTGGCCTTGCTGAAACTCATTAGCCCAATTCTTTTGATTATAGTACAGTAACCTTCATGCTACCACCCTCAGGAGTGAAACAACGACATCAGGATATGGTACAGCTTAATTATATTCAATACTCACATCATTGATCCTGTTCCTGTTAAGAAACAGCACCTCCAGACTCTCAAACACATCCACCTTCTCATCAGGATTATCGTTGAACCTGATCTCGGATATAAGACAGTCGTTCAGACTCAATATCTTCAAGTTCTTGAGCATCCCAAGGTTCATTATTTCATACCATGACTCTAGCGGGTTCCCGTCTAGCCTGATCGTGGTCAAAGTCCTCAGAGTGACAGAAGGCGGTATTATCGTTTTGATTCTGTTGTAAGCAGCTATGAGTTCGTTTATTTTGGGAAATAAGTGAGAGAGAGACAGAATGTCAGCCCACTCGTAATCGCAGACTGAAATGTTGAGTTTCTCCAGGGAAGCGAAGTTGATAGACAGTTGGGTGAGGGTTTCTTCTGGCATGTCGATAGCCATGCGATTTTTGCTGGGGAATAAAGATATATGTTACTACTGAAGATTTAGGAGATATAGTACAGAATACTGTCCAGGGGCTCTTGCCATGAAGAATGGTGTGACAATGTTATAAAGAGCGCTGAGCTCAAATTATATTGGGTAACCGCCCGCCTAGTAAACTACTTTCATAAAACGTTTTATTATTAGCTTCACTTGTAACTAACATACTGACGAAGTCAATTTTGATTGTCTGCAAATTGATGTATCAAAACGAACGAACTTAGTATGTTAAGATAGCAAATACTGTAATTTGAAATCTTGGAGCTGAACTAGTAATGGATACGAGTCGCGGACTTATATGACTCGTTTAGATCAGCCTAACAGAATTGGACTCGCTAACGATGGTCTGATGACGGAGCCAGGAGTTCGATAGTGGAAATCGTCATATAATTTTATTTTGGTTTATTTTGCGTTTTCTGCTAAACACCATGTCCACTTACCTTACATCCAGTTCCCTCAGGTCAGGCAGTTGAGCAGACAGCTGGATCACTTCGCGCCAGTTGTAGAACAGGTTACGGGACACATCCAAACTCCTAACATTAGGACACAAGCCAGCTACATCCCCAGCCTTGGCTATATTCTGGTCGTGCACGCACACTTCTAGCAGGCGATCGAACTTTCTGGAAAACGGAGAAAAAATGGTTTTACAGTCAGATCTTCATTAAGACTAACCAGATTAATATTCATTCTTTTAAACATCTTACACGAACTTCTGATCCCAAACTAGGCAGAGCTTGTACCATGTAACCAGACTACTGATAAACGTACTTATATATTCCTAAATATGTACAAATCATAGATAAATGACACCAAAACAGAACAGATGATCCTGTTGTTCAAACAAATCTATATCCTGGGCGGACTTCGAAGTTGTGGCAAATATCATGTGGCTATGCTGTCTAGGGAGTCTCGAGGCGTTTTGGCAGAACACATTTCCGTCTCCTCGGTTTTGGATTTTGTATGTGATGTTCTCTATGCAGCCATGCCATTATTATGTGGCTCTGGCTGGTCAGAATATCTACTACTACCTATATCAACTAGTCAAATGTTTTAGAAAAATATACATTGCTTTCAAATTACTTAAAATTTTCGGACCTAATCCCTAAATGTCCTTCCCACGTATTACATAAGTGGGACTAAAATGAACAGCAAAATATGAGCGCTTAATACGCCTCTATCTACTCCTTAGGAAGATTATAAGCGTGAGTCAAGGTAGTTAAGTTTATTCCATATAATATACTAGCTACTTCCCGCAGCTCCACCCGCGTGTGTGTCAGTTATCGCGGTAAATAGTCCTTCCTCAAGAATTAAACTATCTCCATACCAAATTACATCTAAATCGGTTCAGCGGTTATTAATTCCCCATACAAACTTCAATCCCTCTGTTTACCCCCTTAAAGGATGATTCCTAGGGTAAAAACTATTCTGTGTCCTTGCCCGGGACTCAAACTATCTCTATACTAAATTTCATCTCAATCGATTCAGCGGTTTGAGCGTGAAATTATAACAGACAGACGGACAAACACACTTTCGCATTAATATTAGTAAGGATTGTTTATCAATGATAGCCTATAATATACCTAACTGTATATGAAAGCGATGATATTTGTGTTATTGTATTGTACAGAAGCAATAAAGGTCAATATCCTTTGTATACTCAAAGTACTTGATAAAAAGTTGGTAACAATATCGTTTAAGTACCTAAGGAATGATTGTAAAATGGTGTCAACTACACTTTATTGTGGGGGCTTTACATTATCTGTTATTGCAGTTTTTACCCGACGACGACGCGAAGGAGTGGCTTTCGAGTGTATGTATATATTTGTCTCTTTTTAAAAGACAACTTTCGCATTAGGAATATATATCCTGTGTCACGGGAAACTTTACAAACATACATGAAACGAACACAAAGAACACCCATACTCAGAACAACAATTTGTACACAAAGTGGGGTTCGAGCCCACAACCACTACGCCATCTGTGCAGTCAAGCTTTGTGGTCAAACGGCTTGCTGGATTTTGTCATTTGAGGTTTAGATTCGTTTTACTTGTGAGAATGACACTGGGTATGTAAAAATTATAAAAACTAGAATCGCCGGTTTGTAAATGTTTGGAATATATACATTTTGTTGATTTCTTTTAACACGCTTTTATTAGCTTGGTATGTATGTATGTAACGGTAACTCCAAACGTTATTTTGACCCATTTCAAAAGTCGAAATAAATTGGAACCTTACATACTTATCAAGGACCGATGACAATACAATAATTTGATAAATATGGCCGATTATCCTGATCAGGATCTTTAGGCTCACTGACGGGTTTTTGCATATCTAAACCATAAAATATTTATTTATACCTCCTGCAAATACATTGCATAAGGTGGACTTAATGCCATAGGCATTGGTGCTAATTCTGTTGTTGACATCACTAAACTAAAATTTCTCTAAAATTCTCTTATTTTAGTCAAGCGATGTTCAAAATGCTATTCTGTTGTTAGGTCGAACTAAATTTGGTGTTCATTTTGACAGCATTAAATTTGAATCTGACATCACTAAAAATTAAAATGGAAATGTTACCTTTGTTTAAAAATTAGGAATGAATGATATAGAGAAAGATTTAGAGTGAATTCATAAATCTTTTGAAACGATATTTTTAGGATTTTAGAATGCCTGTAAATGATTATTAATGCATATTATAGATCAAATAGTAAACAAAATGTTGTATTTTACAGTTATAACGAAGTAAATACAGTTTTACTTAGTTCACATAACTGGCAACCCGTGGTAAACCTTATTTGTTACCTATGTACGAAAGTTATGATTTCTGAATCTGTGCAGGTCAATTTGACATGACAGTATAGTTTTATTGTAATTAGAATATATTTTTTTATTATATATATTTTATTTAATAGTAATGGACGATAGGAAAAAGAGGGCCAACAAGAGGCAGCAGGAGCTGCTGGTTGAGCGCCTCCATAACAACCTAGAAGTGGCGAGACGTGAGAATTATTCAGTGTTTCAGTTTCTAAGGAATATCATTTTTACTATGTTAATTTTAACTGTATTTTCATCACATTAATTTTGTTTTTTTAGGCAATCATTCAGATCCAAGTACCATGGAATTTGAGACCAATTTATTGACCAAAGAATTTGCATAGAAAGCACCTCTCACCCTTACAAACTACTAATTTTAGCATTCTGCTAACAGGTTTTGTGCTGGGAAATGTATACCATAGCAACTTATTATTTATTTATATCGTCTTTACTTATGCCTGTTTAATTATTTTTGTTTAGGTTTACCGGTACCCGGCCCAATTCGTCGTCGGATTGTGCCAAGACGCCGCATTACGCCTAGGCCTTCACGTCCCCCTGCCTACGACAACCTGTTACGTTCTTTGCAAGAAAGCAGTAACAGTTTACAAGAAACCATTAGACATAGTGCTGAAGTGATTGCTGCTGCTTTGAGAGGCAGCAGTGCTTCTACATTGCGTGCTGCTGAGATCTTAGCATCAGCAATTACTTCAACACATAATTCAAGTCATAGCAACAACATTAACCAATAGTAAAGTATCAACTTTTATTATTGGTTTATGTTATTGCTATGGTTGTATTTTTCGTAAACTGCTACTACTTCCTGCAAGAATAGCTCGTTTGATAACTTTGTCTAATCCATTTTATTTTATTTGTCCCTTTGTTTTTATTTTGTTGATTTTTTTACATGTTATTTTAAATTATTATTTGTTTAAGTGATTTTTATGATGATTGTTGATTATATAAATAATAAAAAACAGAGCTTTAATTAAACAATATATTAAAACTAATAATTAAAATGAGTTTGTATTAATTCTTCCCGAATCTGTCTTGCCTCTATCAAAAAATCTTGGTTTTCTTCCTCAACCACAATATTTACATCTTGTATTTCCACATCATAATGATTATCATCTGGAAATGAAGAACAGAACAGTAAAATGTGTTAAGTACAGACATGTATATATATGTGTGTATATGTTATAATTAAATATATTATATACTGCCAACAAATAAATAAAACAATCAATAAATGAGTACAAACTTATTACCTAAAAGCCATTGGTTTCTCTCTCCAGACAAAAAATTACTTTTTAAAAAATGATTTATAGTTGATGCTCTCCAGATAGCAGCATCATGTGTTGAGCCAGGAAAATTTGGATTGAGCCCAATAATTTTCCCTTTTGCACTACACACCTAAAAGACAATTAGTATTTAAAATCTAAACAAAATAATATAAGTAAATTAATGTTAAATATGCAAAAACCTAACTCAAATTAAAACTCTTTGTCCTGATTCATATACATTTGTATGGGTTTTTTTTTAATCTAAAATGACTAAATTAAATAGATGAAATTAATGTTGTTATATAATCTTTGCATTAGAAAATAATATACATTTTGTGAATGCTGTTGGAAGTTATAAAGAGTATGTATGTATATTTAGTATAATAATAGAGTATGGATGGAGTATGATACTCACAATCTGACAGTTAATACTGTAGAATCCTTTTCTATTATAGAAAAGATTTCCAGGTGCAGTAGGGTGATTTATAGATGGCTTTGCTATTGAAATATGTGTCCCATCTACTGCACCTAAGGTGTTAGGCATATTAAACAGCTCTTGAAATCTGAAAAGGTGAACACTATAAGTATTTCATAGATCTTATGATACTTAAGATGTAGAAATTGATGATTATCACCAAAACAATAATATATGGCTGTTAACTTATTCTGTCATTGCAATCAGTTTTTCACTCTCAGCCATGGGAAATTTTATACAATTAGGTAAAAGCTTCTCCACTATTAAATCTGCTGTTATTTTAATGCACCTGCTAACAGAAGGTTGGCTAAGTGCAATGAAATTGTCTTGCCCTACAGCAGCTTGGTAACTCCCTTGAGCAAAAAATTGAAGTGCAGATAAAACCTGAAAAATGAGTTCAATATGAAGAGTAGGTACAAGATAGAAACAGTGGATTTATATTGTGCTCAATGTAATAAAGCAGACCTTTAGGTGTTTAGATATGAAGCCTTCATCCAGGCGTTGATCATCGAGATCGCTGACTAATTGAAAAGCAGCAGATCTAGGAAGCCTGAATAGTTTCTGAAATTTTTCCTCTGCCAACTCAAACGGATTGGAGTTATCTCGCATACGTTCTAAGCGTATTCGTTCTTGATAGTTTCTAAAAATAATACATAAGTATGTTTGTTTTAATAATTCAGATAAGGCTCATAATTATTTGTGATTTATGATGAATAATATTATGCACATACCTTTCTGCTGAACTGACCAAAACCATAATCACGTAATCACTTATCATTTTAAAAAAATAATTCGCTAAAATTTTAAATTTTATACTTAAAAACTCTAATTATTAGGTTAGTCGGGATGTATTTAGCTAGCGTCTAATTTTAGTGTGACGTTTTTAATTTTAGTAAATTTTTGACGTTTAGAAAGTACAACAGAATAACAAATGAGCAAAAAAGGACTAAGTTGAGTAACTTAACTAATTTTGGTTGTGTCAAACTAAATATAGTTAAGTTCTACGTTGTCAGAATACGAAACGTTGTTTGACAGGACTAAACTAATTTTTAGTGATTTTTAGTTTAGTTTAGAGAGTTTACGAACAACAGAATTAGCACCACTTTCTTCCAGTCAACCTTGAGGTGATGCAGAGATTTGTGTGTGGCAGGTATGTATATGAAATATGGTGGTGTGTTTTGGCTACGTACTAAGAGGCGTCTGCTGAAGCATATGTAACTTACTTGTTACTTTTTTAGTCTTAATGAGAAAATAATCATCATTAATGACTAAAAAAGGCAAAAATAAATTATAGTTTAAAACAATTAACTTAGTTTTGACATTATGAATTGATTTGCATGTCAAAATTGCTTTTTATTCAGTTGTAATGTAGTTATCTTCATTTATTTTCAACTACTACCAGCTACCATGCACCAGCACTCCTCACTCTCACGTAATGTCCTGTAGCGCGATCTCGCTCACACCACTCCGTTAAAACAAGACCCATACATACTAAAAGATATGGAGTCGTCATTACTGTTTTGAAATATTAATATAACATCATTTTTGAATCGTAAGAAATTTAATAACTGTATTGTATAGGTTTTGGTGACATGGGATTAGGGGAAACACGTGATAACGATCGCATTGCCCAGCAAGTGTATGCAATTCCGGTGTCATTTAGAGAGAGCTGTTAATGTGGCGTACTTTTTCATCACAGGGTTAAAAGCTGAAATGGAGATGAAAATAATCAATTTAGATCTTGCAAAATATCATTCAGTAAGAGTAGTTTTATTGACATTCGATGGATTGGAAGGAAAACTTATCTTCTCACAATGAAATTATTAGGATGTTAAGTGAATGATTTTAGCAATTCTAATTTTTCTGACGACCGGTTAGCGTAGTGGTTTGTGTAACGGACTGCTATTCCAAAGGTCGCGGGTTCGATTCCCACTGAAGCTGAACATTTGTGTGCATGAACATTTATTGTTTGGTTTGGTCTGGGTGTTTCTATGTATAATAAGTATGTATTTACAAAAAAAAAGTATATATGTATTTATATCAGTTGTTTTAGTACCCATAGTACAAGCTCTGCTTAGTTTGGGACTAGACGGCGTTGTGTGAATGAGGTACAATATTATTCTATTATTATCATTTATAATTTAAAAACTTATTTCAGACATCCGATCTTGGAACATAATGTACTTAATGGTAGCAATACACTTGAATATATTTTTCTACCGATAACTAGAACAAAATTATTAGGTGGCAGTTACTCTGTAAGATGAATAATTTGCCACAACCCTTCGGGTACGGAACTCAAATATTCAGTATTAAGAAAAATATTTACATACATGTCGACTCCACAAGCTTCCTATAACAACGCATGGAATACGTACTAAAAACACTAGGTACGTGCCGCGTTGAATCGTCAAGTTCGTTTGAAATTCGACCTTACATCGCTGTCACAGCGTCTAATTTTGTACTAAGTTAGTTTGAAGTTCGGCGCTGTAGCAGCGCTGTACGCAAGGCTGTTTCCTTAGAGAACAATCTGCACATTGACATTTTTTGAGCAATTATTACGAGATCTTTCTACGTGAACATTCATTGTATAAACTAGTTAATTTTCTGGATAGCATTACAAAAAAATACAATTTGTATAAGTATAAATACATTCGAATGACACGAATTGGCGCGGTTTTTGTATAAGAGTATGCATCTACTCCTATAGTTTATTTGATCGAAGGTAATATTGGTAAAATCCGACAAATCCTTTCGAGTCCGTCCTGCCGCCTCTCTCCAAGGGAGGATGATATTTATCATCGAACAAGTTACCAAAATGAAAATAAACAAAAATAACTGTAGACATTACTAGACATTGATAAAATAATATAAAACAACGCACTGTTTCTGATGTATCTTGTCAAAACCGACCATTTCAATGAAAGGGGCACCCATCTCTCTTTTCCACTCATTGATGACAGTCCTGCGATGAGCCGCCACTGTTTCGTCCTGAAAACATAACATTAGGAATATTAACCATATTTGTAATAAAGTTGATTCCTAGGTTTAAAGTTAATTTGTTAACCTAAAACCGCATCTATTGCAACATCAATAAATATTTCCGGACATCTGACACACAACGCCATCTAGTTTCAAACTAAGCAGAGCTTGTCCTATGATTGACTGATAGAATACTTATATACTTTTTTTTTATTATACATAAAAAAACAAACAAAATTCGAAACAAATCTTTGCTGATCACACAAAGATTTGGTCCGATCCGGGAATCAAACTAGAGACATCAGCACAGCAGTTGCACACGCTACCACTGCACCACTGAGGCAGTCAGTGTGTCAGTGTGGTAAGGAGTTAAGAATATGGAGTGTATTCATCCCGTGGGTGTCGTAAGAGCCGACTAAGGGAGCAAACTACGCAGGACAACAGTACAGAAAAGAGAAGGCAAACTTGACACACTCTATACTGAGCCGTGTGGCCAGCGTGGTATAGTAGGTTAAAACCTCCTTTCTAAGGAGAGGCCTATGTACAGCAGTGGACTATTAAAGGCTGTTGATGATGGACATGCATACCTGCAACCCAAGAGATACAAGTTCCTCTTGCAAACCCCTTTCACTCTATCTCATATGTCCTAAAGCACAGCTCTGCACAGATTCATATAATTATTGTATTAAACTGAATTCTACACTATAATTGTAATTCTAACATTTGTAACTTAGCTGGTGATGAATTTCAGTAGTAAGTGTAATTTTTCAAAATATTTATAATTTATTTCAATAAAAGATACATAAACTTTATATTGGCATTCTTAAAGTTGTCTAAAATGGTTTTACCATCATCTTAGTCCCATGTGTGTTAATACAAAATTATACTTGTGTATTAATACATACAAAATTAACAAAAATTTTAATATAGTACACCGGTACTGTATTTAAATGTTTGTTAATTTTGTTCTACAATACTGTACTTATTACATAGTACTGCCTTCTTGGGAATGTCGTGTTGTGAAAGATGTCATGACAGACTGATTTTTGTTTATGTCTTGTATCGTCCGGTGGAGGAACTGATATGTGTTTCCTTAGTATTCCTCAAGCACTAAAATCTGGCAAACTCTGAGTACTTGACTGTCTAGGTAATTGGTTGGGTATCTAAAATGTTTCCTGGTTGTAACCTTAAGGATAGCCTTATGTGTTCGCTCTAGTGGAAGTAGCAGAGTTTTAGCAGCACCTCCCTAAATTGAGATGTAGTACTGGTTCAGAGATTGACATAGCGCGAGGTATATTTTTTTTCACCAGAACTTCAATGATACAGATTCTCGAAGACATTTAAAGATACGGATCATGCTCTATAATCTTGTTTTAAATTTATTTATGTGTTTGTCCCATTTGGTTTATCATCTTTTTTTGCACTTCGAGGTACCTCACAGTGGTCACGGGACTTATTTTTATAATTGCATCCTGTTCTGTTATTACAGTTGTGTGCAGTGATACTGTAGTTTTCTGGCAGTCCACCGATGTTTCTAATCGTAAAAGTCATGTAATTTCCAGGTTTAGTGTAAGACCTCCCCGAGGCAATGCTTTAACAATGTCCCACGAAGGAGAATGTACCACAATGGCTGTTTCATCATAACAGGTATTTATTCTCGCATTAGGGATTCTCATTGTACAGAGCTCATTTATGTAGATTTTAAACAAGGTTGGGCCTAAAACACTTCCCTAGGGAACACCATCAAGTTATTGATTGCTCGTCACTAAGATATGAGTCTATTTCAACTTGCTGTGTTCAATTTTTTAGTTAGTTAGTTATTGAAATGAAATTATACTTTAATTGGAAATAGAAATAAATATTGTAACGGTGCATTTCGCACCATTACAGTAATTTGAACCTTAGTCTCGTTTTTGTTTTGTTAGGTTGAATTTTTTGTCGTTTCTGCGTGTGCCGATGGTCGAGGGACGGACGAGAGTAATAATCGATGTTGTTCGCCCGCGATTAGTTAGTCGATTTAGTTTTTCTTGTCCTGGCAACATTTTTTTTTCCCGCTCTAAGGAGCGACAAGCTTTTGCTCTGGCAACACGTCAGTTCACTTTTGGACCGGCCGCCGAGTGAAATGAAGCGAAGCAAGTTTTGTCATGTAATTTTTTGAGTAATCTTATTTATTTTGTTATAGACGAGGGCCTATTTCCTCTTTAAATGTTCGGCCAACCTAGTTAGGACTCGAGCTATTGGTTCGAGTGATTATTTTTGTTGAAAAGGTAAGTTTTGTTCGGCCACGTGCTTCACGCTTGGCTTGGCGGAATTTGTGGTTTTAACTCTTTGTTTAATTGGTTACAGGCAATGCTTATAATGCTTATAATGCCGCTGCTTGATTTGTGAAACATTTTAGGACCCTGGTAAGTGAAATATGATTTCTTGTCAGAGTTATGATTCATCTTATGAGATAGGCTTTTAACCTATAATTTTTCCTTATTTGCAGATGAATCAGGGTTTTTGGTTTATATCTAAGTTTTAATTATACTCTATATTCCTTTTATACCTAAATTTCTTTACATTCTTATTGGAATGTCATTGCGTGGCATTCGGATTTTTGTCTCTCGCCGGAGTTTGACCCCAAGAAATTAGATTGCTGTGGAGCACCGGATTGGTAGAAAAAGCTGCTTAGCTGCACGCCATTGTCTGGAGCCGGGGAGTGCTAACCCGCCTCTTACACCACGTGGGAGCCGGAGTGAGAAGTTTCGGAGTTGGTTTGATTTCATTTCATTCGGACTGATCCAAGGTCATCGGTATGTGTTTTGATATATTTTTCTTGGCGACGTGGCATTGAATACTGCAGGTCCCCAAGGGCTGTTATTTTTATTAGAGAGTAGGTCAATGCTATGTCTACCCTTAGAGTTTATTGTTTTGTCTATTAAGTCTTTATGCGACTTTGTTTAAAAACCTATACAGGTCCCCAAAGGGGTTAATTTTAATTAAGGGAGTAGGGCGTTGCTACAACTACCCTTATACTCTTTTCTTTTTGGGTCTTCATGTGACTCTTTAAAACTTCTTTAACCTTATATTTTTCTTATTGGAAACGATTGCATTAATGACAGTACTAATTTGTGTATAAGAATTACCTATTGTAATTAGAGACATAAGACACATTGTACTCTACAGACACTACGGGATAATAAACTGCCATTAGAACTTAACATCTTGTATTCATTAGCTGCCTCCCGCCTTGTTTTAAAAAGGTTCAATGTTGGCTGAGATGTCCGAGGTATTTGTTGTGTTTGTGGTGGGTTCTGTGTTCTTTTAAGGTGGTATCTGGCGCCCGAGACTTTTATTTTGTTATTTTGTTTCTATTCGATGCCACCAATTTAGTTTAATTTTCTAGTTTTATTCTTTTTATAACAAACCCCACAATATAAATATAAATTATAATTTTTTAATTTTTTATTATTACAATATGGTACATAGGTTGTTTATAACTATCATAAGGGAATCACATATTTTGACAGTCTGTTCTGACATGCAAAATTTTAAACGTACATGCATATTATCACAACAGATTGATTTAATAACAAACTACTTAGCTCATGTCAATTATCAATTTAAATAATAAATAATGTCAAATATATAATTGCAATGTCAAATTTTTCATTCCAATAATTTATTTTCAATATAGGCCTCTCCTTAGAAAGGATGCCTATGTCCAGCAGTGGACTATTAAAGGCTGTTGATGATTTTCAGTATAGAATCCAACATACATCATCATCATCAGCCTATCACAGTCCACTGCTAGACATAGGCCTCTCCTATTGCACGCTACTTCGATTGATTGTCAGCTATCTTAGGCAAATCATCACTCCACCTGGCCTGGTGGCGTCCTATACCGTATGTATACGTTTACCGAGACGCGGTCTCCTATCAAGAACTCGTTTACCCTAACGGTTGTCGGTCCTGTGGCATATGGCCAGCCCATTGCCACTTCAGCTTGCTGATCCGGTAGGCTATGTCTATGACCTTGGTTTTCTGCCAGATCACGTCATTGCTGATGCGATCCTTTAAAGAAACACCGACCATGACCCTTTTGCATAGCACGCCGAGGGACTTTGAACTTGTGGACCAGCCGTACCGTAAGTCTCCTCTTCTCCAACATACAATAAAATATTATCAGGTATTTTAGTAATTATCGCTCGCTCCCTTTAGTAATTTTCCTAAAAGTCATATTTTCAAAATTTCCTTTTAAATTTCAGGTGGGGCAATGTCTTTATGGTTGGTGACATTTCACCTCCCCAAGTGTAGCATGTTACATGGGGTTACTTTTAACAAATACACTTACTTCAAAGATTTACATACAGGGCAATGGTGATACTTCATATGTTCTAAAATAAGGTTTGCAAGATTCATAAGGAGGAATGCCTACCATAGCCTGAACACACCTCTTCTGCGATAAAAATGCCCGAGTAGCATCCACTGAGTTTCATAGTTCGTATCTCAATACAGAACCTATGTGACCATGTTAGGCGAGAAGTACTGTTTCTTGAATAGTGGTTAGAATGAAAAAAAAAAACCCAATTCAGCTTTGTGTCAAATGAAAGCAAGAGGCTGGTTTTCAATTGGGCCATAATGATGCTATGCGTAAAACCAGTTGTAGACCCTAATTGCTAAGCCGTGTACATAGGGTTAATAACATGTAGCAATAATATATAACAAGATAAAACAACAGATATACAGATACATATAAAATTATTTTGCTAGCTATTTGATGAAATAGAGATTGGTGCTAATATGCGTGTTGAACTATGACTTTAGAGTCTGTCTTAAAATTTTAAGAAATAAATAAGCTGGTGGACAGTTAAATTAGGCCATCTACCCAACATGTAGACGTGACGGTTTCAAAATGTATTTTTCTCTATTTTCAACACTGTCTACCCCTTCAGCGATAGACACTAATGTATGTTTATACATATTAAAAAGTGAAGTGATTAACCATTCACAGCAACATTTGAACATTAATTTTCTACTGTTTATGTGAAAAAGTCTTGTACTGCAATATTGTATCTTTTTATAGCAGAGCAGTAAGACTGATTAGAATAATGACACTTATTATGTGCAAAAAGGGTCAATACATTGAAGTGTTTAATGTTCAAATCCTTCTTTGTTTAACAAATCTTTAATAAACATACACAATTTGTCATGTCTGGTAATGAACATTTGATGTTTGATTTGGTCTGGGTGTTTCTATGTATAATGTGTATGTATTTACAAAAAAAAGTATATTATGTATTTATATCAGTTGTCTAGTACCCATAGTACAAGCTCTGCTTAGTTTGGGACTAGATGGCGTTGTGTGTATGTGGTAGAATATTATATTATATTATTATTATTATATTATTTTTATATATATGTTTTGAACAGTTTGCAAGTATAATGCAGATGTTTTCTTTTTATTGTTACTATTCCCTCTACAGTAGTGCCACCAATTTAAACCTCATTATTAGACTTTTCAATTACAGAGATGTTATGTTTTAGAGTATATGACCCAACATAGTTCTTTTTATAAGTAGATTATTTTAAGAAATACCAATGACACTTTGTTCACAATGCAATATATCTATACTATGTATGTATGTGTATTTATAAGTATGTATTTGTTACAATAATAACAATTTGACCATATTTGGGTCAGAGCAAATCATATGAACTAGACACAAGGGCCTTGAAACACACAAACAAAGTCAAAATAAGAATAACAACACCCACTCAACAACACTAGAGGTTGAGTAGGTGGTGTGACCTTTCACCTTAGTCACTATAGCTGTAAAAAATGTATTTTAAAAAGTTTAATAAAAAACTCACCTCTCTGTCTCCGTAATATTTCCGAATAGCGTCAGAACAAGTCCGCAACGGACTTATTTTGTTCGGACGAATGAAAGAACCTGCAGCGGGTTTTGATGCTTTAAAGTACTGAACATCATCCAAAGATCCATCATGCTTGCCCCTGGTGGGATTGTCCCATTCCACGCCGTACCAAACACCTTTATATCCGTGCACTTCACCAATATATTTCACTGTACCGAACTCATCGTTACACTTAACGCGACTACCGATGTGAATTTGTATTTCGATTTCGTCAGTACCATTGTGACTGTCCATGGTACCGTTGCAAAATTTTGGTATTAAGTTAACAGGCATTGCGCCCACCATTATTTTTGTGTTTTCGAAAAAGGAACTGTTTATCAAAAGAAAAACAGGCTGACTTCTTTTCCCGAAAACTGTTGTCATTCGCTGTCAAACAGGCTAATATTTACTAATAGAGAAGAGCGTCGAGCACATTTAAAAATCGGTTAATTGTTTTAGTCGATTAATTTTTTCTTCTTGTTTGATTTAGATTTCGAAACCAAATATTAATTTTATATTTTAGGATACAAGTGAAACTAAAGAGTAATTAAAATAAGTAAACAGGATTTACAAATAATTAATATTTCTATGTGAACCTACACTCAAGATATTAAAACATTACTTAATAGTTTCGCTATTACTCAGAAGATGGAAGCACGTGTATAGTTTTAAAACAATAGTCTAAAATACGATTGGCAGTCGACAGGAGTAGTACATTACCCGCCCAAGTATGGTAGAAACACTTTATAAGGACGAAAAATGTAAATTTGCGTTTCGAATCATAATGTAAGCTTCAAAGCTGCCACTCGGACTGTCAGTGCATTCGAATTATCTTTCGATGTGGAAGCTTTAACGGAGTGAAGTTATTACACTCGAAGTGCGAATTCGACATCATTGTACTAAGATTTGCGAGGGCCCGGTTCAATGTTCCAATTATTTTCATTCGTTGTCTCGGCGCGGCGCTAGCGTCATCTCGCTCATAATTTTCCGAAATCGGGAATCGGGACGTAAAAAGTGTTTTTTGACAAAAATGGCTTCCATAAGTGTCCCAGCCGTAAACTCCAGCCTATTTTAAGGAAATGTCTGTCTGTGTTAGTGGAAATATGCAGTTTTTAAGTGAACAATTGTTTCGTGCTGTGCAGTAGTGCATACGGATTGGTCACGACAAAGGATAAGAGCGTCAAAATGAGGTATGTATATCGAGTTCATCGCACCAGAGCTTTCGTTAGCAAAACAAATAAATAATTACAAAAGATCATCTTGCACGCATCGATCTATTTACGTCCATAAAGTATTTAGTGTTAACCGGCCTTCCTTTTTGTTCTCTTGGTGTTTTTTTTTTCTTTAAAAAACGTAAACATAGAACGTGCGTGCGTTAGTTATGGTTCATCGATTGGTTGATTACGATCGTAATTACACACGTTTATGAATGACATTGTAATTAAATGCTGTAAAAAACTGTGAATTAACCATTCTTCGTTGCATACAAGAAAGATTGAAACGTTTCCGATACATATTGATTTTTTCTAAGCATTTTGAAGGGTTGCTCCCACACGATGTTATACTAGAAACACTTTCGTTTTGGCTATTGCAATAGCGATTTAGTAATGACCTTGCGCAAGTAGAGAGGTAATTTGTTAATATAGGGCTCAGTTTATACGGAGGGTATATCCAGACGCGTTACGTTTCCCCGAATTGGGGTGGCTGGACCCCCAGGAAGGGTGTCTCCTTCGCATATGACTAATAATACACACCCTCGCGGTATTTCGCCTCAAAGGTGTGTGATATTTTAATAACGAAATACGTTTTCATCATCATTATGTACCTATCATTGATAAAGAGGTGATAAATACTGTAATCACAGCATTATTTGAGATAAAAGATAAAATACTTAAAATAGTGATAGGTTTATTGAATCATAATACTTTAATTTGATTTTGTAGTCACAATAAAAACCCTACAATGTTTATTAATGGGACATTCATTCGATTTTATTAATTTAAACACTTGAATGAAAGAAAAGTTGTGATGTATTTTTATTAATATTTTTTAAAGTTATGATGCATGTCTAAATAAGAGTATATTCTATATGGAGGCAAGAATAATGCTTTGCTTTTATTATTTTCAGTAAAATGAATTAAAATTTTCACCATATTTTTATTTTTTTTTAATCTATAAATGATTGGTAAATAAAAATATTATAGGTATATAGCAATAAATTTCCTATATGGTTAACTATATATAATTAAAATAAAATGTATTTATAGTGAAATTAACAAGTAATATCAACCCACAATGAGAAATGGAAAGTGAAAATGTTTACCCTGTTAGATCACCGCTATAATTATAACAAGTTAATTGCAATAGCAAACTATTGTAATTATTAATAACACATAATTTTCCCATCTAATCCTAAAAGTGCCTGGTTTTCAGAAATATGCTTATTCCCTATATGGGACTAAAAAAAGAAAATGTGTGTTTTTTATGTCTCTGCCTACTTCTTTTGGCATATATAAGTGAGTGTATGCATGTATTACTAAATGGAAAATATATTAATATTAATGATATAAGTAACTCAAATAATTTTATAGAACGTTCTATACACAAGTTTTACACAAGTTGCATACACAACCTTGGCTTGAATATTTTAATCTATTTTAATACTGAAAAGTAGTCTATGACATACAAAATTCCAGTTAAAATTATGCAATTTTTTTTAATGAGTCATTCTTTACTTAGTATGGTGAGTAATCTAATTTTTTAATGTACCATGATGTTGTCTGTCAGGTTTCTTTTTTCAAATTGTAAATTAGAATATTAAAACATGACTGATGAAAACATAAACAATGTTCCATGATCAACATTATTTATGCAATTTAATTATGAAAAAAAAATACTTTAATAAATTTACTTTGGAAACCAGAATTTAGATTTTTTTTTCAACATTTTGAATTTATCACTATATTATTTGAGATGACTATATGTATATTTGCTCAACTTAGCCAACATTAGGACAGCCAATACCTACTTTATAATGTCTCATCATCAATCATCTTGACTTTTTAACTTCAAAAAGGAGGTTTATGTATGTTCGAGCTGTTGTTATTCCGAAATGGTCCCATTTAAATTTCATATAGTGTCATAATTTGATGATAAGTTTCGGAGACGGACAACAGAACTCCTAAAAAAATTACAGCAAATCAACTGCGATTGCTGGTTAGGTAGGCTACGTTTTTAGTGCTCTTTGTTAGTATTGTTTGAAGTTCAACTTTTTTTTTAAAAGGGATTTATACCAAACTTCTTTCTCGTTGGGAATTCTTATAAACCTCTTTATGATCAGATTACTAATGTTTAGCCACTTTTAAGCCATATAATCTTTGACACGGTTCATAATCCATCTTTTCATCGCTTGTTATCTACTCTTTAATTTATCCACTATTATACTCTATCACTCCTATTGCCCATCAATGAATGAATGAGTGGCTTCTTAGCTACAGAGAGTTACCTGGATGAAGCCTTATTTAGAACAAGTTTTGAATAAATCCTTATCAACATAAAATCCTCTCCTTGAAAGAATTTTCAAAACAAACATGTCATATGTATGTGCAATGTTATGCAACTTAGATTAGGTACAAAATCTAAGTGATACTATTATTTGTTTGTGTATTACAAAAAAATTCTTACCTTGTGGTAGATTATTTTATTTAGATTGAGACTAGGTGACCTGGCAAATTATTTCTAGGAAATACTGAAAAAAAAATTTAGGGTTGGGTCACCCTTGTCATTTAGGGGTATAAAAATAAATGTTGGCTGATTCTCAGAACAGTGCACACAAAATTTCATAAAAATCGGTCCAGCCCTTTCGGAGGAGTATGGTAACTAACATTGTAACATGAGAATTTTATATATAAGATTACATTTTGCTTTTGCCCTGTTCTTTACGAAGATTGATAGGCTGTTTCACATCACATATCCTTCTTACTAATCTTTAAAAACTGATCATTAATTATAAACGAGAGACCAACTGCTAAGAACCGTTAATTCATGTAAAAACACAAAAAAATAAAAATTCACAAAGGCTTGCATTATCTGGTTATGGACATTCCGCACCAGATATGGCTGGACATATAAGTCTTTAATTATTGCAAACAATTCAACATATTGGCTGATCTCATCTGTCATATATGTCCATTGGAGGAACAGGTTTTTTTTTTTTCAAGGTAAATTACAATTAATATATTCATTTGGTGTTGTTAATTATGTATGTTGAAAGAATATGTCATTTAATTTTTTATGCAATCAAATGGACAAACAAGTTTACAGTAATGATGATAATTATCAGCCCTTTTAGTCATAAATCTACATCCATAAGTACTAAGATTATAATTATTTCACATCATACACATCCACAGCCTTTAATAGTCCACTGCTGGACGAAGGCCTCTCCTTAAAAAGGAGGTTTTGGCATGCCATACCACGCTGGCCAGATGGGTTGCTCTAGGCCCTAGAGCAACCCTTCTGGCCAGCGTGGTATAGCACAACTTGACACAAACCCTAGACTCTCTTTGCAATGCTGTTGTCCTGAGTTTGCTCTTTTAGTTGGCTCTTACGACATCCACTGGATCTTCTTAGTCTTCTTATTCCATCACTACATGGACGGACCTAAAATAATGATAACTTTTGACATGTTCTGAACTTGAACAATAGCAACGGGCAACAGCCCGTTACAGGTATGCAACCCTAACCTGTGTCATCTCTTTTCTTCCATTATCTTTCCTTTATTTAGTGACCCTGACTGCTAAGCCGGAGCCGGGTTTGGTTTATACCCAGGACAAATATTGTGTGATGAGTATGATCATTTGTTCTGTGTCTGGGTGTAATTTATCTATCACATGTGTGTATTTAGAAATATATAAGTATGTTTATCAGCAGTCTGGTTACCATAGCACAGGCTCTGCCTAGATTGGGGTCAGACGGCCGCGTGTGAGATGTGTGAAGTTAATATTATTCTTCTACATACCTCTTACCAATACCTCCTCACTACCTTATTAATTAATTACCCACCTACGTTGCGTGGTGGTAGTACATTCTACTGAAACGTCAGAGTAACGCGTTAGATTTCCGATCAGTGCAAATATTTGTACACATGAAAATGCCAATGGCCTTCATGTTTGTTGATGTTTCAATAAATAATAATTTGACACATCTCACATACGGCCGTCTCATCCTATATTAAGCGGAGGCTGAACTATAGGAACCAGTTATATTATACGTCACTACACTGGAGTAAAAGTCTGTGGTGTAAAACTTCGTGTGTTATAAAACGGTTGTTCGGTCCAGTGGGTTGTGTTTTTTCCAACCACTGATCAAGTTGACACTTAAAACTGTTCAGTTTTCGCAGTCACTACACTTTCCGGAAGCTTGTTTCATATAGTAACAACACGGTTGTTTAAAGTGTGATTATGTACAACCTAATGACAATTATGGCTCTAAAAAGACTTTTTTTTGGGACTAATTACCTCCCACCCGCTATTGTAACTCCTGTAAACCAGGATCAACAGCAGTGACACACGAACATACCAAATTATGACACTCGGCAAGTCCTAAAAAGTTAAACTGTCTTAGAAACCCGCACCGAAATTGGTCAAAAGTAAATTGTAGGAATCAAAAAGACTTATGACATATGTGCTTATATTTCATTTCGGCCATTTTAAGCGAGCGATCTCTAAGTAAATTCTTCCAAAAGTCTAAAAGTCCTAGAATCCTAATCTAGATTTTGACCCCGCTCATTAGGTCGTATTATGTTCACGTAACACGTTACCTCACATCCCGAAATTACGCCTAATAACTCCACTTCCTTCTGAACGAACGGACACGCAATTAGTACCAATTAATATTATTTTACATCATTGAGAATAATACTGTTATACGGAAAATAGTAAAAACTCTCCTTGATCTCTTTCAAATCCATTTCTTCAAATACCCACAATTTTTTAAACATTTCTGAATATCATTCGAAATGTCAAATATATTGGTGAATCAAAATGTCCAAAACTTTTGTTAAATTATTTGAATTTTCATCACGTTTCTGATATTTTCCCGTATCATATTTTGAAAAGATAAGAATCGAACCATCGACATTTGTCTTAGGTATAGACCACAAGAACAAAAAGCCAGTCACAGTTTAAGAATTAATAAAATGAAACTGCTTTCGTCAGATGCAGTCTTTGTTCTCATGGCAGGGCTACGTTCCAAACCACTCTCGTTATAGTACTACTACTTAAGAAAACATTATTACAGCGTAGAGCAAAACACATATTGTTTATACTTCGCAGATACTGTTATATTAATACGAGCACAGGTGGACACTATACAGCTGCACTATCGTTGGCGTGTACTAATTATCAACAGCTCTAAATAGTCCATTGCTGCACGTAGGCGTCTCCTTAGAAAGAAGGTTTTGGCCTACTATACCACGCTGGCCAGACGGTTCGTTTCAGGTTTTCCTTCTCTTTGCAGTGCTGTTGTCCAGTGTAGTTTGCTCCCTTAGTTGGCTATTACGACACCCATGGTATGAATGTGGGTGGTGACACTCTGTATTCTTATTTAATCCGTCACCAAGCGAGCATATACCTCGTCTGTCATCGATGTTTTGTAAAGTCTTCTTCTAAAGGAACTCTGTTGACTCAACAACAGAAATTTAGCAATCAGGTGTGACGATAGCTCGAGTGACGCAACATGCGGATATCCGCAAAGCTCTATGGTGATTGGTTACTTGCTGTATTAGAACGTCTGGGGCACGTTAAATGACTAACGTTAATATGTGTATTGGACATCACAGCAGTCACTAGCAATACTTTTAAAAGTTAATTACAATGGTAAATTCACTTCATTTGGTACGTAATATTGAAGAGGACTCTTGTGTATTGTAGCAATTTATTTTTTAAATTCTTTGTGTGGTTTTAACGAGCACATATTTCGTAAATAGCCAAAGCATAATATAATGCATAAATATTTCTTCACAGCCCCGCTTTTGACCTGCTATTTATATGTCAAGATACTAAGTACAAAGCCTTCTAAACGATTTCTGTATATCGCTTAGATACGACAATCGATTGTCATCGTACAATTACAGAGTAGAAGTTTAGTTTAGATAGATAGATATTATTAGCTTTCAGTTTAAGGTTATACCAGCTGACTAAGCGTCTGCGTCTCTCAAAAAAAATTACATCTAAATCGGTTAAGCGGCTATTGATCCCCATATATCTATATATCTTTTCACCCCTTTAAAGGATGATTGCTGGGATTAAAACTGTTCTATGTCCTTCCCGGGACTCAAACTATCTCCATGCCAAATTTCATCTAAATCGGTTCAGCGGTTTAAGCGTGAAGAGGTAACAGACAGACAGACACTTTCGTATTTATAATATTAGTATGGATAACTTTCCCCGATAAAGGCCCGGCGGCGGTAGTTTCTTAATAGTCCATTGCTGGACATAAGCCTCCCTGCTGCTGTTGCACATAGGGTTTGTGTCAAGTTTTCTTTCTCTTTGCAGTGCTGTTGTCCTGCGTAGTTTCCTTCCTTAGTAGGCTCTTACGACACCCACGGGTGGTGTCATTCCGTATTCCTAATCCGTTACCACACGGATGAAGACACAAACGGACGCAAAGAACACTCAGATGTTTTTTGTGTTCGTTTTATGTATCTTTGTGAAGTTCTCCGCGACACAGAATACATTACTAATGCAGGAGTTGTCTTTAAAAAAAATAAAAGAGTATATTCAGTTCATGATAAAGGTCTGCATTTACCTGTAATTAACACAATAAGGGGAAACGGCGTCACATTGCCTATTTAGGTAATCAAACCGGGCTCGGAACGGTTCACGAACATACTCTTCTATATTAACTATGTTTACTGTGTGACCAAGCTACGTAATTAGAAGCACAGAATAAATAAAAATACCCTTTACAAAGGCTTGATCCTCTGCGGTTCCGTGCAAAAGTTCCAGTGGGATTAGTTGCTTGACAATTTTAATGAAAATTTTGAATCGTGATTAAAAGTTGGATAATTTTGTAAGGTGTTTCACATTGTGCGATGTTTAGTTTGTAATTGGCAAAAAGCTTTTATATTTCATTATTATTTTATTTTGGTTTTAAGGATTGTGTCTTTTTTAATTATGTTTCAAAAGTGATTGTCTAATTATTTTGGCTAATCACTCATTTCCTAAATAAAAAATAGTCGGAACTATTTTCTTTCACCACCATTTTTTTATTCTCTTTTTTAAGCTTTTGTATTCTTGTCATTGCACCAGAGGTCCCCACTCTATGGAGGCCAGCGGCCCCGTCGGCGGCTGGTATGGTCGCCGACGTCCTCTACGCTCCGGATCGGCACTCTCCCGATCCCGTTCAGCGGTCTCTTTCTGGAGAATTACAGCTTCACAAAAGAGACCACTGCACCCCATCCCTTCTCACCCGCCAGCATGGCAGCAATGTTTGCTGGCGGGGACAGGTCTCGTCCGATTTGGTCGACCAGGACTTCGCGTTCAGACGCCCAAGCGGGGCCGTCTTCCAGAGCGTGCTGGGCGGAATCCCAGTCGGCTGCGCAGTGCTGGCATTGTACCATCTCCTCGCGTCCGATACAATTCAGGTACTCACCGAAGCAACCATGCCCAGTGAGTACCTGCGTCAGTCGATAGGAGACGCGACCTCCCTTTCTACCTACCCAAGCTTCAAGGTTAGGCAGAACAGCACCGACATTGCGTTGGCGGGCATTCTGTGGCTGTTCTAGCCGCACGCGCCACTGCACCAGTGCCTGTCGGTGAGCGTGTAATAAGGAGGCTAGCTTGATAAAAAGTGGTTATAAAGAAATATATATAGCAAAAAGGAATAGTAAAACCTTAATATGAGTATAGAATTATACTAGACGTTTTACTGACTCAACTGCTTTAACAAATAGGTACCAGTTGTATCATCAATAGCCTTTACTAGTCCACTGCTGGACATAGGCCTCTCTTTAGAAAGGAGGTTTTGGCTTACTATACCACGCTGTCCAGACGGGTTGGTATACGGTTGGTTTCAAGTTTTCCTTCTCTTTGCAATGTCGTTGTCCTGCATAGTTTACTCCCTTAGTCGACTCTTACGACACCCACGGGATGAATAGGGGTGGTGACACTCTGTATTCTTAATCCGTCACCACACGGATGTCCGGCACTACATGGATATATATATCATCATAATTTCAGCCATTATACAAATCTTTACAATCTTATAATGTCTCATCATATCCTTCTAATTTTTTTCTCAAATTTATTTGAGATCGGTGTAATAAGTTTTCTTCCATTCTCTTCGATCACACAACATACTCTCGCACGCATTTTTCATTTCATTACTGAATGTTTTTGGCTTTTTCTTTTAGAGCCTGCCTGACGCCGACCTTGGGACTGTTGTTGTAACTTTGGTTTTAAAAACCACACCAAAAGTTTGAAGACCATTCGCTAATGATACTTCTGTATTTTTACTGTCTTATTACTACTTAAAAAGTTCCAAAATGTCGTTAACGAACTGACTTATGTTACTTTCGTAAAACTTTGTTGCGAAATACGTAAAAGGTATTTTTGTTTCAGACAAACTTTGGAAGATTTTATGATCACTAGTATTATGGTTTAAAAAGTAGATAGATAGATAGAAGTCTTTATTTGTACACCGTTTAACAAGAAGTATGGTGAGTTCGATTCCCGGACCAGGCAAAATTTTATAGGGCTTTTCTGAGAGAAAAATATCCTAAGTCACTCCTTATATAGATAGTTACTCGGTAGTAAAATATTATCAAAATCGGTTCAGCCGTTTTGAAGATTACCCGGAACAGACAGACAGATAAAAATATTTTATATATCCTTACCTATACTTAAGTAAATCACATATATACTCGTAAAAAAAAACATTCACATCACACCTTAATACGAGTATGTAGCTGTCTTAATTACGATACAAAAGATTCTATCTAATTCTATAAAATATCTATTTAGGTTATGTTAATAAAATAATCCAGCCAAGCCAAGCCAACCAGCCTGGACATAATGGAATGCCAGAGACTACTGGCCCGCCACTTTTGTTTTTTTAACGCGAGGAATGCTTTTCGCACCATACCCTCCGTGGTCCGCAGGACGTGTGTGGGACTCCCGGAGAACCGGTTTACCCACTAAACCCCGCGGGGGCCTACCTCGGCAGTCAAGAGGAGCTCCTGGTCCGCCCCTAAAGATCATAACATGATGTTAAGTACCTAAACTATAATATCCGAAATAGGCAAAGACAGGCGTGTATTTCGCAAATGCTTGACTAGTTTCGAACAAGACAGTTGCAGGCGTAAGGTTTCTGGCGTATCGTATCGACCATGCTGCATTCTACGCGTCACCATTTATTAAAAGATCGCATTCGGGTCGAAAACGGCGTATAATAACCAAGCTGACTTCGAGTAGTGGCACCTGGTTGTACTAATTTAAACCACCAGTGCTGCCAGTTTAAAAAACAAAACGGGTTTCGCATGATGTACGAAGTAAATGCCACTAGCAACATTACCACACCCGGTCTTGCGAATATTGTGTAACTCACAGCTATTGTCGTTACCTTGTGAGGTTTTGTTTACTCGTACAATGACATCATTTAAAATGACATCATTTACAATTACTTTTACTCCGGTATCTCTCTCTCTTATCTTAATATATCTTAAGCAGTTTGCATACGGTTACATTGATTTCTTTCTTTGGAACGAAGTTCACGCTCGGAGCGGACAGGAGCGAGACCGAGAAATGTGTAATAAGACTTTTTTGCCACACTATAGCAAACCGACTATGAAAAAGCGAAAGAAACTTCATTCCGACCGGCCCCTCAAGCTATTTTTATGGTATGGGGGGAGGGGGGGAGCGACGATCTGTCGGCTCTCCGGCTCCTTAGGAACGCAGGAGCTATGAGTCCGTGATGGTTCCACTAAAACTACCCCGACGGTTGGCCTCAGGCATTCTACTCTTCGGAGGCCCCATGTGATTTTAGGTCCCCCTCCAAATTGTCGCCGTGCCTATCCTATCTAGGTTCTATCATTGAAATTTTACCGAAAAAAACAGTCAAAGCCCTTGCAATTTTTTTAACTGCATCGATATCACATAAAATTGGTAATTCAACAATTGGCCACTTTACCTGATCGGGGAATCCTCCCTCAACATTGAAGGGCATACAACTCTTTCCTCCATAACAGCTTAAAATTATGGTAGTTTTCGTTACATTCCGATATCCCGCTTTGCATAGGGGTTTTAATGGTGCAAAACTTTTGTACATGACCGAATTGCTGACAATTTAAGCAACGAACTACTTCTATATCGTCTATGAATCGACAAGTGGCCCAGTCTATATAAAGTTTATCTTTTGTGTTGGCTAGATGTTTCCGAACTGCTGCCTCCAATTCTTTCCATCTGTTCGCGAACGGTTGTCGAGGACATGGCTTGAGGTGGATCACTGTGTCGCTCAATTTCTTACGGGTCATGGTAACTTTAAGAGCAAGCTTTATTCATTTAAATTAGTCGAGTCACCATTGTGTCAATGCTCAACACCTAACTCTCACTATGAACAGTCTGCTCATCATATCCTCTGGGAATGTAGTCTTTGGTATAATGAACGTAATATAATGCTGAATACCTTGCAGGTGACATCTGGGGCGGTATACTATGGGGATCTTGTGTCAACTAGGGTGAATTTCCGTGCGTTTAGGCGATTCTGCCATACATATTATAGAAATCAAATATAGCTCACGTAGGACCCGTAATATTTCGTGGCCGTGGTGCTTCCCTGTTTAAAAGGGTGTATGCCCATTTTATTTCATTTTGTCTCCCGCTTTGCTAAGGAGGGAAGTGGATTTACTGTATTTCCAACTCCTCCAATTTTCTTCCGATTAATTTCGTTGCGGGTTCCAAGACAGTTTAATTTCTTCCTGGGACTTCCCGAGTGTCATAACTCGGTGTGTTCGTGGGTCACTGCTGTGGATCCTGGTGTACAGGAGTTACAGTGGTGGGCATGTGGGCGGGATTAGTCCCATCCCACTTTGCTATACCTAACTGTTATTGATCCACAGGTAGACGTCACCTACAATAAAATAACAACCAGTTATCTGAAATTAAATCCAACACACATTATGGTTTCAATGTCATTTCAGATAATAGGCTATGGCTGAGGCCGTAATAAATGTAAAAAAAACATTTGTGTCAATATCACTTAACCACTTGGGTAACTTTATTTGATTAAAAGTTATTTTGTAAAAGCCCTGTGTTTATATCTCTAATGGAATACTTGGAAGTAATTTGAATCGATATATACCTAACTCAAATTAATCGATAATCTATACTAATATTATAAAGCTGAAGAGTTTGTTTGTTTGTTTGTTTGAACGCGCTAATCTCAGGAACTACTGGTCCGATTTGAAAAATTCTTTCAGTGTTAGATAGCCCATTTATCGAGGAAGGCTATAGGTTATATATCATCACGCTAAGACCAATAGGAGCGGAGCACCAATGAAAAATGTTTCAAAAACGGAGAAAATTTATTACTATTGAGAGACACAGACGAAGTTGCGCGGGTCAGCTAGTCTATACATATAAATTTACTTGCCCTGACTGACTGACTCATCAACGTAGAGCCTTGAAATTTTGCCAGCTAATGCTTTTTAAGTTGTAAGCACCCGCTAAGAAAACATTTTTAAAAACTTCACCCCTAAGAGGCTAAAATAAGGGATGAACGGTTTATGGAAGTTCGTCATTTTCAAAATTAGAAACATGAGAGATATACTTCCATACATGTATTATAACCAGCGTTTGGACGCGGTTCCGCCCGCCAATTGAAAGCTATGTTGGTTCTCCCACATACAAAGTCACAGAAACATACTACAGCGCCACCTAACTAAGACACACCGAACTACGGAGTAACTCCTGAATGAGAATTGCTAATCCTGTATCGCGATATGAAGAATTCTCTCTCCGATTAGCATATATACAACTTTCCAACATCAATCGTTGGGCCGCGGCCAGCCAGGCATGATCACCTCGCCTGGTCGGAGGATCCTTCCTTTGTGTTGGAGGGACATGACACCCGTTGCTCCACAGCTACATTATCAGCAAGTAACATATGCCTATTTTTAATAACCGATATACTTTTTTTAAATAGTACAATAACTATAAAATATTTTAAAATTCAACAGTCATCAGCAACAGCCTGTCACAGTCCACTGGACGTAGGCCTCTTCTCAGAAAGGAGGTTAGGGCTTACTAGACCACGCTGGCCAGACGGGTTAGCATAGGGTTTGTTTCAAGAATTCCTTCACTTTGCAGTGCTGTTGTCCTGCATATTTTGCTCTATTAGTCGGCTCTTACGACACGCTCACTCCGTATTTTATCCGTATACTTAACCCGTCAACGCACGGTTAAAATTCACGTAAACAAATAGATTTTCTCATGTATTGTGTATGAATCCTAGCGGATGAAGAAGAGCAGAGCTGTGTCTAAAAACAACTGCTGGGAAGTACTTCTAGTATTAATAAATACTTGTAAATCAAAACAAGTTCATTGACTACAGCCGGCGGTCGATTAATTTCATTGCCCTTTGCACTTATACGATCAAGAATATGCTATATGTTTTTGAATTGCAAACTAGAACATCCGTGTCCGAGTTCCCTACATTGTGAAGTTCAGACAAGCGGAAAGTACATTCAAACCACCACATAAGATATTAAAATGATCATAAATAATAAAAGTATGCTTTTTAATTATAACTTCGCTCACTGTAATGAAGATTTTAAACAGATTTTAAGAAAAGGATGGGTTCTTAATTCAAATTCAAAATTTAATTGTTAACGCAGAGTTCCGTTATGTATGAACCGATTTGTTTTTTTTTTATTTGGGTACCATTGATTGATGTTCTTCGGTGACACTTCTAAAATCAGCAGGATCGCTTGTTTACCATAACTTTTAAGTTATGGGTTTACCCTTGCGAGGCCATGGAAATTACCTAACAGCAGAAATGAGGTCAACCTGCGGCATTTCATCAGTCTCTATATCAGATATTTGCATCTGCTGCACTTTAAGTATAGTTTTCGGATGCAAATATGGTAATAAGAAACAAATTGGGGGTGGCTACAAATGACGTTTGTCGTGGTTGGCTAATGGTAATTTTTTAGGGGCAAACGAGCAGACGTGACCTGATGGAAAGAGCTTTGCCAGCCTTTGAGGAAGGGGTCGTAACGGTCCGGAAATACAGCAGCCGATAACTTTTTCCACAGATTGGTAGTGCGAGGCAAAAAGTGCCTTGAAAAGTGGTGGGGATGAAAATTTTGCTGTGTGGAACAAACGAACGAACCTTCCGCGGCCGGTATTAGTCCGTGCAATTCCTCAATTAGGTACTACAGCCCACTTGCAAATAACAAGATTAAAATGTTGTCATTGGCATTCGCATCTCAGATATAATCTTAAAAAAATGCGTCCGCATTTTCTTCCAATACTTCCCTAGTCGGCAAGACCTGAATTTAATTTGACTGCCCTTTTTTTTTTTTTTTTTTACGTGTGGAAATCCCCTCGGACCGTCACCCCGCCGGGGCTCTCGTTCGGCGGGGCGGTTCGTCGGACTTGAACCGACTAAAACCACACGGTGTGCCCTCTTTGCGCTTCCAGTTTAGGAGGGGTCCAGGTAGTTATCGCCTTCTGGACCCCTCCCAGCGCCGGCCCGCTCCTGTTGCGGGCTCCGTCTCTGATCTTTCCTCTCTTTAGGCGACGTCCGGCACACGCGGCTGGCCAACTAATGCGGGTGGAGGGGAGAACCCATCCCGTCCACCCGCGGCCACACTCAGGGCGGCATGAGGCGCAGGTAAGCGCGCCTCCGCCGCCCGGTTCGCCGGCGGCGGATCAGGTCCGAGTGGAGGTCGTCCTCCCGGGCCTTCTCCGCCGCCTCCTTCTGCGAGATTACCTCCTCACAGAAGGTTGCGACCGCGGTAAAACAACTGTCGCTACCGGCCATGGAGCGTACTACGGCCGGTAGCGAGAGATCTGCTCCGATGACTGCAGTGAGGGCCCGGCGCTGCGTCGCCCATGCGGGGCAAACCGCCAGCGTGTGCTGGGCCGAATCCTCACTGCAGTCGCAGTGGTGGCAGGCGGGACTCGATTCCCTCCTAGCGACCGAGTACAGGTACTTTCCGAAGCAACCGTGCCCGGAAAGCACCTGCTCAGCCGGAAGGAAAGGGTCCCGTGCTGCCGCCCTGCCCACTCAGCGATGACCGGCTGGAGAGCCTCCACGGCGGCGAAGCCAGCGCGTGGAGTCTCCAACCGGAGCGACCATCTGATCATGGTGGCTCGGCGAGCGGCTTCGCGCCACTCGCGCACGTCTTCGGGCGAAGGGCGAAATCCGCTCTCCGCCCGGAAGTCAGCCACTCGCCGATAAACTTCGGCGAGCACTTCCGCCTCCAAATCCCACGGGGGTGTTCCGTAATTTGACTTCCCTGCCCTGTCCTTTATTAAAACTAATGCTACGATAATTTAAAGTAATCGTGATGCAAACAATCCTGTACAAGACTACACCCATAGTTTCCAGAAATGTGAGTCCCAGAGGCTTACTTTGTCTATTAAATATTTTGTCAACTACCCCCCAATACGCCGCCCACTAGCTGAGGGTAGTTCTATTTTTAGTTCGACACAAACAAGTCATACCTAGCTATTACATATTAAGCTGATGTTGCCGAAACTTTTGCGCCGCTGTGTCTGCTTTTAAGGTTAGAAAAGATGTTTTCCTTTTTCCAAATGAATACTAGCTTTTGCCTTCAGCTCCGCCAGCGTGAATGTCGGTTATCGCGCTAAAATATGTAGTATATGTCTTTCTTGATTCCCCATACAAACTTCCACACCCTTTTACACTCCCTTAAAGTATGATTTCTGGGATAACAACTACCCTATTTCCTTTCTCGGGCCTCGGATTATATCTATACTAAATTTCATCTAAATCGGTTCAGCGGTTTAAGCGTGAAGAGGTAACAGACAGAATGACACACTAGCATTGATAATATTAGCATGGAATTATTGCTGTTTTAAAATCATATTCATTCGATTAAATAATTTGTTTTACTCACAGCTATTTCACATATGAATGTGATTTCGTCATAGACAAAGACAAATGGCATTAAAATCAATAAAAATTACTTTTATCAATAATTAAGTAGCAGTGGTTTTGTAAATCAGTCACAGTTGTGACGAAATTATTCATACATCATATGATTGTGATGTGTAATAAGGATGTTTACTAGTAGTAGTAGTGGTTACCATAGTATAGGATCGAGATGTGCGAGGCTTTTTTTTATGAAATAAGGGGCAAACGAGCAGACGGGTCACCTGATGGAAAGTGAACATCGCTGCCCATGAACGTCTGAAACTCAGGAGTCACAAACGCGTTGCCGGTCTTTTAGGAAGGAGTACGCTCTTAACAAAAACGGGTTTCCCATACTATAATAGCTTAAAAATGTACATATAATTGAGACACAATTCTCTTTTGGAACAGAATGTAAACTGAATATATTATGCATGCGACTGGACCCGCGGAACATAATGTAAGCGCGGTGCAGCGAGCATTGTTACGTAACTGTGTCAAATTGAGGGTAGTTGGAAAAAGTTTAAACGTATTTTTTTTAATATTAAAGAGGAACCATTTTGTTTACTTGAAAACTGTTAAGCTACTTATTATTTCAATACTCAATCCAAGATGAGTTAGGATACCTTGCATCTGCCGCATCTGTGCTATGGTAACCAGACTGCTGATAAACATACATATATATTTTTAAATATATACATATTTTAGATAGATTATACGCATACACAGAACAAATAATCGTGCTCATCACACAATGTTGTTTGTCCTGGGTGGGAATCGAACCCACGACCTCCGGTTTAGCAGTCAGGGTCAGTAACCACTAGGCCAACAGGCCAATAAATTTTATCGTGAGCGAAGGTAAAAGTTAAACGCTCAATGTAACCGTTTTCATGTTATTTTTAAATAATTAATACACACTGCTTACAAGTTTTAGCTTTTGTATTTCTTCTATGTAAACCTTCATCATCATCATCAACAGCCTTTAACAGCCTACTGCTGGACATAGGCCTCTCCTTACAGTGGAGGTAAACCTTACTATTCTTAATTTCAAGTTCCTTTATTAACGATTTTTTTTAAAGCCACATATATATATTTTTTTACCTTAGCTTTTTTTTTATCTTTTCGACCTTTGTTATATGTATGTTCATAAAATCTAATAGTTGATGCTTTGCTGCTATTGGTTTAGCGTGATGTTATAACCGTAAAATATTTTTTTAATTCCAACTAGTAGTTCCTGAGATTAGCGCGTTCAAGCAAACAAACAAACGATGAGGTTTTTTATAATATTGTAGCTTTATAGTATTACAATAGATTTTCCATTAATTCGTTTAAGAAGTTTTCTTATAATAGCGAACAGCTAATTCTCTTCTCTAGTAATATAAATATACCCTTTATCGTTTACGAGGAATATACATATAAAATTAATGTTACATTGTGGACACAATAGGCGATATTATCGTAGATTGCGATCTCGTCCTGAAAACATTTCTATAGTAGGATTTTGTCATTTCTCATGACAACATAACAGCCGGTTTATTATCTCTGATGGCCGTTTTGAAATGTACTCGAATAAATCTACTGCCAAATCTTTGTATTCAAGTAAATACTGCCTGGCCTCCTGTCGTAGTGGTTCGTGTTCCTGGTTGCTAAGCCAGAGGTCGTGGGTTCGATTCCCACCCAGGACAAATAATTGTGTGTTGAGCACGATCATTTGTTGTGTATCTGGGTGTAATTTATCTATAATATGTATGTACAGTAGGCCAAAACCTCGTTTCTAAGGAGAGACCTATGTCCAGCAGTGGACTAATATAGGCTTTGGATGACGATGATGTATGTATTTGTATATGACGGATTAAGAGTACAGAGTGTCACCACCCCTAATCATCCCGTGGGTGTCGTAAGAGTCGACTAATTCAAAAAAACTACGAAGAACAACAGCACTGCAGAGAAAAGGAAAACTTGACACAAACCCTATATCAACCGGCCAGCGTGGTATACGAGGAGTAGGTCAAAACCTCCTTTCTAAGGAGAAGCTTATTTCCAGCAGTGGATTGTTAAAGGCTGTTGATGATGATGATGATGATGTATTTAGAAATATATCAGCTATCTAGTTACTATAGTACAGGATATGCCTACATTGGGATCAGAGGATTGTGAGATGCCTAGTTACAAAGAAAATGTAAAGAAATGTAAAATTGCAGCAAAATAATCATACACAGCTATATTCTTAACTAGCTTTCTCCGTTTTTGAAACATTCTTCATTGGTGCTCCGCTCCTATTGGTCTTAGCGTGATGATATATAGCCTATAGCCTTCCTCGATAAATGGGCTATCTAACACTGAAAGAATTTTTCAAATCGGACCAGTAGTTCCTGAGATTGAACAAACAAACAAACTCTTATAATACGAGTATTAGTATAGATAAGAAAAAGTATTAAAAATCACAATACTGAACAAATTGTATCGTTTACTAAAAAGTCTCTTCGCCCATTCGGCGACAATGTCGTCGATTAATCGTACTGCCAGCTATTTCCGTCCAAAGCTTTCGATTCCAACCTTTTATATTCGATGCGTCACTTCTGTAGTCAATATTTTTTATTCGTAACTTGCTATGTATTGCTGTATCTCTTACTCGTCAAGTGGTGAATACGCATTCAGGAATTTATACAGTTGAAGAGTTTATTAAAATTTGTTTGCTTGCACGCGCTTATCTCAGGAATAGTTTTGTTGCATTTTGAGAGCTAATTGGTTAATCAGCTGTCCAAATGTGAACGATCACAACACATTCTTTGATTGGAGTTTCCCATCTCGTGAGTTGAACCCAATCAGAAAATGTTGATCGCGAATCACGGCTAAAAATCCTAGCTTTCTCATGGGGAAAATAAGATAAATTAGCGGTTTTCTATTCTTCATTTATATAATTTTATATTGACTGCACCAATGGCGTAGTGGTTTAAAAGGTCGCCATGCCGCTCACTACTACACCGAGTGTTGTGGGTTCAAACCCCACATGGGACGACACTTTGTGTGATCCACAAATTGTTGTTCTGAGTCTGGGTGTTGTTTGTGTCCGTTTCATTTATGTTTGTAAAGTCCCCCGTGACACAGGATATATTCCTAATACGGGAGTTAAAAAATATTTAAGGCTTTCCATCATAGGATTGTCAACTCGCGGACTCCTTTTATTTAATTAAAACAATACTACAATATTACATTTAGGTACACAATACCAACATATCATAAAGAATGAAAAGGACGCATCGTACATACGTACGTTCGGACCGGAAACGGAGCATTGTACAATTGTATAAACAATTACATATATACTCGTATTTGTATTGTTCCAACTATATTAGGTTCACGATATCGTATCGATATAGAAACTATGACGCCATACACAAGAATAACTTGTCTAAATTGTGGTTAATAAATTCTTTGGGAAAATTTAGTTTATCTTATCTTTTTATAAAGTGGGTGATATGGTTGAATACCGGTGGGAAGGTCGATGACCTTGGTAGTCCACGCTACTTGTCTACGTGGGCGTTTAATATTTTTTTTCTGTGCGGAAATCCCCTCGGATACCACCCACCGGTGGTTATATCGGACTCGAACCGACTAAAAACGGCATGCCTTCTCAGATACTAGTAGCCGTGGAACCGTGGAAGAAAATCACTAGTACCCTGGACCTTTAATATTTCTCTACTTAACCCTTCAGGTATACAAGCGTGATGTATGTATATTGTTTTTCCTTTACACATTTCACATACGGCCGCGGCCGCCTGAACCCAAATTACGCAGAGAACACTATGGTAACCAAACTGTTGATAAACATACTTTTATAAATCTAAATACATACATATACATAAATTAAACCCAGACAAAGTACAAAGGATCGTGCTCATCACACAATAATTTGTCCTGGGTGGTAATCGAACCAACGACCTCTTGTTTAGCAGTTAGAGTCACTAACCACTAGACCAAAAGTCTTAATATTATCGAATACACGGCAAAAAATCTTCATCATCATCATCATCATCAACAGCCTTTAATAGTCCACTGCTGGACATAAGCCTCTCCTTAGAAAGGAGGTTTTGGCCTACTATACCACGCTGGCCAGACGGGTTGGTATAGGGTTTGTATCAAGTTTTCCTTCTCTCTCCAGTGTTGTTGTTCTGCGTAGTTTTTTCCCTTAGTTGACTCTTACAACGCCCACGGGATGAATAGGGGTGGTGACAATCTAACTGGACTAAAATCTTAGATCTGTGTAAATAGTGGAGGCCTGTTCATCCATACTTTTATATTATAAACTAGCTGGTACCCGCACTTCGTTCGCGTGTAATTTGAAAAGGGCTTCCTTAGTGGTGTAGTACGTTACGCGACTGCAGTCCATGAGGCCTCGGGTTTGATTCCCGGACCTGGCAAAATTTTATAGGGTTCTTTTGAAAGGAAAAATAGCTACCTGGTAGTTAAATATTATCAAAATCGGTCCACCAATTTTGAAGATTACCCGAAAGAAACATATACAAAAAATATTTAAACTGGTTTTTAGGCATAGGTATCGTGCATATAACCGTGTAAGCATGAAAAAACTATTATTTTGACATTATAAACAGACACCACAATTTTATTTATTTGTATAGATATGAAAGTGAGAATATTTGTTTGTTACGCTTTCATGCCTTAACCACTAAACCGATTTTAAAAATCCTTTCACCAATGGAAAACTACATCATCAGCAAGTAACATAAGCTAAAAAGGTTTAGCGCGATAACTGACATACGAGTACGCGGGCGAAGTTGCGAGCAAAAGCTAATTTATGTATTTATTATTTCTTTACAACACACAACAAACCAAAACGGTCATTACTCATACTCGTACAGACCTCTTGACTGTGTGGGGTAAAAAGAGGGTTATGTTTTTGTATTTATTTGCTCCAAGTGACCCGACGTTAAAGCTTTCTTTTATAAGAGTGTTGAAATGATTTATGTTTTGGTTTCTTGAACAAATGAATGGGTCGGAATACTTTTGTAAGACTAGTAAGGTTTTATGTTCTCGATGGAGAAAAAGAATAATTGTAGTGCATTGAAATGACGTGAGAGGGTACCAGATGGTCAATTCTCGTGATGAGATTTCGTTTAAAATTCAGTTCCGATTTGCTCTCGATCTCACAAATATCATAAAAGGTATTCTCGTAGTACAGTATAACTAAGACTAGCAGAATACCGATTCAA
Organism: Arctia plantaginis; assembly: GCA_902825455.1. Lineage (NCBI taxonomy): Eukaryota > Metazoa > Arthropoda > Insecta > Lepidoptera > Erebidae > Arctia > Arctia plantaginis. The sequence goes on along the minus strand of CADEBD010000336.1, from coordinate 3,664,555 downwards.
CTTTCGGTCACAATCTATACTAATATTATAAAGCTGAAGAGTTTGTTTGTTTAAACGCGCTAATCTCAGGAACTACTGGTCCGATTTAAAAAAAATCTTTCAGTATTAGATAGCCCATTTATCGAGGAAGGCTATAGGCTATATATCATCACGCTAAGACCAATAGGAGCGGAGCACCAATGAAGAATGTTTCAATAACGGAGAAAAATTATTACTATTGAGAGACGCAGACGAAGTTGCGCGGTTCAGCTAGTATGATACAATCACATTACGGTCAACGTTGCTTAATACTGTACCCGTATTCGTCAGAATGCAGTTTATTCCAGTTCTTTGACCCTGGAAGAGCTAGAGTAAACCGCAAGCCTGGAATAAAAAGCAGGAATGTGCCTGCAGTAGAGCTAGCAGAACTGGCCCGCCTTGGTGGCGTCACTAAAACAAGGACATCAACAGGCCTTACCTATAATATAATATTCTCACACATTTCAAACATGGCCGTCTGATCCCAAACTAAGCAGAGTCTGTACGATGGTAACCAGACTGCTGATAAACATACTTATATATTTTTAAATACATACATATTATAGATAAAGTACACCGAAACACAGAACAAATGATCGTGCTCATCACACAATTATTTGTTCTGGGTGGGAATCGAACCCACGACCTCTGGCGTAGCAGTCAGGGTCACTAACCACTAGACGAAGATGCCAGTCATACTTATATTTGAACATACCTACGTTTAACACTTATAAGTAGCACATTTCATACAGAAAACCGGTTATTGCTTTAACAGTTTTTATTTTAACAACTTCAGGAGCAGCACTACGTACGATAACAAAGTTAAGTGCACACTGACACAAATACCACAATTCCAGTAATTCCACACCAATAAAGCGACGTGAACAATTTTCACCACGCACTTCCTCATCTTAGGAATTCTTTGCAGTGGGAATTGTCGCTTGTATACGACACAGACATCACTCATACTGACAAATCAGTCATGCGTCATTTTACACACATGTGACATTTATGGTCACTGCTCCGTTCCTAAAGAGCGTAGCTTGATGTTAAAAATTCTTTATCATGCCTCAAAATTTAAGCTTTTTAAAAGAAACAGATGTTTTTTAATCTGACTCGTAGTTTCAGAGATTATAGAGTGTAATGATATGCGTCTTTTAAACAAAATCAAATTAGTAATGCCCAGCAGTTTGTGGTCCCAGCGCAGCTCCTAGAAGTCGTACCGTAATGTTCCATACCATTGAAGCTTCCTCAATATTCTATCCAATACAAGTACAGTATTTTTCGAACCTGACAATGGTTCTATATAGAGGTTAATGAATCGTATTTCTTACGCATTTATGATCACTGCTTCGTTCCTAAAAGGCGTAGCGTAATGATAAAAAACTTGTTATGGTGTTTAATTCTAGTCACGTTTAAACTATCTTACAACCGTGGGAGCGCCATGCACATACATGAGCCTGCTCTACCAGAGTGGATACCACGGCCTCACAGAGCTTGCTTTTCACCGAGAGAGTGATTCCCCCGTCTAAACGGAGGAGCATCATACCATCAACAATTTACAAACGTGGACACATAAGATATTATGATGGTAAACGGTCTTATACTGAAGTCTATGGTCCCTATTAGGTGTATAAAAATCAAACTTGTACATGTAAAAGAAACATCTTACAGCACAAATAAAGGAATAATGCCAAAAAATAAAAAAAGTTGAAAATTAAGATAAATTTTGGTATTTACAAATTTTCGCGAAAATCTACGTAAAATCTGAGTAGGTACGGAACCCTCGGCGCACGAGTAAGACTCGTACATGACCGGTTTTTTTTATAGTGATTTAGTTCTCCAAAAGTCTTATAATGTCGTAACTGTCATTCACTTATTGTCGAATCCGTTACTTTCCTAAACATTTTTTTATTTAGCGACTAAGTTTAATAAGAAAACTTATATTTAAATTTACGGTATACACAACTACTTTATTCTGTAACTAGAATATACCTGTTTTTTTAAGCCCCTCCTCAGAAGTAGAGCGAGAGGGCTTTTGAGCTCCGGTAACCTCACTCTCTCGGTGAAGAGAAACGAAAGACCTGAACACCGGCCTACTGTACCATGCTGGCCAGACTAGTTTGTTTCAGGCTCAGCCGCGAGGAGGCGACGTCCGCGTGTGCCGTACGTCGCCTAAATAGAGAATGTATCCGAAGGAGATGCCCGCGCCATTGGCAGGCGCTAGGAGAGGTCCGGATGTCTTAATAACAGCAGTTCCCGGATCCCTCCTATTACAGGCGCAGAGTGGTCCACTGTGTGGTTTTATTCGGTCCGATTCCGACACACCACCTCGCCGATACCCTGGTGGGACGGACGGCCCCTGGGGGTTTCCACAAAGGTAAAAAGGGTTTGTTTCAAATGTTCCTTCTCTTTACAGTGCTGTTGTAGTCTGCTCCCTTAAGTTCATAGCTCATTACACCCACCGACACCCGGCCAGCACCATTTCGTCACTCGGTGTCCGCTTGTTATGTACGGGTGGTCCATGGGTGGACGCCGCGTTGCTAACCAGAAAACGATACGACAGACACGTTCGAGGGGGAGCGGTGTGCTGTCCTCCTCGCGCGTAAACCACTAAAGCGCGCGGTCACCGAGTGGTCAACCCTCCGGAGTTGATGTAGTGGGCGTTAACCCATGGTATTCCATACAAAGACTGCTAACCGCTCGAGACTAGGGGGTTCTGGTCAGGTGCTCTAATGATTTATGACATTTAGTCGGCTCTTACGACATACACGGGATGAATAGAGGTGGTGGTGGTAATTTTTTTTTTTTTACAATGAACTTACTTTTTCTTTAAGTACAAGTTTTTAATATACAAAAATATTGTAAAACTAATAGTAGCGTGTGCCCATAACACCGTGTTGTTTTGGCATCACGGTTGGCCAATTTTTTAGCTGCCACCGTTCAATGCTCGGTACTTAGCAATTAAGTGTGGAGTAAGTTATAACCGGGTGCGGGTTTTATTTTTAAGTATTTATTAAAAAATAGCTACTGTCAGCGGATTTGCTCCCATTTTTATTTCTAACTTTGAAAATGAAGAACTTCCATGCAACCGTTCACCCTTTATTTTACCCCCTTTACCTCTAAGGGTGTAAAATAAGGGGTCATTACTAGTGCACCTACTCACACATTTCCTCACCACCCAAAGGTTGACTGGTATAAAATGCCTGTGGCATTAAGTCCGCCATTGTACAATTAAGTTGTAATTTGTGCATGAAAAAAAAACAGAAATCCTTTTTTAGTGGGTGCCTACAAACATCAGCCGCCAAAATGTCAAGTTTTAGGTTTTTTTTTAGCGGTTTAGGCTCTGCGTTGAAGAGTCAGTTATTCAGTCAGGTCAAGTAAATTTATATGTATAGATTACTAGCTGACCTGGCAAACGTATTGCAAAACAAAAAAAATTAGGGATGGGTCACCCTTACCATTTAGGGGTATGAAAAATAGATGTTGGCCGATTCTCAGACCTACCCGATGTGCACACAAAATTTCATGAGAATCGGTCAAGCCGTTTCGGAGAAGTACGTTTCGGAACGAACATTGTGACACGAGAATTTTACATATAAGATGACAATACAATTAATAACATAATACAATGAACGTTTTGAAAATTTTTACAAATGGAAAATCCTGATTCGATTTTTGAAGTAATAACTTCTTATTTGAGGGTAAACCACTTCGTTACGTAACGAGTTACAGCGCCAGTCTGTCTGGCTTCCCTTTCTCATACGCATACCCACAGCGCTAGCCGGACATCCAACACACAACGCCATCTAGTTTCAAACCAAGCAGAGCTTGTACTGTAAAAGCTATATTGGCTGATAGAATACTTGAATACTTTTTTTATAAATACATACGTATGATACATAGAAAACATTCAAACTCCGAAACAAATATTTGCAGGTCATACAAACATTTGGTCTGACCGAATGGAAACTGTGACCTCAGCACAGCAGTCCACTTGTTCCAGTTTAAACAAGAACAAGGAATATAATTATTATGTTTTTTTCAATAGACAAAATGTATTACATAGAGGTCAGTGTTTATTTTTAAATAGGTATAAAATAGACAGTAACTCGTCTAACAAGATTTAAATTATAACGTGGTTAAAGTTGATGCTTAATTCTGTTTTCTATTCTTTTCTTAATGACGAAGAATTTCCCATAAAATTATTTATTTTAAACTTAGGTAATGCACATGTTGTATAAAGGCGGACTTAATGCCATTAAGCATTCTCTCCCAGTCAACCTTCATGATGATTGTTGGTGATGTAGAAATGTGGCGGCGAGCGCGTTGCGAAGCGCGCTCGCTTCCAGGGAACACAGGGAACATGGGGTTCCCACACGCGGGGGGGGGGGGGGGGGGGGGGGGGGGGGGGTCTACTCGTCTGTAGATGACCCTCTGTATGTCGGGGCACCAGGGACTTCCTTTCTAGGGTATACCCGGTTCCCCGGCTATTAGTACACAAGACGGCGTGCGGTTTTAGTCGGTTCGAGTCCGACATGCCACCGATAGGTGGTATCCGAGGGGATTTCCGCACGGAAAAAAAAAAAAGGTGATGTAGAAATATGATGCGGTAGGTAGGTGCAAAATAAAATGATAAATTTAACATAATTGATTTTAAACCTCTTTTTGATTTGATTAATTTAACAGGAAATCATTGTAATCAAATTCTGTTTATTATATTGATTGAAACCAATGTTTTAATTTGAAATATTTTCCTTGTCAGTAAGGTAAACATTTCCTTGAATTTAATATTTATAGTTAATTAATGGCGTCTGGTGAGTTAGCCGTAGTATGAATCAATATACATTCAAATATTAACGATTGTTTATTTATGAAGTGTAACAAATAATTTTTTTTTTTTGCTCTAAGTAATTGGTTATTGTTATACTAAATATTAGGTACAACTACTTTGATAAGTTATTGTTATTAGAAAATGAATATTTACCATTTATATTTTCGGGAGCTAGTTTTGCGATATTTATACACTATTGCAAACGCCATAATCACGGATAAACGCCTTATCAAGTGAAAATGACTAGTTTGAATCAATACATGGCTATTTACTATTTGAAAGAATCTAATTTCATTTTATGAACATTTTACTCAGTGGGTCATTAAACATGGAAAACGCAAACACCATAAAAATGCCTATATTACTAGGCATATACAGGCTTTTGGCAGAATAATATTTTGAATCATGCAAATATTTGTCTTACTTAGTAATCATACATATGAATAATTACTTAGTAAAGCATATATTTGTTTCACCTCACAAAACCTAGAATGATGTCATTCTAGGTTTTGTGAGGTGACAACTCTAAGTACTAAATCATTGGTGCAGTCAACTTTCCGTCCACGATATAAATATAATATATCTCACACATCTCACACACGGCCGTCTGATCCCAAACTAGGCAAAACCAGACTGCTGATAAATATACATATATATTTTTTAAATTGATACATATTATAGATAAATTACACCCAGACACAGAACAAATGAAAGAAAGAAAGAAAGAAAGAAAGAAAATTTATTGGCACATGCAAAATTCCTTACAAAAAGTGCCAATAGGTCTGCAGCTCAGCATACTGTTGGATGGCCACAGGTGCCTTCCAACGCTGGTTTTCAGCTGCAGCCCATAAGACTGGGTGTTGTCTGCAGGAAGCCATTCAAGTGTGTGATTGTGTGCGTGTATATATATATATATATATGTTGGTGCGACGCATTGATATCATAAAGTAAGGGAGGGAGAAAAAACTACACTAAAAAGTAGGTAAAATTGAAAAAATGCCATCAAAACAAAACAAAACAAAACAATGCGACTGTCGGCGCTCAACAAGGAAATTTAATAGTAATATTATTAAATGGCAGATGTTGGAATTTGGATACTCTCAAATTCTTTTTGATGCGAAAGCAAATAACTTTTTAATTTTAACCTGAATGTCGTACCGCTTTTACAATTTCTTATTGGCGGAGGAATATTGTTCCAACATTTAGTCGCTGCATACCGGAAACTACCTCTGAACGCTGCTGTTCTGTGAAATGACCATGCTCATCACACAATATTTGTCCTGGGTGGGAATCGAACCCACGATCTCCGGTTTAGCAGTCAGGGTCACTAACACTAGACCAACAGGACGGTCTCACTTTTGCGCTGGCTGGAAATAGTCGTAGTTCAGTTAGTGAAGGCAATCCGTGACGTAGGGGACATAAGCATTTTTTGTATGATAAAAGGGGGAATGAGTATCAGATCACCCGATAGCGACTACCGTTGCCCATGGGCATCTGCAACTCTGGGGACAAAAGTAGCTGCCCTTTGAAAGTCGCAATGTGAAGACAAATAAAGAATTGCATCATCATCATCATCAGCCTATCGCAGTCCACTGCTGGACTAGGCCTCTCCCATTGAACGCCAAACGCCAAGTCGATTTTGGTTTCTCGCATCCAGCTCCTGTCAGCCATCTTGCGCAAATCGTCACTCCACCTGGCCTGTGGGCGTCCAACACTACGTTTGCCGAGACGCGGTCTCCACTCTAAGAACTCTTTTTCCCCAATGGTTGTCGGCTCTGCGGCTAATATGGAAGAAAGAATAAGAATTGCATAACACCGCTTTTCTACGAGACCGTGGTATAACACCGGTCGAGCTGGTCTATACGCAAGTTAAAAACGTATAAATCTCCAGCGATTATGGTTTGCACCACACATTTACCGTTAGGGGCCCTGACCACGTTTGATTTAATAGACTCATCCGTCCGGACATATTGTGCCACGATTCGGTATTATCCGGCAGTATTAGGAACGAATGCGCCCGCGCATATTTATTCACACCGGAAGTTATTCTCATTTTGGTAGGGTAAACACCTAGTAAATACTCCATAGTGACGTAGTGTGTGATGTAATTCTTCGTTACTGTTACTTAATTAGACTTTTTAATCATTGTTTAATTATGTTTGTGGTCGTGAAAATTTCAACATGCAATATATTAATGAAATTTATAGGTCATGGTTGCTTAGAAGTGAAAGTACTTATGAAATAGTTGTATTTTTTTAAATTGCGGCTTAAGTTAAAACCGTCAGACGAAGAACTAGGGATGGAATAAACTAACAATCACATTTGATAAATCATATCTTTACTTTACATAGTATAAAATAAAGTCGCTTTCTTAAGCCTCATACATACGTAACGATTTATCGTAGCGATAAATCTGTGCAGACCAGTTTCCGCAGTTTTATCGATCGTGTGTATGAAAAATCGTTGTCGATAATCGTTCGTCGGTGGCAGTTGCAATTTCTATCAGATAAATCGTTGTCGATTACATTTGCACAGTTTTATCGTTATTATTAGTGGAGAAACTAAAGCGAGCAGATTTAAATATGCCTCTTCATTCATCCTTAAATAGTTATGCCAAGCTTGCGGAGCGAATTTCAACTCGCATAACAAGTTGGTATGAGAAAATTGCTTCCTTTTCATGAGCCAGTCTTTACACCATAGACTCCGCTTATTTTTTTTCTTTAAACACATAACCAGGCCTAATATAGCAAGTGCGTCATAATCTTCCATTGTTAACATGTATCTTGCGCGAGCTTCTGCGGAGAACTGCCCGATCGACGTCGATATCGGAGGCGTGTGGAGGCACTAGGAACGTTCGATTTATCTGCACAGTCTGAAATCGCTACGATAAATCGTTACGTATGTATGAGGCTTTATGTTGTACGCTTAGATCTTTTAAACGAAGCAACGGATTTTGATGCTGTTTTCACCAATAGATAGAGTGATTCAAGAGGAAGGTTTATATGTATACATGCTTATTATAGTAGAAAAAATCCAAGAATTTCATAGATATGTCGAAAAAAAACATGTTTTTGTGCGCTTACATTGCAAACGCTAACCTTACGAGATATCTACTAACAAATAATCTACTACGGAACCGTATATCTTAAAGAGATACCGACACCATAATAAATTGGCCCCGTTTACACGAGAGTTGAGTTTGGGCTAAAACACATTGATAATAATAACTATATATAATATAGAGATATAATGTGTATATACGTACAACATAGATATTACATATTCATGATGGAACTTTTCGAATCGAAAATTTCAAAAATGATTCCTGTTCTAATTAAAAAAAAACTAATTTTCACTTCTGTCGTCACTCCCGGAGTGCCTTTTTTTTTTTTGTTGATGGGATGGAAAATCGCTTCAGGTCTCCTGCTTCTCGGGGACTCAGGAGCCAGGAGTATGTAGTAATCTCACTCACAGTCACATGCCCGGGATAATATTATAACAAAGATTCATGTTTTAAAGTAATCTACTAAACAAGAGAATGAAAACTAAACTGCACGATACAGAATATTTAGTTACTAGCTGACCCGCGCAACTTCGTCTGCGTCTCTCAATAGTAATAAATTTTCTCCGGTTTTGAAACATTCTTCATTGGTGCTCCGCTCCTATTGCTCTTAGCGTGATGATATATAGCCTATACCCTTCCTCGATAAATGGGCTATCTAACACTGAAAGAATTTTTCAAATCGGACCAGCTTCTGTTCTTCAGTTCCTGAGATTAGCGCGTTCAAACAAACAAACAAACTCTTCAGCTTTATAAAATTAGTATAGATTACGTAGTTCAAGTGGCATTCGCTTGATGGCGTTGATACATGTTTTGCATTCATTTGATAAGTGATCAAAATCATTATCAATTAAATCATTATAATATCAATTCGTCATACTACCCGTGTAGTGACGGATTTAAAATATCATCACCCCTATTTATGACGTAGTGTCGTAAGAGCGGACTAAGGCAGCAAACTACGCAGGTCAACAGCACTACGACGAGACGGAAAACTTAAAACAAACCCTATACCCAGCGTGGTTATAGTAGGCCAAAACCTCCTTTCTATGTCCAGCCTATGGACTACTAAAGGCTGTTGATGAATTAATTCTTTCAGAAACTGATTCAAAAGTTAATTAATTCAACATTGTAAACATTTTGCATATCAACACCTGTTACCTAATTGAAACCGTATCTGACGCCACATGTTACGATTAATGGTGTGTAAAATTGAAGCCACAGAAACTCTCACACAGGTAGTATGGTGTTAAAAGGGTTTTTTGCACGATTTGCCTGATAATAGTATCGTATTTTTCTTAAATCGAGATACTGCTGACAGTCGATCGAATCAGTAAACTATTAGCGAATTCTTAAAATACGCCTAATTTCAGAAATTGGTTTAAAAACAATGGGGTAGATTTCTAAAAATAAATTATTACACCTGAATCTTTTCATTTAATATCTTAAAGTACATCCTTAATTGTCGTACATTATTAATTTAATTGTCCGTGTGGTGACGGATTGAAAATACGGAGTGTCACAACCCCTATTCATCCCGTGGGTGTCGTAAGAGTCGACTAAGGGAGCAAACTACGCAGGTAAACAGCTCTATACCAACCCGTCTGGCCAGCGTGGTATAGTAGGCCAAAACCTCGTTTCCAAGGAGAGCCTTATGTCCAGTAGTGGACTAGTACAGGCTGTTGATGATTAATTTAATTATTGTTTTTATATCAATAAATATAAATGAATTGACAATAAACAGTTATGACCGTGACGTCTTGGTATCTCATACAAAAATATACCACTTCTATCGTTTTGACGTTAAATACAGAGGGACTGATTTAATTTGACCGTCGTCTTCCCCGTTAACTGTAGGTATAAGGACTACCCTTAACTTGCCCTCATCATAATCATACCTCACTTGACATTTAAAATGTCGATGTTGAATTTACTTTTATGATATACCAGCCGACACTTCAGCTTCATCTCTTAAAGAGAATAAATTTTCGCCGTTTTTGTGACGTTTGTCATTGATGCTCGGCTCCTTTTGCATGCAGCGTGATGTTATATAGGTTATAGCCTTCCTCGATAAATGGGTTATCCAACAGTAAAACTATTTTTTAATAAAAAAATATGTTGAAAAAAAAAGAAGAGTTGTCAATGACAACTCCTGCACTAGGAATATAATCCTGTGTCGCGGGGAACTTTACAAACGAACACAAAGAACACCCAGACTCAGGACAACAATTTGTGGATCACACAAAGTGATGTCCTATGTGGGGATTAAACCCACATTTAGCGTAGTAGGAAGCGGCAAGGTGACCGCTTAAACCACTAAACCATCCGTGCAGAGATTAGCAAACAAACAAACTATTTTGCTTAATATTAGTATTGATTTTTTCGGCTTTCTACATACATTTATGTTTTCATATTAATATGTTAACAAGTTCCGGGTGTAATATCCGCTGGATTACCAGTACCAGGCCATAAATTGTGTTGGCAATGGCTTAATAACAGACGATGTTATTATTACACTGTAAACTAAATTTTTAGATTAAAGTTTTTTTTTTCGGCTGTCCTCTTGGTCTACAGGTTAGTGACCCTGACTGCTAAGCCAGAGTCGTGGGTTCGATTTCCAACCAGGACAAATATTTTTGTAATGAGCAGGATCATTCGTTCTGTGCCTGGGTGTAATTTAATTGTAATGTGTATGAATTAAGAAATATATATAATATATTCTACCACATTCACACAACGCCATTTAGTCCCAAACTAAGCAGAGCTTGTACTATGGGTACTAGACAACTGATATAAATACATATATACTTTTTTTTTGTAAATACATACATATTATACATACATACACACCCAGACCAAATCAAACATCAAATGTTCACGCACACAAATGTTTGACTTGAGCGGGAATCAAACCCGCGACCTTTGGAATAGCAATCCGTTACACAAACCACTACGCCATCCAGTCGTCAATATAAAAGTTTTTGTAAGCAGTGTGGTTACCAAAACACAGGCTCTGCCTAGTTTGGGATCTGAAGGCCAGTTCTCGTAATAAAAGTTCGGTCAAAATTTAATTTCGATGAACTCGCGATGTATACATGTATACTTAGTATACATGTATGTATACTAAGACTACTGTATGTATACTAGTATGAAAATTCGTTTAAAATTCAGTTCCGATTTACTCTCGATCTCACAAATATCATAAAAGCTATTCTAGTAGTAAAGTATTACTAATATTATAAAGCTGAAGAGTTTGTTTGTTTATTTGTTTGTTTGTTTGTTTGTTTGAACGCGCTAATCTCAGGAACTACTGGTCCGATTTGAAAAATTCTTTCAGTGTTAGATAGCCCATTTATCGAGGAAGGCTATAGGCTATATATCATCACGCTAAGACCAATAGGAGCGGAGCACCAATGAAGAATGTTTCAAAAACGGAGAAAATTTATTACTATTGAGAGACGCAGAGGAAGTTGCGCGGGTCATCTAGTACGATAAAATCACATTACAGTCAACGTTTGATGTCTAATACTTTACTACGAAAATACCTTTTATGACAGTTGTGAGATCGAAAGTTGATCGGAACTGTTGATCTATCCGTCTATTATTACAGACAGACAGACATGACGAAACAATGTAATAAAAATTTATAAATATTTAAGTCCGTGTGGTGACGGATTAAGAATACAAATTGTCACTACCCCAATTCATCCCGTGGGTGTCGTAAGAGCCGACTAAGGGAGCAAACTAAGCAGGACAACAGCACTGCAAAGAGAAGGAAAACTTGAAACAAACCCTATACCAACCCGTCTGGCCAGCGTGGTATAGTAGGCCAAAACCTCCTTTCTAAGGAGAGGCCTATGTCCAGCAGTAGACTAGTATAGGCTGTTGATGAAATATTTAAAAGCTTGTTTTAATCCTTATCAAAGTAGAGATCATATCTCAACAGCGTCGGTTCACGGTACACAGTTTCACGACAAAATGGGATTTCATAAAAATAAAATTTCTTTAACATCCGAGCTTAAAGAGTCTCTTATAATTAAGTTTTGGGTACACTGGGCAATGTGCGGCTGTCGCTAAATTTAAACAGAGTTTGATTTTCTTCCTGTAAACGGTAACCTAGTAAAATCAAATAAATCAGCCGACATCCTGAATTGTTCGAATGAACCAAAGGACAGAAATTACAATTGGCTTGTATTGCTATATAACTGTTTGAGTAAATAGAATGCACAGTAATTGCTATGCAAGCAATAAATTAACGAGCTTCCTATTAATAATATACTTTAGTATACCTACTAGGCAACTGTAAACATTTCATTGTAAAACAATAGTTAAGTTTATTATCATAAGAAACATTTTTGAAATGTAAAGCAGTGTTATCTAGACCCAAGTTTAGCAGAGCTTGTATAAGCGCATATGAGGTTTTAGACAATGGGAAATATACGTAAATATCCGCCTTTTTTTTCGTAAATATTTATTATACATAGAAGTACCAAGACCTATGCGATTTGACCTAATCGTTGTATGTATATGTTGTACACAAATCAATGTTCATATTTAATACGCTGCCTAACCATTCTGTATCAACCGATTGTCAGGGATGATACAAAAGGGGGTATAGAGTCCCTTTTTTGCAGAACAAACAGGGAAGAAAAGTTACTTTTGCGCAACGAACCCTCAAGCAAATGGTAATACACAATACCTAGGCCTAATTTACAAAGTATTTAATAATAAATTTGGTGTTCTATTTATGGCAAGATAAAATTGAATTTAAGATGGGTACGTTGTCCTATCACTGGTGATCCTGCTAGTCTTAATAAGGATATCCGTGGGTCCACCGACATAGGTTGCCCTTTGATGAGAATGGGATTCAGTTTAGGTTTATGGCGCCCCTGGTGCCGTTATTAAAAGACGAGAGAACCATCGCCAGTCAATAAGAGTCTTTCCTTAAAGATAACCATTGGGAAGTTGAGTCACTACTAGTCACACTTTGCTGCCCCCGTGTGAAGTATTAAAGCTGAGTTATTATACAAGTGGCGGCAATACTTGTCATAAAAACCACCATTGTGAATTTCCACAGTGAGGTCTATGTGAGGTCCGTGTGGTGACGGATTAAGAATACAGAGTGTCACCACCCATATTCATCCCGTGGGTGTCGTAAGAGCCCACTCAGGGAGAAAACTACGCAGAACAACAGCACTGCAGAGAGAAGGAAATTTTTACACAAGCCCTATACCAACCCGTCTGGCCAGCGTGGTTTAGTAGGCCTAAACCTTCCTTAGGAGAGGCCTATGTCCAGCAGTGGACCATTAAAGGCTGTTGATGTGATGTGAATTTCCATAGAGAGCCATTCTACAGAGCCCGGCTCTACTGGAATGATAGCACGGTCTAATAGAAAACCATTGTTACGCAACTCTTTCGTTGATATCCACAGTGTGGACGAATGTACCGGGAGCCAAACTCCAAAGTAGTCTGGGGAAAGGACACTCAATGTAGAGGCAACATATTTGTGTCTCCACATGTGACCATGGTCGATGATAGTCACTGAATACCCTGAAAAAACGGCGTGAGGGGTCTATGGACCTCCGGTCGGAACGAAATTCTTTGGTCTGAGAAAAAAATGTTATCCGTAGACCTGTTCCCACGAACTTACATTGCGTCATAAAGTTTCTTCTTTAAAAAAGAAAAATCCCGCATTAGGAATATATCCTGTGTCGCGGGGGACTTTACAAACATACATAAAACGGACACAAAGAACACCAAGACTCACAACAATAATTTGTGGATCTCACAAAGTGTCTCCCATGTGGGGTTTGAAGCCACAACACTCGGCGTAGTAGGAAGCGGCGTGGCGACCGCTATAACCACTACGCAATCCGTGCAGTCATTCGTACCAGTAGTTACTGCGATTAGCAACCAAACAAACAAACTTTTTTGCTTAATATTAGTATTGTTTTTTTTCGGATATTCTACGTACATTGTAATATCCGGTGGATAAAGTGTGTTAGTACTATGTGCCACAGACCTAAGGCCGACGAATCTAGGACATTGGCCGGGACGCCCCACTTCTCTACCGATGCAGCTTTTAATTTCCGCCCCCAATGCGTTGGGTACTTAATTTTGCTGCAAAAATCTGAACATTGCGATTAAAAGATACTGAGGGTTATTATAGGGTGTTTTCAATGTGTAACATAGGTACTTTCGCTTGCCTGCAATATGTTGAAGTGGTTTTGTAAAAGGGACGGAAATGTGTAAGTGTGTGTAATGTGTGCTAGAGTTGGCTGTCAGATAATATTTCAAACATCTAACACACAACGCCATCTAGTTTCAAAACTAAGCAGAGCTTGTGTTGTGAAAGTTAGATTGACTGATAGAATACTGATATACACGAACCCTCGAACCCGAGACTTCAGCACAGCAGTCGCATACGCTACCACTGCACTACCGAGAAAGTCAGGTGGTAGATGGTAGTTATGTACACGTCATGTACGCCCACTATAAGGCTCGCAATTTTCTTTTGTTTCGTCATATTGTAAGATGTTTTAGATTATAGTCACTGCTTCGCTCCTAAACATTGTAGCGTGATGTTTTTAAGTCAAACTTTCTCAAGGATATTTAAAATTGGAGTAGTACTGTTAAAGATGAACGCATACAACCATAACTACCAACTCTTTAAACTTATTAAATTAGTACAGTGGTGGTTGAATTCTTATTTTTTTATTTGTTTCCTTGACTAGTATAATTTGAACAGTCATTTAAATAGACTTCTCGTACCATGGAAGGTTAACATACACTGGATATGTATAGTATATCTTGATGTAGTAGTTTTTATGTAATTTTTATAGTACGTATGACTTAAAAAGTCATAGTGTTGTCATCGTCTTCTATATTAACTATAAAACATTTTAAATTTTACGTTTCGCCGTTTCTGAAGTTGTCTTAAAAGCGATTACAAAGAATTATCTTCGCATGTTCAATTTAGATTCATCATCATAGCCTTAATAGTCCTCTGCTGGACATAGGCCTCTCCTTAGAAAGGAGGTTTGGCCTACTATACCACGCTTACCAGACGGGTTGATACAGGATTTGTTTCAAGTATTCCTTCTCTTTACAGTGCTGTTGTCCTGCGTAGCAGTTTGCTCCCTTAGTCGGCTCTTATGACAACCACGGAATGAATCGGGGATTTACACGATTTAGATTACCTACAAATTTCCTCGGAATCGAATTCGCGCTACTACTGTGCACTTTTCGAGACACTTTTTGCCACGCACAACCAACCTGTGGAACGGGTTATCGTCTGCGGTATTTCCGGACCGATACGACCTTAAACCTTCAAGAAAAGAGCGTACTCCTTCTTAAAAGGCCGGCAATGCGTTTGTGACTCCCGATTTGCAGACGTTCATGGGCGTCGATAGCCACTTTCCATCAGGTGCTCTGTCTGCCCCCTCTAACATAAAAAAAGGAAAAAAAAAACTCCTCGTTCGCTAAATTTTCATAAAAGGTATTAATACCTATAGCTCCCTATAGTGATAACTATAATAATTATAATATTTATAATATTTTCACACATTTCACACACGGCCGTCTGATCCCAAACTAGGCAGAGCCTGTACTATGGTAACCAGACTGCTGATAGACATACACATATATTTCTAAATACATACATATTATAGATATAGTACACCTAGACACAGAACAAATGACCGCGCTCATCAAACAATTATTTGTCCTGGGTGGGAATTGAACCCACGACCTCTGGCGTAGCAGTCAGGGTCACTAACCACTAGACCAACAGGCCAGCCATAATAAGCTATAGTAAGTGTTACGTTAAGTTCTCGGTGACATTGCAGTTTCCGCCTGTTTGCGGTTGTTGTATTGTACAAAATAACTGATAACTATATATTTTTGGTTACCCTGCGTCATTTCAGATAGTGTGATAGCCAGGATTTAAATTAACCAGTGGAACAAATGGTTAATGTTAATACCTATTTATTTGGTTTTATATATACAGCAGCGATCCGTCCCGGCTTCGCAAGGTTGCAGTGTAGATACTACTAATGTGGTGTCAGTGTGCAGTGAATTATTATACTATTATTATGATAGGACTATTAATAATACTACAGGACATCTTTAAATGCAATATTTATAGGCCCGCTCCGATCCTGCCGGCCGTTGCCACCCGGGACGGTTATACGGCTCGACGGTCGTTTGGCCCCCGCATTTTAAATCTCTAATATCTTCTAAGATACTAATTTTAAGGATATGCTGTAAAGAGCAATTTTAATCTACATTAAATGTACAACGTATCTAACGTATTTAATTGAATAATGAATAATAAAGTATACTTTAAAATAGTTTCGTACAAAACGCATTATTTTTTTGTAATATTTAAAAGATAAAAATGGTTTCTCTGGGTTATCCTTAGGAGATAGAAATATACCACCGCAGACTTTTTTGTAGATCTTTTTAAGATAGACAGTTCTGTAGTACTTTATTTTAGTTTATCTCTTAAGGTGTAGGCAGCGTTTGCAATGTAAGCGCACAAAAACATGTTTTTTTTACAACAAATCTTTGAAATTCTCGGTTTTTTTTTGTACTATAATATGCATGCATACATATAAACCTTCCTCTTGAATCACTCTATCTATTGGTGAAAACAGCATCAAAATCCGTTGATTAGTTTAAAAGATCTAAGCGTGCAACACAAAAAAGCGTCTTTATTTTATACTAGCTAAGACCCGCGGTGTTACCCGCGTTTGTTGTTATAACCGCGGGGCGAAGCTAATCTCAAAAAAGTAGCCTAAGTTACTCCTTATGTCATGAGCTATCTGCCAGCAACAAACAGACAGACAGACAGACAGACAAAAATTGTAAAAAATGTTATTTTGGTATATGTACCGTGTAAACATACATATGCATATAGTAAAAAGCGGTTATTTTAAATTACAAACAGACACTTCAATTTTATTTATTTGTATAGATATGTAAAGATAACTAGCTAAAATGATCATTTTTTAAATAAATATTACTCCTTCCTAAAAGGCCGTTAACGCGTTTGTGACTCCTGAGTTGCAGACGTTCATTGGCGGCGATGGTCACTTTCCATCAGGTGACCCGCTTGCTGGTCTGACCCCGCTAACATAGAAAAATAAATAGGAATATTATAGGAAAATAAAAATAAACGTTAACCATCTGTTAAATTTTTAATGCATTTCAATATTTGATTTATATTTTGGTTAGAATTATATAATTTATACTACGACAATAGATAAAGTAAAATAGATTAATTGTTATTATATCAATGAGCATGTAAAAAACGAAAAATATCATAATGTATCATTTGTACCTACTTAGTTTTTTTTAATTTTTGTTGTGCCCTAAAAGGGCTTCATGGTGAGATTTATATTTTGTACCTAATTCACAACTAAGTACACACATGAATGCAATAAAGATTTGATTTGATTTGAACGAAATAACGCTTAGAGGGCTCGGTCTTTCTGTAATTGTCATTTTTTTTATTAAAAAGACAACGCCCGCATTAGGAATATACCTGTGTCGCGGGGGACTTTACAAACATACATGAGATATTGTTGTTCTGAGTCTGGGTGTTCTTTGTGTCCGTACAAAGAACACCCATACTCAGAACAACAATTTCTGGCTCACACAAAGTGTCGTCCCATGGAAGTAGGAAGTAGGAAGCGGCGTGGAGACCACTTAAACCACTACGCCATCCGTCAATGGGAGTAACAAGTATTTTTTTACTTTTGATAATTAATTTATTAAGGATTAGTCCCATAATAAGCGATAACATGATAACTTCAATGAGACCGTAAACACGCCTAAGAGCAGCTATATTATACAAGTCTGAAATTTAAATATTTACTAATTATAGAGGTATTGGTAAATGATTAATCACATTCCAATCAAATTGTAAATAATATGCAAAGGTAAATAATAAATTAACTCGTAGCGCCATCTGTTGGTACTGTAAAATATTTTTAATTTTAAAATGTTCTGTTTCCTTAACTAGTTCCGTTGAGTAATACGTAATTTCGTTGGTTCCTATAGGTAGTAGTTCACGGAAAATATAATGGATGGCGCTATACGCAAATTATATTTCTTTGACAATTTAAACCTGATTAAATTATTTTATTAATTGAATTTTTTGGTTTCAGGTACACACATCAACATATTTTTATCAAACCTTTAGTGAGTAACGCGACTATTGAAGTTATACATTATTATATATATTTCATTACACATTTTGAAATGTCACGAGTCTTCACTTCACTAGGGAGAACGGTTCAATGTCGAACCGCCTAAATCCGAACGCGGTGTTACCCGCGTTTGTTGTTATAACCGCGGGCAACGCCGCGGGGCGAAGCTAGTCTAAAAAAAGTAGCCTAAGTTACTCTTTATGTCATCAGCTATCTGCCAGTGAAAGTCCCGTCGAAATCGGTCTAGCCGTTCCAGAGATTACCCGGAACAAACAGACAGACAGACAAAAATTCTAAAAAATGTTCTGTTGTACCTGGGCTGTACACTATCTGGTGTCATTGACCTAAATACTGATTAAATTCATTCTAAAATCAACACTATTGTCTTAGGGATACGGGTCCTATGTAAAGATAATATTGTTTGACTCTTTACTTCTGAAGAGGGATCTTAATCTATTTTTAATTACTTAGTGACAGTGATTAAAATGGTAACTTAATAGTGTTCAAATTGTAAAAGTTTTATTTTCTTGTTGTACATAGTTTTATCGTCCGCTCAGCGCCATCTATTGACCGTAGTTAATTTTTAAATGTTTTTTTTTTGTCGGTAGGCAATAACGGCACCCATCGGTGGAGGTTAAATTTTGGCTAGTTGATGTCCCTGTTGTAGTGTCAATGGTGTTACCCGTAAATAAAACCAGTTTCCCCCCGCCCCCCGTCCTTTTCTAGAACTAGGGGAAGATTCGCGACGTCACGGGACGTTTGGCAGATGGGTCACATCGAAATTACTTTATAGAAATAAAGAGTATAAAGGGATAGCTTATGATTTATGAAAGGAAATAATAAATATACCAGACCTCACCGCATTACATGTACATACACTATCACATACCGTGGCGACGCGTCGCTACGCCAACAGCCGGTCTTATACTGCCGCATTATGTTTCACATCAAATTAAAATAAAAACTTTTTACCCAAAATTATTGTATTTTTATGGTAGAGGGCGGATAGTTCATTTCGAGGTTGTCCCTACTTTTCGACTGGGCTGAATATGAGCAAATGCTCCATTTTATGTACTTACTTCATAAGCCAGACAAAACTGCCCCCAGCAGTGAACAGATATACAAAGGATATCGAACATATAACTGCCATACTAAACAAATATTACTACGATATATAAATCTCGAATGTCAGTCGCATCCTCCGGCAGATTCATCTCAATATACCACCGGCCATTGTCACTCAGTGTAAACACACGTGACAATGATTACGCACCCATTGTAACAGACAGGACATTGTGTTTAATTACATTGTGCCTACGGCGCGATGCATGTCTACTTGCTACTAAAAAGGTAGACTGTATGTCTAGTACATAATATCCAAGAATGAAATATCATTGAATGGACTAAGCGATCTTAAAAATAGAAGGGGGTAATTCGGGCACCAGTTTTTCGAATTTCAAAAATTCTAATTTTTGTAAAAGAGTTCATCATCATCATCAGTCCATCGCGGTTCACAGCTAAAGGAAGACCTATCGCCAGGAGCGCTGACTACGCCGGTCTTGAACAGTCCGCATCCATCCTCTGCCAGCAACATTCTTCAAGTCGTCAATAGATCGTGCCGCAGGGCGCCTTACACTACGTTACGCAATAGAGTTATTCCGTATAAAATAGAATAAATTACACTTTTCCATGGCAGAAAAAAGCTTGAAAACAGATCAATTCAAGAGGAAAGCGGTTAATATTCGCGGCATGAGTAAAAAAATATACTTTTTAATATCCGTGTTTGATCGTGGATTAATTGAGATATTCCCCTCCAAAGTAAAAGTATTTTAGAAACTACATTACAAGTGTTCCTGCAGTTACCAGAGTTTGCAATTTCCAACAGTTTATAAAACGTTCACACCGCAATTTGAATACTTTGCATTTGTTTAAACAGCTGAAACTATGCATTTTCATTGGAATAATACACACCCTGGCAGTTATTTTATCTGACTAAAAAATGTCTCTGTAATAGTCTGGTTAACGATACATTTTAAATTTGTAAGGAAATGATACCAGTATATTTAATTTTAGTCGGCTCTTACGACATCCACGGGATGAATAGGGGTGGTGACATTACGTATTCTTATTCCGTCACCACACTACGGGACTAAGGGACCAAACTACGCAGGACAACAGCACTGCAAAGAGAAGGAAAACTTGAAACAAACCCTATACCAACCCGTCTGGCCAGCGTGGTATAGTAGGCCAAAACCTCCTTTCTAAGGAAAGGCCTATGTCCAGCAGTGGACTGTTATAGGCTGTTGATGATGATTGATGATGATATTTAATTTTCCAGGTATGGCAATGTTGTTGATATCACCATTGATGTGCCTTTGCCACTACATCGACAGTCGAGTTGCGATATTTTGACCGATGTCCATGGCATCTGAACAGCATTTCAAATGGAATGACAGTGGCTTGTATGTTAACATAAAATAGCAGAATTGAGTCCGTGATGGTGAGCGCTGCCCACGGATATCTACAATTCAAGATACACTAGTGCGTAGTGCGGTGCTATCATTTGATTCCCTCCACTCCAAAATTAAGGCGAGAGGGATTCCGCCTTCAGCAATTTCACTTACTCGTTGAAAAGAAACAAAAAAAGAAGATGCTTAAAATCGTGGGTTTTCTGTAAGATCGTGGTAGCACTCCAGTCCAGCCGGTCCAAATGTGTCGAATCACAGCTCTCCCATAATTAACGTACGTAGTGAAATGTAAATATACTACTATAGACTCAAATTCACTAAGCTTTAAGTCGAAACCGAAATATTTCTAAACAATGTTTATGAATAAAGCTTTAACTCACAATATTAATTCAACAATAGGTGTTATACACAACAGAGATATAAAAAAGCCTACTAGTTTTGCTTCAGAAAAGCAACATATTGATACCTACAATACTTCACCATTAACTCCTCTGCGATCATCTCACTCTACAAGTCTACACGCCAACTTACATTACTTCAATGAGACATAAACAAATCACTATTCGTCCTTTTCTTCTGTCATCAGTCCCTTTCACACGCGTTGTTTACAATTTTCCCGCGCGTTGCTTCAGTTGCGCGGAGACCTTGCGCCGGCGCAGGCGTATTGATCGATATCGTTAATCTTTTACGAAGTATATGTACTTATAGTGAGTGAAATATTATAGTGTATAGTTGGTTACAAAGACCTTTTGTGATTGGAACGGCATTCCTTAGAGTAGTGTAATTAGTTTTAAATTACCGTTTTTTTAAATTAGCACACCGAAACGTAACATTTGTAGATACTGACATGACCATAACAATTCATTACTTATTAGAAAAATAACTATTTTATTTTACTTGTATATGTATATGTAAAAATTTTACTCTCTACCTCATAGTGAGAAAATCTTTGGATAAGTCTTTAATAAACATAGAGCGAAGTATCTCCTCCTTCTGCTTCTATAAACTGAATTGTAGACATTAGAAACGAAAAAAAAAAACATCATATCACACATCAACAGCCTCAAATAGTCCATAGCTGGACATAGGCCTCTCTTAAGAAAGGTTGTTTTGACCTACTATACCATGCTGTCCAAACGAGTTGTTATAGTTTTCCTTTGCTTTACAGTGCTGTTGTCCTGTATAGTTTGATCCCTTAGTCGGCTCATACAACATCCACGGGATGAGTAGGGGTGGTGACACTCCGTATTCTTAATCCGTCACCACACAGATAGTAAGAACATATACAGACAAATAAAACTCAGTAACTAACGGATTTAGAAGTAAAAATATCACGACAGCTCTGTTACCTTCAGAGTAATAGTCGTCTAATAATTAAAATGTACCTGAAAATTTCAAATCTCTTACACAAAATATTTAGACGTTCGTTGCTAAAACGGATTTATTCAAAAATTTAAAATTTCAGAAACAAAATATTTAGACGTTCGTTACTAATTATTAAATAAGGGACGGAACCCTACAATGCGCGGCGGTGATACACACTTGGCCGGCTTTTAAACTAACATGTTCGTTAAGTACACGAACGTAACTTAAGTGATTAATTGTTATGGTTAATTTGTATTTTAGTTGCCAAATCATTAAAAAAAATTATGGTATTTTTTCACACACAACTCAGGATCGGATAAAATAAATGTTTCTTTCACATTATAACTCTTTATTACTGTTTCGTACCACTTTCATGATTTCATGACCATCATTTTATGATCTATACTAATATTATAAAGCTGAAGAGTTTGTTTGTTTGTTTGTTTGAACGCGCTAATCTCAGGAACTACTGGTCCGATTTGAAAAATTCTTTCAGTGTTAGATATCCCATTTATCGAGGAAGGTTATAGGCTTTATATCATCACGCTAAGAGCAATAGGAGCGGAGCACCAATGAAGAATGTTTCAAAAACGGAGAAAATTTATTACTATTGAGAGACGCAGACGAAGTTGCGCGGGTCAGCTAGTCTTTAATATGTTGATTAAAATGCTTGTCAACCGAGACATTGGAATCTTACAGCGACACACTTTTCAATTCAAATCTTTGATTACTTGGCGTTTGTTTCTTTGATTAATACCGCTTCTGCAATCAATACATAAAAAAATACTTGCCTTGATATTTATTTAAAAAAAAAACATCTATTGTGTTTTCTTGCAATAGGGTTAATGACTGTACTTCCTTTCTAGGGTATACCTGGTTCCCCGGCTATTAGTACCCGGCGACGGCGTGCGGTTTTAGTCGGTTCGAGTCCGACATGCCACCGACAGGTGGTATCCGAGGGGATTTCCGCACGGAAAAAAAAAATAAAAATAAAAAAGGGTTCATGATTGTCAAGTCAAATCATTTACTTTTAGATTTGAAGGTATTACAAACAAACACATCACATCAACAGCCTTTAATACGAGTAGTCCACTGCTGGCCATAGGCCTCTCCTTGTAAGGACGATTTGACATACTATTATTACTACTAAATTGATAATTGAAGACAATGTATGCTGTACCTGTGTGTATGTATGTGTATATACACACAGGTACAGCACCTCAGACATTACTACAGTACACAGTATTAAATTTATTCCGTATATATAATATATTAATAGTTATTTATGTATTTTAAATGGTATTATCAATTTATTATTTATTTGAAACTCAATGCAAATGTTTTGCAAAGGCGAACTTAATGCCATGAGGCATTCTCTCCCAGTCAACCTTCAGGTGATGTAGAAATATGATGCGGTATGTGCAAAATAATATATTAAATGTAACATAATTTAGGTCCAGAGACATACACAATATATAAACACACATTAATACAGAAACCTACATAAATTTAATAAAATATATAAATACTCAGTTGCGTACTAGCGTTGTGACTGTTCTGCCAATTCACTCCGAAGAAGATCGCGCACTTTTCTCAATGTTTTCGCAATGTTATGTTTTCATAGCTTCTCTTCTTTTTACATAATACATGTGCACCTGCCATGTCCCTTACTGAACCATCTTAAGATTGACGTGTAGATAACATTTGCAAGTTTGTAATGCAGGAAGTGTAAAAAAATAAAATGTAAATGCTAATTTAATTATTTATTTCAATAACAACTATCTACTCTATTCTGCTATAGAAGATTATTATTCTGCGATAGAAGAATTCGGTAGAGGAATAAACATGATTTTTCTAACGTAGTCCATAGTCCCCTGAGCTGGCAATTCAATGACGGCAGACCTCGTAAAACATATACTCCCCAGAACAGTAGTATACTGAAAATTTGTATAAAAAAGGTCCCTAAATCTGCGAGGATAGATGAAATAACTGAATAATCTATTAGATACGGGTAGGATCATGGTAAATTCTGGTGTATGGCTTTCGCCTTCCCTGGACGAAAACGTATAGCGTGATCCTAATCATCCAGTAGCTGTACCCTGTCACGCTTCAATGTTTTACATTGTGGTTGTATTAATGAGGAACAAAACTAACGCGAAAAATAGTTAAAAGCAATCTCTTAAAATTAGAGCTCAATATTTTTAAAATTTTTAAAGCGTTCACAAACGAACCTAACGTTTTAATAATAATAATAATATTCTAACCACATACACACAACGCCATCTAGTCCCAAACTAAGCAGAGCTTGTACTATGGGTACTAGACAACTGATATAAATACATATATACTTTTTTTTTTTGTAAATACATACATATTATACATAGAAACACCCAGACCAAATCAAACATCAAATGTTCATGCACACAAATGTTTGACTTGAGCGGGAATCGAACCCGCGACCTTTGGAAACCACTACGCCATCCGGTCGTCAAATGATTTAAATATAGATATGTTCATATACATATATACTTACATATAACAAAGAGTAGATAATATTTATGCATATACCCAGTTGTTATCAAAACCGCAATGTAACCAATACTGTTGGTCACTGTAGTATAAAGTATGCAATGGTTATAATCAGTTAAAACCATTGTAACCTACACTTTTATAAAATACTAGCTGACCCGCGCAACTTCGTCTGCGTCTCTCAATAGTAATAAATTTTCTCCGTTTTTGAAACATTCTTCATTGGTGCTCTGCTCCTATTGGTCTTAGCGTGATGATATATAGCCTATAGCCTTCCTCGATAAATGGGCTATCTAACACTGAAAGAATTTTTCAAATCGGACCAGTAGTTCCTGAGATTAGTGCGTTCAAACAAACAAACTCTTCAGCTTTATAATATTAGTATAGATTATTACATAGTTAGGTATAAGAGAGAATCCGGAAAAATTATTCGATACCTATATTATTGTAATAAAATGTTATTTTTTGAGCTACTTTTTGAGTGTATGGATGTTTTTCTTGATTGATTTTGGCTTGGGAATCACGTATTTTATAGTCCATTTAATTTAAGAGGTACTGTTTAACGTTTGATACTTTTCAAGCTGAAACAACTTTTTATTGGCGTAACTCATACCTACAATTAAAATAAACTTTTCCGTAAAACCATGTCACTATGATGCTATTTCTATTTTATCACAAGTACAATTCTTATTGACTAAATGTAAATATTTTAAACAAAGCAAATTATCCAACATAATATACAATAGATTAGTATTTGTTTTAGACTTCGTTTCAAAGTCACGTAGTTAGATCCTTTACCGTAGTGTTGTGACTCTTCAAATTCAAGTGTTAATTCATGTATATACGAATAATCGTTAAAATGTGAGAATAATCGAACTTATTAATAGCCTGCCAATTTTCAATCAAGATATCTGTCTTATCTGTCTGTCTAGTCTGCGCCAATGAAGTTACGAAACGGCTGGACCGATTTTTATGAAATTTTGTGTGCACATCGGGTAGGTCTGAGAATCGGCCAACATCTATTTTTCATACCCCTAAATAACAAGGGTGACCCACCCCTATTTTTTTTAGAAATAATGTTTATGGCAAAACAACGTTTGCCGGGTCAGCTAGTAGTTATATAAACGCTCCTGAGCTTTTATATAACTAAGATTGCAGACAAGTATTATGGCTGAAGTCTGCAGCAGTTCAGGTGTCTATAAACACTCGTAATAACATTGCTTTTCTCGCACCTTTATGGAGGGCTTTGATGGAACCTATTCAGCATAAGATGCAAATAAATATCGTCACACGTTACTAATATTCTTATTAACTAATCCAGCTTACAGAGCTAGTGGCTATATATAGCTATAGTGTACTGGGTAACTTAGCTGTGAAGCTACCGGCTATGTGATAATAGTTTTATAATAATAATAACCTTACACATCTCACACACGGCCGTCTGATCCCAAACTAGGTAGAGCCTGTACTATGGTAACCACATTTTTTTTAAAGACAACGCATTAGGAATACAGCCTGTGTCGCGGGGGACTTTACAAACATACATGAAACGGACACAAAGAGCACCCAGACTCAGAACAACAATTTGTGAATCACACAAGGTAGCGACCGCTTGAACCACTACGCCATCTGTGCAGTCAAACTGCTGATAAACATACTTAGATATTTCTAAATACATACATACTATTATTATTACAACCGACACAGAACACAATAGCTTGTCCTTGGTGGGAGTCGAACCCACAAATTCTGGCTTAGCAGTTAGGATCACTAACCCCTTCTCCAACAGGCCAGTCCGTTGATACTTTCAAATGTAAGTAATTAAATATTGGCGCGATATAAACTCACGGGTGGTCAATTTTTACGAAATCAAAGGAAGTACGCAAAGCACCAATAAACGAAATCATTTACACTCTGATGACACGGAACAGAAATTTTACAAGTGTGTTTATGATTTTACGTTGAAACTATACGTTATTTATTATAAGGAATAGAGTAACTGCTTCGTTGTTCCTTATCCTGTCCGTGTGGTGATGTATTAAGGATACGAAGTGTCACCACCCCTATTCATACCGTGCGTGTCGTAAGAGCCGACTAAGGGAGCTAACTACGAAGGACAACCACTGCAATGCGATTTTTTGAACGATCTTTAGAGAATCGGATCCATTTGATCCGATCCGCGGATGGGATCTAGACGTGATCCACAAAATCGGATCGAGCCTAAAAAAGCGAATCCCTAGAACCAACAGCTAAAAAGTAATTAAATGCTTCCGATCTCCGCATAATTACATCACGGTATTTCCTCTCGTTATAACCGCAGCCTGTTCTAGTCGCCATTATAAAGATTTATAGATGGTCCGAATATTATTTCGCCATATTATAGTTCTGAATTCTAACTACTTTCACTCAATAAGACCTTTTGTTTAAGGTGAAAGGATCGCAGATAATGCGTGATCTGTATTTTTTTTGTTTATTTGAAAGTCCGCGGCCATGTTTCTTGGTTGCAACAGAGACCGTATTCGTTTTATTATGTAGATAATTCTTTATGGTTTTATTATGTACCAGTTGACCCGTTCGACTGCGTCTGAAAAGAAATAAATTTCCCCCTTTTAGCACTATTTTTCATTGATGCGAGGCTTCTACGGGTCATAGCGTGATGTTATATAGAATTTCTTGATAAATGGGCTTTCCAACAATAAAAGCAGTACTAAAGGCAAGAAGGGCATTATTTATTTATTTCACAATTGCCACAAATGTACGTACAATTTGATTATATCAGTTATTTCCTTTATGAAAGTCTGATGTCTGCAGTAGGAAAATCTGGGTCACATATCCTTATCCCGAACAGTGTGTTGACATTTAATTATTTAACAATTTGATAGCCAGCTGGTACCTGCGAATACGTTCGCGTGGTATGTAAAAAGCGCGGTGTTATAGTGATGTAGTACGGTACGCGACTGCACTCCATAAGTGCCTCTGGTTCGATTCCTAGACCGGGCACAATTTTATAGGGTTTTAGACAAAAGAAAATCGGTCCAGCCGTTTTGAAGATTACCCGGAACAAACAAACACACAGGCAAAAAGTATTTAAACTAGTTTTCGGGCATAGGTGCAAATAACCATGTGAGCATGAAAAAAACCTATTATTTTGACATTACAAACAGACATTTCAATTTTATTTATTTGTATAGATAATATGATTGTAAGTAAAACTTTTATGTTGTTTTGACAAACATAATATACTTATCTCAATCATGTTTTTATGGAACGAAAAAACTATAATTTAACATAAATACACCATAACAGGGTCAGTAGAGTTCCGTCTCCTAATCGGCATTCCTTTCATGGTGATGTAAGAATGTGGGGAATTTTGATGGTGCTTTGCAATAGTTTCATGGGCATTATAAAAGTTATTGCTCGGTTATGAGCAGGCGAGCATTTTTTGTAGGATGGCTATTACGGGCCTTTATACGGATTCTTTATTACGGGCCTGTTGGTCTTTGGGCTAGTGAACCTGACTGCTAACCCAGAGATCGTGGGTTCGATTCACACCCAGGGAAAATACTTGTGTGATGAACACGATCATTCTTCACATTTTATTGAACTTTACAGAGCAGCCATTTTAAATAATTACTAGCTGACCAGGCAAACGTTGTTTTGCCATATACATTATTTCTAGGAAATATTGAAAAAAAAATTTGGGGTGGGTCACCCTTGTCATTTAGGGGTATGAAAAATAGATGTTGGCCGATTCTCAGACCTACCCGATGTGCACACAAAATTTTATTAAAATCGGTCCCGCCGTTTCGGAGGAGTACGGTAACTAACATTGTGACATGAGAATTTTATATGAAAGATAATAGTTCTTTGACATAACTTTTTTAATTCTAAGTAGTATTCAAATATTGTGAAAAGTGAATTTCGTATTTTTTCAAAATCGGCATAATTCTAAGATCATGACGTTTGTTGTGTGTGTAGATGTCTTTCCCCCCCCCCCCCCCCCCCTTTCCTCAACTAGGTTGGGGTCTGCTTTGAGTCTACTACGATACGGCTGATTTTTTACGCGGAGCGACTATCATCAGACCTCTACAACCCAAGTACTAGACGATATCGAAGTTCTGACGTGTCTGGGTGTCTTTAATTTATCTATATCATCATCAACATCATCAACAGCCTATAACAGTCCACTGCTGGACGTAGGCCTCTCCTTGGAAAGGAGGTTTTGGCCTACTATACCACGCTGGCCAGACGGGTTGGTAAAGGGTTTGTTACAAGTTTTCCTTCTCTTTGCAGTGCTGTTGTCCCGTGTAGTTTGCTCCCTTAGTCGACTTTTACGACACCCACGGGATGAATAGGGGTGGTGACATTCCGTATTCTTAATCCGTCACCACACGGAAATTTATCTATAATATGGATGTATTTCCACCACCGTACTGAGACACTGTGCAGATGAACTAACTTTGCCGTTTTATTTATTGGTTAATCAGTCATTTAAAGAAGGCGTCGTGCCTGACCAATTAAAACATAGCTTGGTAAAACCAATACACAAGAAAAACTCAAAAACCGACCCAGACAATTATCGACCTATCGCCCTGTTACCGACTGCATCCAAGATTTTTGAAAAAGCGATGACAGATAGAATATATAACTTCTGTGAAAAATATAAAATATTAGATGAGTGCCAGAATGGATTTCGCAAAAATAAATCCACGATCTTAGCAGTATATAAATACGTCCAAGAAGCCTTAAACATTTTGAATAATAAGCAATACGCAGTAGGTCTTCTATTAGACATGAGCAAAGCATACGACAAAGTTCAATTTAATATTCTATTAAATAGGCTGTATGCTATTGGAATCCGGGGTAGAGCTTACGAATGGCTAGAGTCATATCTAACAGGTAGGAAACAAACTGTAGAACTAGAATTCTTCAACAAAAACACACACGAGATACAAAAAATCCGTTCAAACAGGAAAGATATAAAAGCCTCTATTCCTCAAGGTAGCGTAATTGGGTGCCTATTATTTATAATTTATGTAAACGAGCTACCCAAAACAATAAACGGACCATGTGTCTTATTTGCGGACGACATCTCTTTGCTCACTTCGTGTACAACTAATGTGGATGTTTGTGAAAATCTTCACCAAACACTCACAAAAACAGTGGACTGGATGAACAAACACAATCTGGAAATAAATTTCTCAAAAACTAAATTGATAACTTTCCATCCACACCAAAAATCACCAATAGACATCAATTTTACATTTAATGGATCAAAGATAGAAGTTGTTAATGAGTTTAACTTACTCGGGGTAACCATAGACACGCATATCAACTGGAGGGCGCACGTAAAAAAGGTGAGCGCAAAAATATCAAGTTTTACATACGCCCTACGCGAAGTCAAAAAAGTCACAGATCTACCTACTGCACTTGTCACTTATTACGCCTACGCACATTCTTGGCTCAACTATGGCGTAATTTTGTGGGGCAATAGTACGGACGTCCCCGCTGTTTTTACTAAGCAAAAGGCATTGATTAGAGTCTTGGTCAATATAAAAAATACTGACACATGTAAACCACACTTTCAAGAACTCAAAATCCTAACATTACCATGCATCTACATCTTGGAATTATGTAAACTTGTTCGTAAATATCCGGAACACTACACCAAGCGCGAAGATATCCAATCCAAAATGACCCTAAGACACAAAAGTAGATTAAATCTTCCTACTTCAAGATTAGCAATTCACTCCTCTGGACCATTGGTCATGTCAGTAAAAGTATATAATAGGCTACCAAACGAAATCAAAAACGAAAATAAATACAATACGTTTGTTAACAAATTAAAAAAACTCCTGATAAATAAATGCTACTACAGTGTCAAGGAATACTTAGAAGATAAATTATAAACTTTAAATAACTAAAATTAATCATTATAAACACATGCCAGTATAGACATAAAATCTAATAAATTTACATTTAATAAATATTAATATATAATGAATGACTATGCAATAAATTGATATACAATGAATGGTAAAATAATTTTGTACTGACATTGTTCATTAATAAATTTATTAAATTATCAACAACTACATCCTTTTATGAACATGCAAGTTAAATATACTATTTGGTTTAATTAGTTTATCTCGTTTAAAGCAGAAAATGTTGGTATTGAAATCAAGCTCTTCAAACTAGCATAATTAGGCAGCTCCTCCTCTCTCCTGATAGTGCTGTGCCCGACAGGGTCCATAATTGTTATCTACTTTTGAGCCTACCACCTGAATGTACATTATGGAATGCAATAAATTGAAATTGAAATATTTAGAAATATATAAGTATGTTTATCAGCAATCTGGTTACCATAGTACAAGCTCTGCCTAGATTGGGATCAGACGGCCGTCTGTGAGATTTGTGAGTTATTATTATGTAGATAATATTTACGTGACCGCCTTATTTCCCGTGCTTACAATAATGATTTATCATGGAATGCGAATATTGAAAAGTTATGCTTCTCAGCAAGGGTTTTGACCCGAAAATAGTCCAAAGCTATACAATTTCACTTCGTGTGTGTAGTTCAGAGAGCTTTAGCAAAAAGCGAAGTGCACTGGCACCATTTTGAAACTGTCTCTCTGAGAGAGCTCTAATTAGTTCCTCAAAACTTCAGTACTGCGTAATGAAGCAACTCTTTTTGTATCAAAATATTACTGCATACATTTCTGTAATAATACAACAGCTTGTTAAATAGTTGTAAATAGAGTCACATTTGTAAGACTCTCGCCCCCCCCCCCCCTCTCTCTTCTTTAGTTTTTGTAATATGACGTCCGTAACTCTCCCACCCCTTGTCACACTTCGTCGACCGAAGTTAAGTTCGTCGTTAAGAGGGGGAGTCTTAACGATTAACGTGTGACGTAATTTATGGATGGTCCCTAATAACTTGACGCGTCGCACGTACAGTAGTCTGATCCTAAACTAGGCAGAGTCAGTACAGTAACCAGACTGCCAATAAACATACTTATATATTTATACAGATTATAGATAAATTACACCCAGACACAGAACAAATAACCGTGCTCATCACACAATTATTTGTCCTGGGTGTGAATCGAACCCATGACCTCGGGGTAAGCAGTCAGGTTCGCTAACCACTAGACGTAATAAAAAAGTCGCTAACACATCTGCTTTGGACAAATTACCATCGTACAAAAATGCTCGCCTCCTGCTCTCTCTTCTAAACAGACAACACCCGCACTAGGAATATATCCTGTGTTGCGGGGACTTTCCAAACATACATGAAACGGACACAGAGAACACCCAGATCCGTCTTGTCCCATGTGGGTAATCCAATCCACATCACTCAGCGCAATAGGAATCGGCTAGATGACCGCTCAAACCACTACGCCAAGTACCTACTACTCTAAGTAGATAGATAATTGAGACAAATATAACAAAGCTATAATGATTATAAAGACTTAAATTAAAATTATTAAGGAATAATGTATGTATTCAAGAGATAACAGCCATGTTTACAATGTGTTGTGTGTGAGTATATAATTTATTTGCGTACCATTTGTCATTCATTACACGTTGTTAGCATTGATTGATATTGGAAACACCATAGTGTCCTTCGCTATATTCATTTACTACTATTGTGTACTTATGAGAGAGGGAGAGGCCTATGTCCAGCAGTGGACTGCGATAGGCTGATGATGACGATGTACTTATGTATTTTATATAAGTTATAATTAATCATCACATCGTCATCTTTCTGCCACGTTCCCAAAAATTTCGGTCGGCGCAAAATGTCCTAATGTGCTGCTTGCCGGACGCCTACAGTCAAACAAAAAAACATACTACAGCGCCATCTAACGAAGGCACACCGAACTTCGGAGTAACTGCAAATTCTGGAACGCGATATATAAAAAGTCACGTCAAAGTCAAGTCTTGTCATATATGACAAGATTTCTACACCACCTAAAGGTTGGCTGGTAGAGAATGCCCAGGGCATTAAGTCCGCCGATGTAAATTAAAAAAAAAAGTACTTACGCCGATTAGCTTGTATACAACTTCTCAACATCAACCGTTAGGCCGTGGTCTGCCAGACATGATCACCTCGCCTGGATGGAGAATAAAAAAAAAATACGTCCTGTCTTTCCTGTGACTGACGATGCCACTAGGGCAGGAACACTAGCTTAACACTTATGATGTCAGGATTTCATTTTTAAGCGTAGGAGACCCAGGCTTCAGCGCATAGGAGTCAACTTTATACCACAACCTGTGTAATTCTTCTGTTGCATTTCGCCGAGTAGGTGAGGTTACAGGAAACTCAACGTCCCGTCCCCTTTTCCTTCCACGCGTTTTTAATTCTTTAAGTTGCTGTTATATTTCGTGTTACATGGTCCTAAACATCAAAATTTCCGTGTTTCCTCTCAATATACTGACGGCTATCCAACTTTTTTCTGTTTAATTGTGATTACATAGTAACATAACAACCTTATTGGTACCGCCACGGTCTCCGGGCGGGTGATCCGAACAATGAACAACGGGACTATTAAAATTCCCACGAGACGTCTCTCGTTAATTACTCTTTGGTTTGTTAACATTGATATTTTTGTTCTTAAGTTTTGAAAACATGGCTTTGATTTGTGGTTGAACTATCCTACAGATAGATAAAGCATTTCTTCATCATCATATCTTCGCTCCTATATCTCCGAACGGGTAGGCAGAGGAGTATTAAAGGCTCACGTAAGCAAAGCAAGCCTATGCTCTCTATCTCTCTCTCTTTTTTCCCCCTCTCTCTCATTCAATCTAAGGATACCTTAACTGTCATGCATTTAGTAAAGAATTTATAATCTTGACAAAACAACAGACAATACAAATAAAGGGTAATAAAAGTATCAGTTTTTCCTTTTTCTAATCAAATGTTATTCTCGTATGTTAATCCCCACAGAATAACTTGATGGGGATGACGATATTGTATCAATTGCAAACCACAATAATCAAGTACGTGCCGCTGCGCAGTGGAAATCCTTGTTTAGATGTTTGTTTTCCGGTAGCTAGAATGCTATTGTAATGAATTTTTTGCTAACTAGCTGTGACACTTTGCGGTTGCATTGATGAGAAATTAGGAACAACAGTGACAAGAAAAATAGATAAGAACCATCTTTGAAGCGTGTTGTATATCGTGTCCAAATTTGAGCTCGATTGGTGTAGAACTTTTTGAGTTTTTGAAGTGCACATAAACCAAATTAACATTTGTATAAATGTACTAGCGTTCCCGACATTTGTTATCCTGTACGTCTGAAACTAAAAAAACATTTTGTGGTAGACCCAATTGTGAATTTAAACCATTCTCAAATCCACTTGAACACAAACAAAATCAACAAAATCGATTCACCCGTTTAGGAGGAGTGCAGACACATACATATGCACAGAAGAAATATACATATAAAGATAAATACTGTGTGGCGACGGATTAAGAATACTTAATGTCACCACCCCTAACCATCCCGTAGGTGTCTTAAGATCCGATTAAGGGAGCAAACTACGCAGGATAACATCTCTGCAAAGAGAAGGAAACTTTGAAGCAAACCCTATATCAACCCGTCTGGCCAGCGTGGTATAGTAGGCCAAAACCTCCTGTCTAAAGAGAGACCTATGTCTATGGGAGCTGTTGAATGTGATATAGTAAACTCCTTTACTATATCACATTCAACAGCTCTCAGAAAACGCAACAAACATGCCAATAAAAACAACTTTCGCATTTATACTAAAATATATATAACTACATTATAACATACCTAATAAGTATAATAAAAAAGCTCAGAGCTTACTAATAAAGTCTAAAAGCAAACCGTAAGTAGCGGTTTTAACGTCAACAACAATTAGGTACATCAAATACCTAAAAGCAGGCATTTATGGCGCTAAACTGCACCCACGTGCCATTATATTTGTATTATGTGGGTAGTTTGAATTTCTAACGTGACTTTTATGCCGGGAAATCAGCATTTGGTTAGTCTTGCGTTGGCGTTGACCTCGGTCGGACGTCCTATATGGATATTGAGTTTACATTTATGGAGAGATAATAATATTAATGGACTTTTTTAGGTGTATTTGACAAGGAGGTTTGTTTTATTAGAGATACAGTTTGATGGTGAAACGTTTCAATCTCTTGATTTTGTTGAGTTTTTAAAAACATGGCTATTATGGTTTATTCTTTGATTATGTGAATGGTTGATGATCGTATAAAAGTTTATTATGACATATTGTGTATCTAATGCAATTCAAAATGTGGGCAGTCTATTCGTTCAGAATCATGTATGTAATTTTAAATTCACTATACAAATACATAAGAAAATCTTATATATAAAATTCTCGTGTCACAATGTTCGTTCCCGTACTCCTCCGAAACGGCTTGACCGATTCTCATGAAATTTTGTGTGCACATCGGGTAGGTCTGAGAATCGGCCAACATCTATTTTTCATACCCCTAAATGGTAAGGGTGACCCATCCCTATTTTTTTTTTGTTTTGCAATACAACGTTTGCCGGGTCAGCTAGTCTTTTTATAAAAAAAAAAGGGTTGGTCAAGTTTCCCGTCGGATGAGTGGGATGTAGATTAGTATACACTATTACCGATTTATATTACTCTAGAAGCTCATGATCCTTCTTCAACGAAAAGCTGAAGGAATCAACTCTGTATACACCTAATACTTTATCATCTTTTACAATCCGCCAAGTAGAAAGTAGGGCAAAAATACGAATTGTTTTTAAATGAAATTGGAATCCCGATTGAAAAAAAACCATTTCTAGGGGTGCACAGAAGCAGGCCGGGATGGCGGCGAGCGCGTTGCGAAGCGCGCTCGCTTCCAGGGAGCAGAGGGAACATGGGGTTCCCACACGGGGGGGTCCTCTACCTGTTGTTGTAGATGGCCCGAGGTATGTCGGGGCACCAGGGACTTCCTTTCTAGGGTATACCCGGCTATTAGTACCCGAGACGGCGTGCGGTTTTAGTCGGCTCGAGTCCGACATGCCACCGACAGGTAGTATCCGAGGGGATCTCCGCACGGAAAAAAAAAAAAGGTGTGCACAGAGATTACAGTTATTAAAAGCTGCGAGCTTCTGCTGTTAAATAAAACCAGCACATCTTCGCGACAATAATACCGGGAACTTCTGAGAGTACTTACAAAACAGTGTTTCTTTGATACGGAATGTCGTTCTATAATTGTTTTTATATTATACCACTCTCTATAACCCTTATTCGGAATGTGATTTCACAGTTCTGTCCTTGGTAGTACGTGATAGCTCGTGGTTTATTGTCAATGGTAAACCGTGACTCGGGATCTCGTGGTGGGAAAAAAAATGTGTATGGTACAAGACAAACTTCTTAAGCGGAAAAGTTATTTAATGTTTTTGAGAGTTAGTTTGTTTTGAAATTTAGTATTTTTATCTTGCTATGTTACAAGTCAAATTATATAACATTTTAATTAACGTTAACATTTGGTTAGAATAAGAGTTGATCTACATTTGATCGGTACTGGAAGTTTATTCCAGATTTTGCTTTACTGATGAGCAAGGTCGCCGCATAGTTATAACTACTTCATCACATCACACACTGAATTCCCTGTCCCTATCACCATATTGTATTTTAATGAAATTTTTATTACCACGTTATTTTTATTAATTTTGATTATTTTATTTTTTATTCCAATCTGTGGAACGGAATGTGTATTGGTAGGGATACGACCTTCAAACCTTCAAGAAAAGAGCGTTCTCCTTCCTAAAAGGCCGGCAACGCGTTTGTGACTCCTAAGTTGTAGACGTTTATGGGCGGCGATGGTCACTTACCATCAGGTGACCCGTCTGCTCGTCGGCTCCCTCTAACATAAAAAAAAACGTACACAATAAACAAGTATTATCATTCATTACCAAACCAATTGTTCAAACTACTTTGTCATTGATTGATAAATTTGACATGTCATGACGTTGTTTAATTGGTTTTAAGGTTAATATTGATCAATATTTACTGTGTCCCAAATTATAGCAGTATATTTTAAGAATAGGGTCAACAACACATCAATGACACCATTACTTTATAGAATTATGACAAGATTTAATTTATAGATACGCCGTGTAAAGATTTAACATTGTATCATAATCATCAACAGCTTTTGTTGGACATAGGCCTCTCCTTAGAAAGGAGTTTTTGGCCTACTACTGCTTCATACCCCAATAAAATCGCTTTATCTCTTTCTATCTTTCTAAAACCAACAAATTGCACTTTGAAACCGCAATATTTTGTAACTCAGACTATTAAGTTCCGCGCTAGTGCGCCAGATACAACCGAGAGCGGTTCCACTACAGATGTTTTAAGAAATACCAGAGCTGTCTTCGACTACTCACCACTTTATCGCGACTGTATAAAGCCTATATTCGATCGATGGGCTCGCAAATAACTTTGTCGAAGTAAACCCATTGTTGGTAATTTTTCCCGAACTCCCTTTTGTAAAGAGAGTATTGTTTGTTAGCACTAAATTGGATTACAAAGTTATTGAACTCGGGAAAGCATTTTTTATTATAGACTACAAGCGTTTGCTCGTGGCTCCGCCCGCCTGTATGTCGGTTGGACTGTTGGACATAGGCCTCTTCTTAGAAAGGAGGTTTTGGCCTACCATACCACGCTGGCCAGACGGGTTGGTATATAGATAGCGTTTGCTTCAAGTTTTCTTTCTCTTGTTGTCCTGCGTAAATGACATCCACCACACATGATGGTTTTTGCTTCTTAATACCAAATCTATATTTATATATATATTAAGTTGGTTTATATACGCTTGAAAAACTTAAAAATTCTGCACCGATTGAACTTAAATTTTGACACGAAATACAACTCTTTCCAAAGATTGTTTTTATTTTTTTTTTGCTCAGTTTCGTTCCTTATTTCTCATCAGTACAACCACAAAGTGTCACAGCGAAGTGTGGCCGGGTACAGCTAGTTATATGTAATTTAATAATCCTTTATAGGTACGTAAACATTAAGTGGAAATAAAAAAATTAGTAACGTTATAATGAGCCACAACTTGAAATCTTACTATCGTCATTAAAAGCCTATTTTGGAGAGCAAACCCATCCATGCGTAAACATCTCTGGTATAAAGTCTCGCATTCCTGCCCAGGGCTATCCCAGTGAATACCTTTACATGCACAAGGTTTCAGACTCGGAGTAAACAACTTCATTCTGAAGTGATATTTGCTGCTAGATATCATCCGAGTCTAGATTGGAAGCTTAGTTTTTTAAGCGATTAGTTTCTGATTACTTTTACTAAAGACTATTTGACTAATTTTAGAAAGTTGTTTTAAATGTAAAAAGATGCATAGTACATTAATATTTTCGTGGAATCAGAGCTATTTATCTTTATAAATCAATAATGAAGTTTAAATTTCTAAAGCGGCAGAACAACGCTGTCAATCCGCAAATCCACAAATTATGGTGTTCTCTTGCGGGTTGACTTCACAGACTATGTCCAATCTTAATCTTATAAAATGTGAACAATTATACGAAACCTATTTTGCAAAAGTTGCAAAAAATATACATAATTTAGCGTGATTTTGCAAAATTTCCAAATACATACATAATTTAGCGTGAAATAAAGTAAGT
Source organism: Arctia plantaginis (assembly GCA_902825455.1). Lineage (NCBI taxonomy): Eukaryota > Metazoa > Arthropoda > Insecta > Lepidoptera > Erebidae > Arctia > Arctia plantaginis. The sequence continues at coordinate 3,626,414 of CADEBD010000336.1, read as the reverse complement.
TTTTATCCTATTATCTAAATAGGATGACCATAATTTGTACCATATTTTCAATGTTGTCAAATAGCCTATTCGACACTGATAATATAATTATACCACCAAGTTGAGACTTCTGTGTATACTTAGCATCTTAATAAATCAACTCCTTATTAAACTGATAAATTGATCGTAACACTTAATCAACGTTTCTTAAATAGGCAACGTTTTATTGCCACACAAGTACTATTTATTGCCCGTAAAGTGGGGAAAGTCTTAACTGGGCTTCACTGGATTCTAGTGTAGGTCCTTAGTGTGTAATTTATATATCCAATTAGTGATATACATTTTTAATGACGCATACGTCATGCGTCATCCGTAAAAAGCGAGAAGTTTCGGGAACCCTATTTCGGGAAATTGTTGACTCACCACGTTCTATATAAGGTTACATCGTAAAATAATTATTTATCCTTATACCTAATTAGACGTGAGTGTATTCAATATTTATAATGATATATATCTCTCTCTCTATCTCTCTGGACAGAAGTGGAAAGAGTACCGTTATTGTATTAGTAAGTTCATTAAGATTTAAATGGCAATTCCATTTAGGTGCTAGACATCGTTAATAATGTCTAAACTAGTAAACAAGACATTTTTTGTGGGTTCGATTCCCACCCAGGAGGAAGAATTGTGATGAGGACGATCATTTAATCATTTTTGGGCGTGATTTTTCTACAATATGTGAGTATTTAGAAATATTGAAGCATGTTTATCAGCAGTCTGGTTACGGTAGCACAGGCTGATGAGTGAAGAAGAGCTGCTGAGATGTGTGAAGTTATTATTATTTTTTATAAGGATGTCCAGAAAAGACATCCGACATCGATCCGACAACATGGGAAAACCAAGCAAATTGCTGACCTGAATGGAAGCACTTGGTACGGCAAAAAGTAGAGGCTTTTGAAGAGCAGAACCAAACCGAGTTAGATTAGAAGCGAGATGCCCTAACGGCAAAACCACCAACGGCCATATTCTATGATTTTATCAATGGTGTCCTAACATGTCGCATATGTTCGATTACATTTAAACATATAGTTAACTACTGCAGACACCTTAGGGCACATGACAGGGCTAATCATCCTAGCTCTCCAACAAACAGACAGCAGTCATCGTAGCCGAAATCGCCAAGGGACAGATATATTTATTTATTTTTCAATACATTTTTATTTAGGAGTTATCCTCTCGTTTAGTCTCATTCAAATTTGAAGAAATAAATACCATCTCTAAGGGTGCAAAATTAAGGCGCATTAAAGTGAAGATACTTTTTTCAAAGTTCACTGTCGATTTGGAAAGTTTATTTATTATTCACATAATCTAAGACGTTCATAGTAATTTTGACTTTATAGCTTAGAACAAAAGTCGTTTATTTATCAAATGTGTTACAAAGCAATCCGTACTACAGTCTATTCGTGTTAAGAAAATAGTGACGCATCGATCGAGCCCCGCATCTTGACCAATTACTTTCAAACTTTCGTCCGAAACGATAATTTCGCGCAACGTGATTGATCAGGGGCGGAGCTTGAACTTGAGCTTAAGTACTATAATATTAATTGACAAAAGTTTTGCCCATTACATCCATTACTCCGAAAGTTAAAAAAAAAAAGGTTTACTAGCAACCGAAATTACTAGTATTCACGTTAACCCCTCTAGCTTAGCTAAATTGCTTGTGTTGAGTGGGTTCACGTCGGTAGTGTACTGATCAGGGTCCGAACCCAAGACCTTTTGATCGCAAGTCCAATGCGTCAACCACTAGGCTACCGCCGCTTTCCACATGAAGTGATTTTTTACGACAGTAAATTACTGGCATGGTTTTGTTCCACCTCATCACCCGACACTTTCATGTGGAATGGTCTGTGTATATCTCCATAAATAAAAAAACATGGTTTAATTGCCGATCGTTACACACGCCATGAATTATGACGAGAGTTTTTTACATTAGCGGCTCCATGGTTTTTTTACAGCATAGTTTTTAGCCGACTTATATTCCATCCTAAAAGTATCTGATCTCTCAAAATCTATGTACTTCCTTAGGTTCATCGATCTTAGCAGGATACTAAGTCATGATAATGTTAATATCTCAAACACACGCAACATTCGTACTTCACACACATAATCTGTCACAATTTTTAATTTACGACTGCGCTTGCGCCGGTACGCGGCGTCCATTGATAAGATCCGGCGGATGAGAGTCGCCGGCTTGTTTTTTTTTCAATCGGCTCATATTGTACTCGTGTTCTCATCATTTACACTCACGTATTTGATAATAATAAAGATCTCTGGTGGTCTTCATTTGACTCTTTTGAATGTCTTTTCCCAGGTTGTAGGGGGCATTCATTAATTACGTAAGGATGATTTTGTCGATTTTTGACCCCCTCTATCCCCATGTAAGGATACATAAGATTTCTTGAACCCTTCCCTCTTCTTACGTAAGATTCAATTTACAATATTCATAGTTTGACGTGAATCAAAGATTTTTATTTTTTAGCAGATAATTTAGGTTATACTTTATCATTGCTATCAGATATAGATTTATTATTATTATATTATTATAATTTATAGTAAGTTTATAAATAATATTAAAGTAAACAAACATAAATCTTTAAACGAATAACACTGTTGAAATAATGATTAAATGATTAAATTTCTTTATAATCTGATTAACGGAGCGGTAATGTTATAAAATACAAGGAGTGACACCACAGTCTCACTGAAAAGCAGACAAAACGGCGTTAAGCAACTCCAAGTGAAGTTACCAGCTACCAGAACCCCCCCCCCCCCCCTTCCCATTTTGGAAGAGGGACTCGTAGGGTTGCAACGCACTTGTGGCTCTTGAGTTATAGGTATTCATGGGTAGTTACTTACCATCAGGTAACCCGCCTGCTCGTTTGCCCTTATACCATTTTATTCATTTAAATTAGTCGAGTCACCATTGTGTCAATGCTCAACACCTAACTCTCACTATGAACAGTCTACTCATCATATCCTCTGGGAATGTAGTCTTTGGTATAATGAACGTAATATAATGCTGAATAAGTTGCAGGTGACATCTGGGGCGGTATATTATGGGGATCTTGTGTCAACTAGGGTGAATTTCCGTGCGTTTAGGCGATTCTGCCATACATATTATAGAAATCAAATATAGCTCACGTAGGACCCGTAATATTTTGTGGCCGTGGTGCTTCCCTGTTTAAAAGGGTGTATGCCCATTTTACTTCATTTTGTCTCCCGCTTTGCTAAGGAGGGAAGTGGATTTACTGTTACAACTCCTCCAATTTTCTTCTAATTAATTTCGTGGCGGGTTCCAAGACAGTTTAATTTCTTCCTGGGACTTCCCGAGTGTCATAACTCGGTGTGTTCGTGGATCACTGCTGTGGATCCTGGTGTACAGGAGTTACAGTGGTTGGCGTGTGGGTGGGATTAGTCCCATACCATTTTTTTATAAACATTTAGAAAAAACTTGAACCGTCTTCAAACAAATATTAAAAATACTAATACTTATTAAATTTAATTGTTGTTTTTTAATATTGAATTTAGATTAGAAATGGGACAACATTACAGTGAACTGTGATTAATCATTTGATTTTTGCGTACGTAGGTTGGGGTTGCTAGGTAGGTAGGTTAAACGCTATTTAACAGTAAATTTAGTATTTTTTAAATTATTATGTCATCATCAACAGCCTTTAATAGTCCACTGCTGGGCATAAGCCTCTCCTTAGAAAAGAGGTTTTGGCCTACTATACCACGCTGGCCAGACGAGTTGGTATAGGGTTTGTGTCAGTTTTCCTTCTCTCTGCAGTGCTGTTGTCCTGCGTACGACACCCACGGGATGAATAGGGGTGGTGACACTCTGTATTCTTAATCCGTCACCACACGGACCTTTATAATCTGATTATTATGTAGGGAATGGTAGCTATATATAATTAAATAATTACTAGATTCACTGTTAAATAGGCGAATAGGGTAATTATGCATCGTCTGAAAACAGCTTATGGGCAACAACGCGTGTATAAGTAGTAACCCTAACCTACGTACAAAAAAATCGAATGAAAAATCACCGTTCACTCACAGTTCACTGGATTTTGTTCCATTTATAATTAGATAAAAACACATTACATTGATTTTTTTACAATTTAAAATTACAGCTCTAACACGTACTAACAATTAAAATAAAACATTACTGACTTAAATACGTAATTAGTTTTTTATTTAACGGGAAATAAAACAGCCTTTTTATCGTCTCACTACGTAGGTTTCATAACTGGACCACAATTACAAACCGGACGTGCGTTAGTTAACAGGAAAGAGGCAATCGCGGCCCCCATTGGACCACAATTAACAGTGCACTGACATTGACAGATGATGGATCAGCTGGGAGATTGTAACAGCAATATTTCAATTATAAATTAATCCTGGATTCCTTTGGAATAAACTGAATGATAGTATGAAAGAGGGTTTTGTTATTTTGCTATTTATTGTACTTTGAATAATAATTATATTTAATAATTTGCCGTGACTGATTTACTTCTTTGACGGCGTGGTGGTTTATGTAACGGACTGCTAATCCAAAGGTCGCGGGTTCGATTCCCGCTCAAGTCAAACGTTTGTGTGCATGAACATTTAATGTTTGATTTGGTCGAGGTGTTTCTATGTATAATATGTATGTATTTACAAAAAAAAAGTAAATATGTATTTATATCAGTTGTCTAGTACCCATAGTACAAGCTCTGCTTAGTTTGGGACTAGATGGCGTTGTGTGAATGTGGTAGATTATTATTATTATATTATTATTATTTATCAACGCAAAACCTAAACCGCTGCGGTCTCAACCTTGAAATGTAGGCAGCTGATGCTTTTTATGTTGTAAGCACTTACTGAGAAAGGACTTTTGAAAATTACTCCCCTAAAGCCCTAAAGGGGTAAAATAAGAGATAAACTGTTGTATGGAAGTTCTAAGAAACACGAAATAAGAAATACTAGAGGTGTGCGAAGTCGCATTCAATAGCTAGTCAATAATAATAGTGACTTCACGAATGGAGTAGTGGTCAAAGCGGTCATCACACCGATTCCAACTGCGCTGAGTGTTGTTTGTTCGATCCCTACATGGGGCAACACTTTGTGTGATCAACAAATTGTTGTTCTGAGTCTGGGCTGTTCTGTGTCCGTTTTATTATGTTATTTGTAAAATTTAAGATATCTTTTTGAGTGACACCCTTTTGAACTTGTGCTTATATCTATTGACAAATTTTGAAAATTTTATGGACATGATAATAGTGTAAATTTTATAATTCTAATTTAAATGTGAATAATTTAATTATTATTTTAATTTTTGCGTCTCGGCAAACGTAGTGTTGGACACCCACAGGCCAGAAAAAAAAAGGTGAAGTGACGCTGGATTCGAGAAGCCCAAAATCGATCTAAGTGGCGTGCAATGGGAGAGGCCTATGCCCAGCAGTGGACTGCGATAGGCTGATGATGATGATATGATTAAAAATACTAAAAACTTTGCATCCAATGACACCTTAGGTTTACATAACTATTACGTATTATGTTCAGCAATAAATAAATGATTGGTTCATGTATGTTTGTCAAGTCCCCGCGACACAGGAATATATTCCTAGTGCGGGAGTTGTTTTTTTGTTAATCATCGTGACAAAACAACATAATTTTCCTGGGTGGAATTTTTAGTATTTGTTTCCTATTAACTTCCCTATACCAATCAAAATGTACATGAAATTGTACAATGTGAATTGTGCAATGATAACTGAACAAATTTTTATGAAATGGGTGGAGAGGAAACGAGCAGCCGTATAACTGATGGTGAGGTCCGTGTGGTGACAGATTAAGAATACGGAATGTCACCACTCCTATTCATCCCGTGGGTGTCGTAAGAGCCGCCTTAGGGAGCAAACTACGCGGGACAACAGCACTGCAAATAGAAGGAAAACTTAAAACAAACCCGTCTGGCCAGCGCGGTATAGTAGGTCAAAACCCCCTTTCTAAGGAGAGGCTTATGTCCAGCAGTGAACTATTAAAGGCTGTTGATGTGATGATGATGATCTGAAGTGACTACCGCCACCATAGACACCTGCTCCAGAATTACCAGTGCATTTTTGCCTTTTAAGTGCCTTCACCCCCAAAATTGACTCTTCTTCTTACCTCACTGTCTCGTTGAAAAGCTATTGCTTGCTTAAAACCGGTTTATTGTGAGGCCGTGGTATCACCCGTGTGTGCCGATGAATGGCTTTTCCACGGTGTCCATTTAGTTAAAATAATGCCCTTTTTGGACATTAAAATAACTTTTTTTTTGAAGTGAAAACTTTAGGCGCGTTTGGCATTTTTGAACAACAAACAAAAAACGTCTGTTACGTCTTCACGCTTAAACCGTTAAACCGATATAGATAAAATTTAGTATAGAGATTGTTTGAGTCCCGGGAAAGGATATAGGATAGTTTTTATCCTAGTAATCATCATTTAAGGGGTTAAAAGAGGGGTGGAAGTTTGTATCGGGAATCAACAACCGATTCAGATGAAAATTGGAATGGAAATACTTTGATTCTTGATCAAGCACTTAGTATTTACCTTACTTACTTACCTTAGTATTTACGCACGGAGCCGCGGGCAAAATCTATTCTATAAGATGCCTATCTCTATGCTTATATTAACTATAGGTGTATCGGCTATTCTAGAATGATAAGTTATTACAACGAATCAACTATGTAGCTATACAAAAAAGGCTCAAAACAAATCCATAATAGGATCGCGTGTCTAGACAAACTCGTCTCTTGATCAAGAATCGTCTTTCTTAAAACAAGTTTCAATTATCGCAAAACATTTGTGTTAAAATGTGTCTATACAACATTGTTCAACAATAGTTTATGCAAACTACTGCTCTATTCCATTTGTTTTGTGTCAGGATGTAATTTATCTATAATAATAACTAGCTGACCCGGCAAACGTTGTATTGCAAAACAAAAAAAAATTAGGGATGGGTCACCCTTACCATTTAGGGGTATGAAAAATAGATGTTGGCCGATTCTCAGACCTACAAAATTTCATGAGAATCGGTCAAGCCGTTTCGGAGGAGTACGGGAACGAACGTTGTGACACGAGAATTTTATATATAAGATAATAACCTCACACATCACACACACGGCTGTCCGATCCCAAACTAGGCAGAGCCTGTACTAAGGAAACGGACACAAAGTACACGCAGATTCAGAACAACAATTTGTGGATCAAACAAAGTGTCGTCCCATGTGGGGTTTGAACCCACAACACTCGGCGCAGTAGGAAGCGGCGTGGCGACCACTTAAACCACTACGCTATGCGTGCAGTCGAGCACTGCAAACTGCACTGCAAACTAAGCAGAACCTGTACTATGGTAACCAGACCGCTGTTAAACATACTTATGTATTTCTAAATACATACATATTATAGATAAATTACACCCAGACTACTACTACTATTACTTTTATTATATTAATATGTATGTATTTAGAAGTATATAAGTGTGTTTATCAGCAGTCTGGTTACCATAGTACAGGCCCTGTCGGATTCGACGGCCGTGTGTAAGATTTCCAAGGTTATTATTATTTGTAGTGTAGGTATGTAGAATTTAATGGCGTTTTTTTTCTTTATAATGTAATTGCTCTATGTCTACCTAAGCTAAAATTTTTTTATCATAAGTATGAGGTCCTAGGCTACTTATTTGTCAGTTTATTGAATATGGAATGTTTCGACTGCACGGATTCTTCTAGTTGTTGGTTCGATCCCGCATGGGACAATACTTTTTGTGATCTATATGTGTGTGTGTGTGTGATCGATGTTGTTTCGAGTCTGGGTGTTCTTTGTCTCCGTTTCATGTACGTTTGTAAAGTTCCCCACGAAACAGGATATATTCCTAATGCGAGCGTTTTTTAATAATAACTGTAGAGCCCCCTTCTCTCTATTTTACTGTGAGTGTGAAAAGGTTACTACCAAAAATGACGAAGTTTCATATAAATTTCCAACTCCCATTTTAGACCCTTAAGGGTGGATTTTTTTAAAATCCTTTCTTAGTCACCATTCATGGTAGCACACCTACGTCACCTAATCAACATTTGTGAAAAATTTCATGCTTCTAGACCCAGCAGTTGCAGCGTTAATCAGTCTGTCAGTTTCTTTTTTTATATCCTTCTCACATTTTCGAGACTAACAACCATTATTGTGAACCAGCCACTGATCCCTAGCGGCTAGTATCCACTAAGAAACTATGTGTTCCATGTTCCGACGGTAGGTGTGTATGTGGTGTAAACAGGAAGACAGCAATCGCGTGCTCTCATTCAAGGACAATTAGAGAACGTCTACGGAGGATATGTCCGTGATGAGTTCACACAAGACACCTGTTTATTGCTCTGTGCTCATTATGAGGTACTGAAGAGATCATTTATTCAGCTTCTATACGATACGATATACTAGGGACTCAAGGCTAAGTAGTACCGAATAGGTTAACACATTGCAAAGTTAAACTATCCTAGCTAGGTCAGTCTATAGATGGAAGTGTTCTCGCCTGGGATAGGGCCTGATTAGGCATGGTGTCAATTCGGGGAGGACCTGAAATAACATGGTCCGGGTCCTCCCCAGAGTAGGACACATAAGGCCGGCCGTCGGGGTGGTTTTTAGTGGAATCACCACATACTCCTGGCTCCTGAGTCCCCGAGGAGCCGGAGATCCGAAGGGATTTTCCACCCCGTCAACAAAAAATAAATAAAAAAGTCAGTCTAGATGGGTTATAGATGTAGACCATTCTTAACACATCGAGACCCCTCGAGAAGCCCGAGAAACGGTCTTTTTGTACGGTGTATGCCCATTTTAATTCATTTTGTCTCCCGCTTTGCTAAGGAGGGAAGTGGATTTACTGTATTTCCAACTCCTCCAATTTTTTTCAGATTAATTTCGTTGCGGGTTCCAAAACAGTTTAATTTCTTCCTGGGACTTCCCTAGTGTCATAACTCGGTGTGTTCGTGGGTCACTGCTGTGGATCCTGGTGTACAGGAGTTACAGTGGTGGGCGTGTGGGTGGGATTAGTCCCAATAAAAAAACGGTCTTTTTACAGAATTCTATATCGCCTATTACTTGGGTTATGGAGGTCTGATTGCAGTTGCTCTTTATTTTATACTTCCTGCAAATTCATTGTATAAGGCGGACTTATGCCATAGGCATTTTCTTCCAGTCAACCTTTGGGTGATGCAGAGATGTGTGTGTGGCAGGTGTATAATTAGACACCAGGGACTTCCTTTCTAGGGTATACCTGGTTCCCCGGCTATTAGTACCCGAGACGGCGTGCGGTTTTAGTCGGTTCGAGTCCGACATGCCACCGATAGGTGGTATCCGAGGGGATTTCCGCACGGAAAAAAAATAAAAAAGGTGTATAATTAGAGACAATGAGATAAACTATTTTAAAATGTTATCAGTTGCAAGTTTCAGAGATATACTAGATATTGTAGTAACTTAAAAGCTGACCTCAACTAAGTTTGGGAAGATAGGGATGGTATAGAAGAAGATTCAGCTTTTATACGTAAAACTTGCCCGGACTGATCCACATAGAGCCTAAACCGCCAAGGCCAAATCAAGGTCAAATCTTCTCTGCAGATGCTTTTTATGTTATAAGTAGTTACTAAGACAGGATTTTTGATAGAAATTTTACCCCTAAGGGGGTGAAATAAGCCATGAACGGTTGTATGGAAATTCATCATTTTTTAAGTTAGAAATACTTTTTTTGACGAAATAGAAAATTATAACGCGAGCGATTCCGCGGGCAATAGCCAGATATTCGACTACAAGAAAATGATTTAGCTTCGTTGCTTTAGTTAAATGGGTTGGTTTATTTTTTATTTTTTTGTTATTTATTTAGTTAAGGATCTTCAACAAAGGATGTACACAAAATATCAAAAATACATTTCACACGGGTATTGGTATGTGTACTCCTTCAATTACAGGAGACCACAGCATGCGACCACAGAAGTAAATAATAATTTTATGATACATCTATTGTATAAAAAAGAAAAATGCTTAGTATTTACAATAAATTGCAAGTGCAATAAAATAAAAATAAGGAGAAAAAAAAACACAAACAAAATTTTTTTTTGACAAAATCCAAACAAACAAAGGTTGTCTGTAAGAGATCGCCGTAAGCGATAAGACCGCTTATTGTTATACCGAAATGTATTTAATATCTGTATAAATAATACTTCAATGGTGTACAATAAAGAGATAAATAAAATAAATAAATAAATAAATAAAGAACATTAAGCTTACAATTTTTCCAAACGCTTTTTAAATTTCGAGAAAGACAGTTAGATACATTATTCCCCACTTGCGTTTATCCCTGTTTTGTTACCAGTTACAGTCGTGCTCAGGATTCGCTTTAATACAAAGTTGTTGACTGAAAACATAATTCCTGTAAGATGAAACAACAACTTGAGATCAACTTTTCTGAACTTCCACAATCCATTCTAAGAACAATTCAACCCATTTGGCACGCAGTAACCAACTCAATAGCATAACAATATCAGATGTGTTTACTATGAAGCGTGAACAATGGGCTTTGGGGCTCAAACTGACGTCGGAACTGATCGTTTGTGAACATGTTTCCACGTCAGATGTCCATACGTGGAAGAGAACTGCACTGAGAGGAAGAGTATGCATAGTATCTGGCCTTTAAATGACAACTTACGTTACGGCTGACTAAAGACTTAAGTTATTTTTATCACATATCACGACCAGACATCCCAAACTAGGCATTTCCTGTACTAAAGTAACAAGACTGCTGACCTGACCTGACCTTGAGTTTATAAGAATACTGAATTATATCGTAATTTATTTCTAAATATCGTCAGAAATCCAATTCTCGTAGTTCGATCATAATTCAGTTCCGATCAACTGTCGATCTCACAACTGTCATAAAAGGTATTTTTATAGTAAAATAGTAAAGTATTACTAAGACTAGCAGATTACCGATACAATTTTCGGTTACAATACGATATAATCACATTACAGTCAACGTTTACTTTACTACGAAATTACCATTTTTGATAGTTCGAGAGTTGAACGAAACTGAATAGGGAATATGCATGTATTTTTATTATTTTTTTAAACGATTCTACCAGTTATTACATTACCAAAAATAAATATAACACACCCGAAATATAAACCGTTAAGCACAATTTTTTTTATTAAAATCACTATCATTTTGGGGCAATTTGAACACGTCCATTTTGGCGCGCTTTTTTTGTGACGTCAGATTACACTTTCAGACGAATTCGATGTCAACAACGGAGTGAAGTTCACAAAGTTTGTGAAAGTTAAAAAAGAGAGTGATAAAAATTAACTTATTACCATGGAAAAGCCAATAAAAACTTATTATAAATATTGTGCCGTTCCTTTGTGCCCAAATAATATCAAAACTGCATCTGACAAAGTATATTCAGTCATTGTGTTGAGTCTTTCTACACGGGAATTTAATAATTTAACACTGAAAACGTATTAGTTATTAACTTAAAATGAAACAAATAATCACCGGAAACTAAATATTACAAATACACACAACTTGTTGACACTCTTGACAGTGTAGGTTGACGTCACGTTTTACTCAACCAATAGCGTTGCGTTTTAGAAATTTGCGAGGGAATCTTAAAAAAGCCAATTTTTGATGATTAAATTTCACTATTAAATTATAATAAATTTCAAAAATAATTGTATGGGTATCTTTTTTTAGCAATAAAAATTACAAATAAAAATATTTTGTCCATTTTGGTGTCACGTGCATATTCCCTATTGTGACCGAATTTTTATTACGAGAATTGGCCTTCTTGTTCGGATACCGCCTATAAGTCTTCACAGTATAACTGTCAAAATTAGGCCAGCCTATCGTCATCACGTATAATTGTCCTTAGCTAAATAAAATTCTGTCAATAATATAATCTGACACCAGTAAGTCAGGTTCTTATCTCCAGTTGCTACATTCATATGTACACTTCCGTCATAGTTAGTAATGTTCCAGTTATGATAACAAATATAATATTGCTATTTTTTTATTCACAGTAAAAGGCCATTGGCTGATTACACCAATTCATTTCTTTAACAATGAGTTTGTGGTTTTGTTTTTTCAGTTATCCATACTAAAATTATAGTGTCTGTCTGTCTGTTAGCTCTTCACGCTTAAACATGTGAATCGATTTAGATGAAATTTGGCATAGGAACAGTCAGAGTCCCAGAAAGGACATTGGGTAATTCTTATCACAGAAATCATCCTTTAAGGGGATGGAGGTTTGTATGAGGAATCAATAACCGCTGAACCGATTTAGATGAAGTTTGGTGTGGAGATGCTTTGATTCTTGAGGAAAGACGAAGGAGGCGGAAACGCGGGCAAAAGCTAGTGCTTTTAAAAAGCATTGATTGTTGTTTTGATTTACTTTGCGCTATGTTATCGTTATTGCTTGCAATGTCAAATGATGCCTTCGAGAAAAAAAAAGCGTGTTGTACTCGTATGTAGTATACTTAATATAATAAAAAAACTTTAACCTTTTTCTCTACTTCTGTAGTAAGTAATAGTGTAATAAATTCCTACTAATATTGTAAATAATAATTATAATATTGTACCACATTCACAAAACGTCATCTAGGCCCAAACTAAGCAGAGCTTGTATGGGTACTAGACAACTGATATAAATACATATATACCTTTTTTTTGTAAATACATACATATTATACATAGAAACACCCAGACCAAATCAAACATAAAATGTTCATGCACACAAATGTTTGACTTGAGCGGGAATCGAAACGAAAAATAAATGCGAATGTAACTCTCTCTGTTACGATTTCACGGCTAAACTGCTTAACAGATTTAGAGGAAATTTGGTATGGAGATTTTTTTGGTTCTGGCGGAGCCGCAGGCAAAAAGCAAGTTCCTAATAAATTTGAGAAAAGTCTACTTAAAATCAAACTCATATTTGAAGAATAAGACTACTCATGCAAAATAAAGGAATACCGAATATTGTTCATTACAGTGATGTCCATTAATATCAACAATAATAGCTTTTTAAACGTTTTACACGACTGCGACAGGAGGAGGGTTATATTTTTCGGGTGTATATATGTGCACCAGGGACTTCCTTTCTAGGGTATACCTGGTTCCCCGGCGGGTGTATATGTAAAAAAGGGTGTATATATGTATGTATCTATGTTTCTTTGCCAGCTTAATCGACTTGATGGAATTTGGCGTTTGAAGTGTCGCTAGATTCGTGAGAGTGACACTTTTTTTTTTTTTTTTTTTTTCCGTGCGGAAATCCCCTCGGATACCACCTGTCGGTGGCATGTCGGACTCGAACCGACTAAAACCGCACGCCGTCGCGGGTACTAATAGCCGGGGAACCAGGTATACCCTAGAAAGGAAGTCCCTGGTGCTCGTGAGAGTGACACTGGGTGTATGAAAATAATAAAAATTAAAATGATTACATTTTCGCGTATTCGGGTTTTTTAAACAATTTGCTTGTTCTAAGTTATACTTCATTTATCACCTAGCCGGTAAAACACCGACCTGGTTACCTTATCTTCATGTAAACAAAATTTTATGTATCTTGTTTGTTTTTAGTTGTAATTACTTCGCTACTTATTTCGTCTATCGGATGTTTTTCCTTTTTGTTTTCTGAAGATAATTAGTGTTTGCGTTACTAATCTTTGGTATATTGGGAACAATGACAGTGGAACATTACAGGAAGAAATTTAAACTAATGTTTTTTTAAATGCTTTAACAATCATTTGTTTGGTGCAATGTATTTTAAGCTCTGAATGTAATGATAAAAAACATAAACGTAAGATAATTTAGGCATTCCATTTTCTTTGTTTTTAGTTCATTAATTTATTGTTTAATTTTGGAATAAATTTCTGTTTTTTTTATTTATTTTTATTAATAGACACAAATATGCAGTTTTTATAAATGTGATATTAAGTTTGTTTGTTTGTTACGGTTTTACGCCTAAAGCACTAAACCGATTTCAAAACTTCTTTCACCAATGGAAATCTACATTATCAGCGAGTAACATAGGCTACTTTTTACTGCGATACTTCATACGCGGGCGAAGTCGCGAGCAAAAACTAGTAAAGTATAAATGACTAAACTGGTCACCAACTCGAGAGTTACAAGAGCGTTGTCGGCCTTTGAGTGTCACGGTAGGTATTAAAAGAAAAGAGAGGGGGTTGAGCCTCCAATCCACCTCCAAAATACGAACTATTTCTTTCCTACTATTACACTGTCCGTGTGGTGACGGGTTAAGAATACGGAGTGTCACCACCCCTATTTATCCCGTGGTTGTCCTAAGAGCCGACTAAGAGAGCTAACTATGCAAGACAACAGCACTGCAAAGAGAAGGAAAGCTTGTAACAGACCCTATACAAACCCGTCTGACCGGCGTGGTTTAGTAGGCCAAAAACTCTTTTCTAAGTAGACGTTTATATCCAGCAGTGGACTATTAAAGGCTGTTGACACTAAAACCTTTCCTTTTCGTACCTTTCGTTTCAATATTCTCTCAGTATTCTCTATCTAATCTTTGTAATACTCTGTTTATGGCAACAGGCTTGCTTCCCTATTAGGTACGTAAAAAGGACTCAAATTCTAGTTTTAAATCATCATCATCATCATCATCAACAGCCTTTAACAGTCCACTGCTGGACATAGTCTTAAATAAATGCACCGTCTACCCTCTCTTTCGGGATGTAAGCATAAATGCATTCATTGTCCTTTTACTAGTAGTCATCTTGTATTATGGTACTTATTATCTTTAGTTTTTAGTTTTTTTTACGGTATAAGGGGGCAAACGAGCAGAAGGGTCACCTGATGGTAAGCAACTACACACCTGCAACTCAAAAATCACAAGTGCGTTGCTGCCCTTGGAGTCCCTCCCGTTCGAGTCAGCGGGAGGGGGGATTCGGGGTCCGGGATTTGAGGATTTGAGTATTTATTAAAGAGAAAACATATGTCGTAATAATCTCCCTCTCTCAACTTTCGTCCTCTTTACAGAAAAAACTACCTTCAGTAATAATATTTTGTAATATCTTCTGTAATATTAACATGTATAGGTGTAGTATATGACAGATTTGTATATGTGTATATATTATCTGATTTTCTACAAAGTATACATGCAATATTAAATGTCTAAATCAACTGTAACTAAAATGCACCTACTTCCTGTTTTCTCTGCATCATCCAATGGTTGACTGGTAGAGAACGCCTTAGGCATTAAGTCCGCCAATGCACCAAAATTGCATGATGTGTAAATAAATAAAAAACACCCCTGACCAACCTGGAAGGCGCTCAATAGGTTGCGTACACAAGTTGACAGATCCAAGGATAATCAAGGTCAAGGTAGGGATTTATCGACTCAAGCGCAAATAAATGTGAATTTGTCGCGTCTCCTCAGACAATGGGCCATTTGCTAACATGCCCCGCGAGCCCAGAATCGTGTTCGCAAGGCCAAACCGTTTAAAGCGCCATCGACACGATAAAAGTTTTTTTTAAGAATGATAACTCCCGCACTAGGAGGAAAAAATATATTGGAAATATATATCCTGTGTCGCGGGGGACTCTACAGACACACGCACAGTTAAACGTACACGAAGAACACCCAGACTCAGAACAACAATTTGTGGATCACACAAAATGTTGTTTCATGTGGGGATCAAACCCACAACACTCAGCACAGTAGTAAGCGGCGAGGTGACCGCTTAACTACGCCATCCATACAGTCAATCTGATTCATATTATCACATCGAAGAGTCAGAAGTAATGGGGTTTCTGACCTCAAAGAACTCCAGCTGCCGTTATCACCTGTTCACCTGTTTAGATAGTTATAGCTTATAAAATAAAGGAATTTCATTAGATTCGATGTCTATTTATGTAATATATGTATTCAAAATAAACTTCCGGTAGAGATTATGGCCCTCGAATGTCGGGATTCTTGTAAATATACTCAGAGGTATTCGGGTTTCTAACTGGAATGAAGTCCAGATGTCGTTATCACCTGCGGGCCCGTTTGGATAGTTGTTACTTATGAAATAGGGAAGTTTTAATCACTCGATGTGTATTAGATTTCAATAATTAGTTTGTTTTATCAAACAAATAATAATAATATATGTTGGACATCTAACGCACAACGCCATATAGTTTCAAACTAAGCAGAGCTTGTGCTATGAAAACTAGATTGACTGATAGAATATTTACATACTTATTTTTAATAACTACATACATATTATACATAGAAAACACCCAAACTCCGAAACAAATATTTGCACATCATACAAACATTTGGTCCGACCTGGGAATTGAACCCAAGACCTTAGCACAGCAGTCGCGTACGTTACCGCTCCACCACCGAGGCAATCGACTCGCAATGAGATACGTAAAAAGTGTACTTTTCAAAAACTTAAGAATTTCTGCACCGATTATGCTCGGTTTTTGACACGAAATACAAACTTTTTCAAATATTGTTTTTCATAGATAAAAACAATGTTTGAAGCGGTTTGTATTTCGCGTCAGTTTTGATCCTTATTATTCATCAATTTTTATTTTTTTTTTATAAAAAAGACAACTCCCGCACTAGGAATAAATCCTGTGTCACGGGGGACTTTACAAACATACATGAAACAGACACAAAGTACACCCAGACTCAGAACAACAATTTGTGGATCACACAAAGTGTTGTCCCATGTGGGGTTTGAACCCAACAACACTCGGCGTAATAGAAAGCTGTTTGGCGACCGCTTAAACCACTACGCCATCCGTGCAGTCACCACAATGTGCCACAGCGAAGCGTGACAGACCTCTAGTAATGTATAAAATATTATATTATATATAGAATGGAAAACTCAGTACAGACTGTAAAATTTTACTGGAGACACAATTTTACAGCTAGTAAAATTTACTGACTTTATAATTTTTTTTTATTTGTTCAATTATACATATTATATACTAGCTGGTGCTCGCGACTTTGTTCGCGTGGAATTTGAAAAGGGAGTGGGCAAAATTTCATAGGGTTTTTTTTTGAGAAAAAAAATAGCCGAAGTTCCTCATTATGTAGACAACTACCGGATTGTAAAATATTATCAAAATTGGTCCAGCCGTTTTGAAGATTACCCTGGAACAAACAGACAGAAAAACAGACAAAATAAATTTAAACTAGTTTTTAGTGTGAGCATGCAGAAAACCTAATATTTTGACATTAAAAACAGACACTTCAATTAAATTTATTTGTATAGATAAAGATATACAATTTATCCTCAATATACTATCTTTACTGAAAATGTATCACTACCGCTTAAAATCCGATAAATAATATAAAATAAACCAGAAATAAATTCCTTCAGAAACTTCGGGTTTAAAGTTATTACGTTAAAAAGACTGACAAATCAGAATTCCTAAGAATTTTTTCTGATTATATTCCTACAAAATAACTACTAACTAAGAATCCATGACACATTCTTGATTATACTTCTCAGAATTTAAATATTTATTGGCACGTATCGTTATAAGGAAATATCCGTAGTGGAGATTTATTATCTATACTAATATACTAATATAATAAAGCTGAAGAGTTGGTTTGTTTGAACGCGCTAATCTCAGGAACTACTGGTCCGATTTGAAATAATCCTTCAATGTTAGATAGCCCATTTATCGAGGAAGGCTATATATATATCATCACGAAGACCAATAGGATCGGAGCACCAATGAAGAATGTTGCAAAAACGGGGAAAATTTATTCCTTTTAAAAGACGCAGACGTAATTGCACCGAGTCAGCTAGTATTTTATATTTGTATATGTATTTTATGAATCACTTCCTAAACCTTCATTGTAGATAACGTTCTCCATACAATAATGACTTATCAATATTGTACACAATAACCGAATTATATTTATACGTATAAGTGTATTACACTTGTGTGACGGGCCTGTTGGTCTAGTGGTTGGGTTTGATTCCTACCCAGGACATTGTGTGATGAGCACGATTACTTTTTGTGTCTGGGTGTAATTTATCTTCGGGGTATGTCGGGGCACCAGGGACTTCCTTTCTAGGGTATACCTGGTCATGTATTATTAGTACCCGAGACGGCGTGCGGTTTTAGTCGGTTCGAGTTCGACATGCCACCGACAAGTGGTATCCGAAGGGATTTCCGCATGTAAAAAAAAACAGTGTAATTTATCTATAATATGTATCTATTTAAAAATATAAAAGTATGTTTATCAGCAGTCTGCGACTTTCAAAAGGAATAAATTTTCACCGTTTTTGCTTTCCGTCTTTTTAATTTTTATATCAATTTATTATTAAAAAAAAAATAGTTTTTTACACAATAACATTTCAATTAGCGTCCTGTCATTTCTGTACAGTTATAAGACGTGAAACCAATTTACTGATCAGTCAATGTTCATCTTTGTGAATATACTACTTCCACTGATGAATATAAATGAAGACTCATCACCGTACCATCAAAACGTACGTCTTAATTTATTAACTCAAGATTGAGTGCGTAACAAATCTTGCTGTTACCCTCATTAAGAACAAGATACAATTAGATAAAATTGTTGGTGAGATAAGGTACGGCGCGCATTGCACGATTCTGTCGCGAATGGCGATTATAACCCGGCAATCTCGTGCGCGACCGTCAACGCGGGGTGACAGACAGTGGCGGGGGCGAGGTAGCGCGTCATTCTAGCACACGGCTACACACGATTTCCTTCCCCGCTACACCACCCGCTACCCGCTGACATCTTGAGTACCTCGTCCCCGGCACCGTCTGTCATCCCGCAGGACGGTCGCGCACGACGTTGATGGACCATAGACGATAACTTTTGGTCCACTGCTTACCCCATATTATCATCGTTTAAGGGACTAATTCCTGACGCTGTCTTCAGCAATATAGTTGTTACTAGCGCAAGAAATGAGTAAAACGGCACACACAACCCACTTATCATACACTCGTATTTTTAATTGTTTAAATATGTTGTAAGATTCGATTTTAACAGCAATGCGTAGTATGGTGATTTATTTAGATGTTTTAAATTATAAATTATTTGACGTTGTGAGTAGAAAGTCCTTCATCTTTTAGAATTCTAGCCATTTGTAAATACACTTACGAGTGTTAGGTTCAGGGACTTACAAGAGAATTGCTGTAAATTCAATTCCTTTTCGGATGAATACAACCCATGGTTACGTTATGCACTGTTTAATTTACGCTTATTTTTACACTAGGAATACTTCCCGTGTCGCAGGGGACTTTACAAACATACATAATCAATAATAATATCTTATATATAAAATTCTCGAAAACGAACGGCTTCTCCGAAACGGCTTGACCGATTCTCATGAAATTTTGTGTGCACATCGGGTAGGTCAGAGAATCGGCCAACATCTATTTTTCATACCCCTAAATGGTAAGGGTGACCCATCCCTAATTTTTTTTTTGTTTTGCAATACAACGTTTGCCAGGTCAGCTAGTATATTTATACATGTAACGGACACAAAGAGCACCCAGATTGAGGATTACACAATGTCCATGTCACGTCATCCGTGCAGGCGAAATCGTCATCAGTTCAGAAGCGTCAGTAACGTATTTACTATGAAGTTTAATTTTTCATACCTTATTAACCCATATTATTATCGAATGATTATATGGTCTTATTAAAAAATGTCGCACAATGCGCGCGTAGCTTATATTCCAGTAAAATGATGTCACGACGCATTGCAAGTTATTCTATTGTTCTGTTACTGATACTTTGTACGATAAGATATATTTGATATCGACATTAGCTTTTATACAATAGATGTTACACTAGCTGTAGACATAATATTTTGTAACAATATAATTGTAACGTACGTACTGACGTAGGTACTGCACTATTGGTTATTAGAAGTTTCACTACGGTGAACATAACATAATAAAAGGGTTAAATTTTAATCCTACCCACTATTTAATAATCAGTCTCAGAGTAGGGCGCCTAAGACCGGACCATCGCGAATGGTTTTTAGGGGTAATACAACACTGATGGCTCCAGCATTATCACCGTAATGGCATCAACCGGAGTCGGATAAAAATAATAATTTCATATACCCATTGTCACTCTCACAACTAAGACGAATTTAACAACAACTCAAAGAAAATCGCCAAAATCGATCAAGCCGTTTAGGCGTGCGCCAACATACACACATGCATACAAAATAAAAAAGTAGAAGTTTTTTTTTGTCATACCTTTGAGTCTTCTTTTTTATTTTACCTTCGATTAGCTTCGTTGTTATGAAAAATGTAATCGACTACACTACATAAAAAAAAAGCTACGGTCGAAACACTAAAAAAAAAGTTAAAATACAACTCTCTGCCAAAAGACAATTTACGCGCCAACCAGCCGCCATATTGTTTTTATGTTCAATAACATTTTAGTCGGTGTAACTCAGGATGCTGTTAGGATTCTAATTAACCTAAAACATCGAAATTAGTTCACACATTTAGAAGTTATAGTACATATGAATGACTCCTGAAAACATTACAATGCTATTTTTGGGCAGTTGTGTAATGACTAGTCCAGATATTTAAATAATACCCAAAATGGTCGATTAATGCCTCGGTAAGTTTTTATTTGCGGGTTTACTTGCATTGATAGCATATAGATCTTCATTCTTATTATCATTAAAAAAACTACCATGAGATTAAAAAACAAAACTATGGATTGTTTTACTAATAACTATTTAAACATGAATCCTATACTTATTCTTAGAAAATAAAAATGATACAAGAACGACATGGCCGTGTAGTATTACTGCTTTCCCACCCAGTAACACTCGTTCACAATAACCCACAATTTAAGCAAAAACAATATATAGGACAACTCAATTATAAACCTTAACGTGTTGCAATAGAGCCCACTCATGAGCATGTATTCCTTTTGTGGAGCATCTGATCGATCAATGTCCCATCGATTGAGTCGTAACTTTTCGTTGACTCTTATTGCTAGGAACGTAAGGTTGTAAATAGTTTCAGTAAGTTATTTATCTGGTACTATCGTATGTCAAGAAAGATAAGCGATGAGGTTCAGTGTTCAGTCACTTTGACAACTGTGTCAGTCGGTGGTCGCACGGCTGCGCCTACGCACGTCTTGCGGTCGGTGCTTCGTTCAAATGTTGAATTTGTTCCGATGTTTTCCTTGTGACACTTTTAAACATATCATGTATTTTATAGCAATATTTTCCCTTTAGTTGTGTGTGAAAAGTTTAAAACTGACATATTGAATTATTTAGTAAATTGTGATAGTGAATTGACTGTGATAAAATTAACATTCCAAGATGAATCGTCGAATGAAGCTGAATGTAGATCCTGATTTGGGGGACTTAGAGGAGATGTTAGCGAATGTTCAGAACCAATTAGAACATGAGATAGATCTTGAGAAGGAGAAAGAGTCCAAAATGACTTCTCTTATAAACGTCCAGGAATCGCCAAAGATGGTTAAAAGGGCATCATCTTTTAACAAAAGCCAGAGCTTTGATCATCGAAGAAATCCTCCGAAGCTACCTCCTACTAGATCAGATTCTTACAATACTTCTCCAGGTGACAACTATGCAGAGTACAGAAATGGGAGTGATGGTTACAAAAGCGAGGAGTACTCCCAGCCTGAGACCAATGGCAAATTTAAAGGATCTCAGACAAGTTTGAAGTCTGATGAAGGATCTCAAGTTTCCTTTCAGTCTTTCCGTTCTGAGCCTTCGAGACATTCAGTATTGAGTCTTCGTGAGGAAAAACGAGGATCTTATGCTTCTTTGAATGGCAGATCCAGGACGGCTACGCTGCCAAGAGGATATGGATCGACGAAGGAGAAGAATTGGGAGGAGTATTGGTCTTAGTGAGTATATCTTTTATTTAGTTACATTATGATGTTTTACGCAAAGCGAAGGGACTTAGTTTTTATATATTGTATCTGAACTTGAGAATAATCACAATATTAACATAGGAAGTAGAAAGTTATTTTAAGAAATGGTTATCAGGTTTATTAATTATTAATACTAGCTGTGCACGCGCTATTACGCGCGGTTTTTTTTAATATATTTCAATTTCTTGCTCATCTCATAGGAACACTATATTTTTCGGGATACGCCTACGTGTCGGCTACCTGGATACCAATTATCAAGATTGGTGCAGTTGTTTGAGCGTAAAGAAGTAACACACATACACACAAACTTTTTTAGCATGTTAGTATGAGTTAGGATGTTAACCAGAGATCGCTTGGCGGTCGAATTTCGACCGTATTGAATATCATGTTTTGTTTCCTTGACTAGTATAACTTGATCTGTCATTGTATAGACTTTTGTAGTGTGATAAGTAAAATTTATAAATTTATACTACTCTACAGTTTTATGTTTGCTTTTTTTCCATAGTTTGTAACTTTGTAGCACATATAGTTTAAAAATATTAGATTTGTTGCACTTTTTCTACATATAAACAAAATATATACCAAATATCATATGCTTCCGCGTGCCACATTTGTTTAAGAAAGGTTATATTCAACATCATTTACGTAATACTGAAAAGAATACTAGCAGAACCATGCACCTTTGTCTACGTCTTAAAAATAATAAACTCTGCTAGTTTTGCAGCATTTTTTATTGCTCCAATAGGTATACTAAAAATAAGATTTTGTATTGCACCGAATTGTGATTCTAAACCATTCGAGAATCCACTTGAACACACACAAAAATTTCATCTAAATCGGTTTAGCGGTTTAAGCGTGAAGAGTAACACAGACAGACACACTTTCGCATTTATAATTTTAGTATGGATAAATAAAAACAAGGTATCATAAGATATGCAAGTTCATAAGAGTCTGTTATCATCTCTCATAATTGTATGATCCATCGCATATGTGGAACGAAGATAGTACATTCGACGACATAGGACACAGGTTCTATGCCCGCTCAGTACAAATATTTGTATAAGTATGTTTAGCAGCGTTGGTGTGGGTAATGTGTGGTGTGAAAAAATTCAATTCCCGAGAGGCAGTACAAAATGCCTTTGAAGAGTTTGTTGCCTCCCGTCCAGCAGATTTTTACAAGAAGGGCATCAATAAACTGCCAATGCGTTGGCAAAGATGCGTCGATTGCATGGGTGATTACTTCGAATAACAGAAATAAAAAAGTTTGAAAAAATAAGTACTTTCACTTATTGCATACAAAACGGCAATTTCATAGGTAAAGACCTAATATAAGCTTCGCACATCTCACACACCGCAGTCTGATCTCAAACTGGAAAGAACCTGTAACCAGACTGCTGATAAACATATTCAAACATTTCTAAATAGATACATATTATAGTTAAAATACACCCAGACTCGGAACAAATGATCGTGCTCATCATCATCAACAGCCTATGATAGTCCACTGCTGGACATAGGTCTCTCCTTAGAAAGCAGGTTTTGGCCTACTATACCACGCTGGCCAGACGGGTTGGTATAGGGTATAGGGACAGCCTCATGCCGCCCTGAGTGTGGCCGCGGGTGGACGGGGTGGGTTTCCCCTCCACCCGCATTAGTTTGGCCAGCCGCGAGGGGGCGGCGTCCGCGTGTGCCGGACGTCGCCTAAAGAGAGGAAAACAACAATATTGAGACGGAGCCCGCACCAGGAGCGGGCTGGCGCTAGGAGGGGTCCGGATGTCTTAACAACAGCTGTTCCCGGATCCCTCCTGTTACAGGCGCAGAGTGGCACACCGTGTGGTTTTAGTCGGTCCGAGTCCGACACACCACCCCGCCGCAAACCCCGGAGGGGTGACGGTCCGAGGGGATTTCCACACGTAAAAAAAAAAAAAAAAAAGGGTTTGTTTCAAGTTTTCCTTCTCTTTGCAGTGCTGTTGTCTTGCGTAGTTTTCTCCCTTAGTCGACTTTTAAGACACCCACGGGATGAATAGGGGTGGTGACATTACGTATTCTTAATCTGTCACCACACGGATGACGGATCGTGCTCATCACACATTATTTGTCCTGGGTAGGAATCGAACCCACAACCTCTGGTTTAGCTGTTAGAGGGTTCTAGGGTACCACTAGATCGACATTGCCGTCAATATCACATATTCACACACACACACACACACACACACACACACACACACTTCTGGACGCCATAACTCAAACAATACTTAACTTAAGTCTAAATAGCGGTATGTTTTATGTCCCAGACTATTTAATTATGATTTATCTAAAGACTCATCATATTTTATATTAATGGTTTTCAAGTTATAAACGCAATAAACGAACGGACAATCAATCCTTGTTGTAAGAAAGGTTATTGTATCAGGTTCGCCGATTGACTTAAACTATCTTTGATTTGTGATGCTCTGGGTTTCGCTCTCAGCTTCGCTCATTTGTACGTTGATTATAACAATTAGAATAACAATATAATCTATCTCTTTCACACTTTTTACACCCTTTCACAACACAATTCGGCATTTTTACTTGTACATATTGTTGACATTTTTGATGACCTTTTGACTGACAAGGCGTAGTTTCTTGTGTTACACGCCAAGGCGTAGTTTTAATTGCCATCACTTCTTTATTCACAGACTACCATATTAACTTTTTTATTCGATCTGAGTTTTACAGATGGTACTTTTACTTCAAATTCGAATGGGACTAAACGGGAATTTTACCCTCACAAATAAGAAATAAGACTTTTCTAAATCGATTCGTTAATGACGCAGTTCTGAGGTAGAATGTAATCGCATTTCACACATAAGTAAGTGTAGAAACCAATATTTTCAATAAATAAAAATAATTATGATGGCCCGCGCACACGTGTTTATAAAACCTCATCTCACTTCATTCCTTGCAAAGTTCCATCCTGACTATTTGAGCTGTAAGGATAGAAAGTTAAGCAAAGAAGAATACAGTTTGTTACAATTTTCATCATGATGCTTGAAAGTTTAAATGCACTTTGAAGTCAGTAAAACTTTTAAATTTATTATCTATAACTTCTATAAGACAAATATAACCAATATTATTTATTATTTTTAGTACCTTACTTCATTCTTAAAGTTTACAACCATAAAGCTAGTTTGTTCCTTTTTTTATAGCTTTCTTTTCATCTGTGGTATTTTTTGGCGGGGTAATTAGAGAAAAAGGTTTATTCTTAGAACCAAATAGTTTTTGTTAGTTAGGTTAATGACCTTATTGTAGGCTGTGTGCCGCTG
Source organism: Arctia plantaginis (assembly GCA_902825455.1). Classification (NCBI taxonomy): domain Eukaryota; kingdom Metazoa; phylum Arthropoda; class Insecta; order Lepidoptera; family Erebidae; genus Arctia; species Arctia plantaginis. Next base: position 3,601,132 of record CADEBD010000336.1, on the reverse strand, counting down.
CGACCGTTGTCAGTTTTTGTTCATTGTTTGATTTCAAGTAATTATTTGAGTTCTAATTTGTCATGGATACCCTTTGTTATTTTAGTGAAATAGCGGGAATCTTTAATGTATTTTAAAAGTAGTTTTAATATGGCGAAAGAGTATTAGATTGTTCTATTTTAAGCTTCTATAGTCATTAATGCTAATATTGATTAAGAACAAGTGGTACAGTACAGTACAGTAGCATTTAAAAAAAAACATACCTACTTCAAGCACTACCACCACATGTATGATTTTTTTTATGGTATAGGGGGCAAACGAGCATACCTGATAGTAAGTGACTACCCCTGCCCATGGACACATAGGAACTAAAGTGACAAGTTTGAGTCCCCTGTCCCCTCAGGAACTAGGAGAACGAAGAGTTTCGGCTTCAGAAACCTCACACACTCAGTGAAAACCAACGATGCATAACAACAGTTTTCTGTGAGGACGTGGTATGACTCCGGTCGAACCGAATTTGTACTGAAGCATGACTCTCCTATAGAAATATATGTTACTAAATACTGGTGACGTAGTCCGTGTGGAGACGGATTAAGAATACGGAATGTCACCACCCCAATTCATCCCGTGGGTGTCTTAAGAGCCGACTAAGAGAACAAACTACGCAGGATAGCATCACTGTGAAAAGAAGGAAAACTTGTAATAAACCCTATACCAACCCGTCTGGCCAGCGTGGTATAGTAGGCCAAACCTCCTTTCTAAGGAGAGGCCTATGTCCAGCAGTGGACTATTAAAGGTTGTTGATGAAATACTGGTACCGAATATTTTTTATAATAAACTTCTTTCTCTCTGGCTATTAATAATGAGATTTGTACCAATATATTTAAATGATTGTTACATCAGTTTACAAGCCGTGAAGTAATAGAATAATTGACATACAATTTTCAATTTTTAAAGATATATTTGAACCGGTCGGACATTTAAAAAATATAACAATGGTTAAAATGGGTGGTCTCTTATTTGTATAAAGAGTAAAGACAGCAACAAAAAAAAAGAAAGTTGGTTAGGAGTTATAAACCAAATTGGAGTATCGTTGCCTTAAGTTATCAGGAAAGATCCTTTAATAAGTGTAAGAAAGGATTTTATAAGGATACTAGAACAAATTACTTAATGTAATGTAGTTGCGCATGCGCATGTATTGTTACAAGGTTGAAACGTACTTAGTGTTATTGTAAACAGACATTGAAACGGATGTTTTTGGTGTAGTCGTGAGTGAATTGATTCTTAGATTACCAAAATATATATCCAGTATATTTCTACATTAAAAAAAACAATTGCTGCTGGTTTAAGCGGTTATCTCGCCGCTTCCTACAGCGCCGAGTGTTATGGTCCCCACATGGGACAACACTTTGTGTGATCCAAAACTTGTTGTTCTGAGTCTGGGTGTTCTTTGTGTCCGTTTCATATATAATATGTTATTAAAAAAAACCTGTCCTTGTAACTTTTACCCACTTAAACAGATTGAAAGGAACAACATTCAACTTAAACTGAATGCTAATTAATTATGATTTTAGAGCTTAGAGGTACTTTTTTGGTGACAAGGTGGGTAATCCTCCAGCTCCTTTAGGACACAGGAGTCAGTAGTCGCGGCTTTGATTTCCAGCCAAGACTACGTGGGTTTGATTCCCACCCAGGACCAATAGCTACACAAAATAAGTGGTTATACGATATAAGGTGGGCTGGTACAGAATGCTCAGGGCATTTAGTCCGCCGATGTATATATGTGCATAAAGTTTTAAATAAATGGTTGCTAGTTTTACATAAAAAAAGGTTTTAAGATTTGTTAGGCACCAAAACCGAGAGCTAAATGACAGGTGTGTTGGTCTTGTGCCAGAGCCAGGGGTCAGGTCTACGGTTTATAAGCCAGAGGGAGGACAAACAAGTCTGTGATGAGCAAGGTCGTTGTTATTCTATGTCTAATTTATTTATAACATTTACGTAATAGATAATACATAAAGTATGTAATTATAAATACTAGTGGTCGCTCAGTGGTCGAAATTCCACCATTATTCATTTAGTTTTTAAGTTTTTTTTTAACTTTATTGGGGTTCTCTTGTCAACCACTATTCTATCTATTTATATTTCTTATAAAATTAACCTACAGTTTGACCATAGATTATAACCATAAACAATAAAGTATGTTATGAATGTGTGTGTATGTTGTGTGTCATTCAAGCAGTAGTGTGTAATGTTTATTTTAATGTATTTCTAATGCATTTTATATAAAAAATATGCACTTCTTCTCCATGTAAACTTTAACTGTGTCAAATTTAATGTTCATTCGTTCGCGTAAGTTTCTTAAAAACGGGTACAAAGTTTTCGCTTTACGTATTAATATATAGAAATAAGTATGTTTATCAGCAGTATGGTTACTATAGTAAAAGCCGGCAACGCGTTTGTGACTCCTGAGTTGCAGACGTTCATCGGCGACGATGGTCACTTACCATCAGGTGACCAGTCTGCTCGTCTGCCCCTCTAAGAAAAAAAAAAGGAAAAGAAAGAGATGCACTGAAACGAAATTCCATTGAAATGTAATAAATATTATATGTTTGCTTTGACACGTAATCTGAATAACCAAATCATCTTCCTTTGTTCTCAATTAAATCACATGCTTCTTAGTTGTTAAATATCGCACACATAACAATCAGAAAAAATAATATTATTATTATAATGATTGCTATAGAATCCCTTGGCGTTACGTAGAGATGTAGCTTCGCTCTGCATTCTTTATCGCATATATCATGGAGAGTGCTCTGAGGAATTATTTGGACTAATACCAGCCGCAACATTCCGCCATCGTTCCACACGGCAACATTTTCATCCCACCACTTGGATAATTGGCCCTCCACCACTGTGCGCTTTTCAAGACACTTTTTGCCTCGCACTACCAGTCTCTGTAACAAGTTATCATCTGCGGTATTTCCGGACCGATACGACCTTCATACCTTCAAGAAAAGAGCGTACTCCTTCCTCAAAGACTGGCAACGCGCTTGTGACAACTGAGTTGCAGGCGTACATGGGCGGCGGTAGTTCCTTTTCATCAGGTGACCCGTCTGATCGTTTGCCCCCTATTCCAAAAAAAATAACAATTTTAACTCTCTTAAAAGTTACTGTACATATTAAGTAAATGGGATTAAAATTGTATTCGGCATAATATTGGCTTTTTAAAAAGCCTCTGCTTATCCCTTTGGGGATCGAGGATGGATGAGTGAGCCTATTCTTCCTCCCCCCCCCCCCACACACACACAAAGGGCCACAACGTACATGTATCAATAGATTGTCGATGGACTGTCGTCGGAATAGTTTTGCACTTTCGTATTCTACTAACTTTATAAGACCAATGGCCACCACTTGTTGTTGGCCTACTAATACAAATATCGTCAATGTCTTGAGGTCGTGGTTTTCAGTCCCACCCAGGACTAATATTTTGTGATGAGCACGATCATTTGTTACGTGTCTGGGTGTAGTTCATCTGTTATATGTATGTACATATTTAGTAATATATATGGGTAAGTATGATTATCAGCAGTCTGATTATCATAGTACGAGCTCTGCTTGGGAACAGACAGCGGTGTATAAGATGAGTCAAGTTAATATTATTGTTTTCTAATTCTGTTTAAAGTCGACGCAATGCGTAACATTATATAGGGTTTCGACTGTTTTCTTTTGTGACCGCCGCTCGCCTGATGAAAAGGTTTTTTGTAAACATTATTGTTTTCTGATGGGACAAAGGAATAGGGCAAGTTAGGGTACAGAAAGGTAGCTCGAAAAAGCCATGGTTGCGTTTCCCTATGTCGGCCCTATCATTAGAACGGGCAATTGGGACAGAGACCCATCAACATCATCTCACACACATGGTCGTCTGATCCCAACATAAACAGAGCCTGTACAATGGTAACCAGACTGCTGATAAACTTAGTTATATATTTCTAAAAACATACATATTATCTAATAATAATAAAAAACCAAAAACCTCCTTTCCAAGGAGAGGCTTATGTCCAGCAGTGGACTATTAAAGGCTGTTGATGATGATACATATTATCACACCCCGCCACAATTATTTGTCCTGGGTGTGATAATATGTATGTATTTAGAAATATTACTAGGCACACAGGCCCGTCATGATCATCGTTTTAATAAATTAAAGCGTGAATAACAAAGTAAAAAGCATTTATAGTACCCGGTATTGATTAGTTCCTTGTTAGGTCCCGGATGCAGCTATTTCGTAGGAAATGTCTAGGAACCCTTAAACTAACCGCTACTACGCATGTTCGAACCCCCGGGAATCGAGGCTGTATGTTGCTATAAATAAATAAACAGCCTGGTGGGTTGCCTTTCACAAGTCGTAAAACCGGACGCGAAATGTGATTTATGATTTCTTATGAAGTTTTTTTTGTAAATGTGGGTAGTTTTTTTTGTAAATGGTTTTCCACATTGCTATGTGCTTGCTTTAACTACTTTGATGAACCTTAGTAATAAAATATTCTCATATTTTTTGTATTATGTCTTATTACTGATAGTTTAGTCACTAAGACATTTTTTAATGGTAATTACAACCATTTAATGTAATCTAGATAATCATTGGACAGCGAATGTTTGTTTACAAACAATTTACGTCAACATATCACATGACCTTCATTTAGCGTTTTGGCGCCCTTTATAGAAAACTAGCTGACCCTGCAAACGTTGTTTTGCTATTAACATTTTTTTTTTTTATTTCTTAAAATCCGTTCTTAGCTGACCTCTACTCGATGAAAAGAATATTCCTACCAAATTTCAAGTCTTTAGCTCTAATGGTTCCAGAGATATCGTGATGAGTGACTATATACGTGGAAATATCTTATATATATATATAGATAATAAAACATAAAATGACTAAACAATTTTGTATATTATGTTAAAATTTATCAAATAACTATTCGAAAGTGACATCTCGATGCCTGATTTTGATAGTCGCCTCCTGCCCTGCATTTAAATCAATCATCTGATGCATGCGCGTTGCGTTTGACTATTCATTTTACAAAGATATGTCCTGGTACAGCCCAGGTTATAGCTGAACTCCGCACCATATGGCCGCGCATACAGTCGGAGTTATCGCGAGTGAAATTTATATTTTTTTCTACTCCTGATATTTATTATTTATTTGTTTTGCTATATTTATCTTGATTATTGCACAAATAGCTTATAAAAAAATCGTGTAGTTGGAGCAACCTTTGTTCTTTGTTCGTACACAAAACAGTTTTTTGGCGGCTATTTGTTGCAAATCTCTCAAAGAAGTGCAATTCTTAAAGCGCGAGTTGATTTATTTTATTCAAATCAACATTTATTAGTGAAATAAGTATTAAATTCTCAGTTTCAAGTTTTACTCGTGATATCGTTGCCCTTTTTGTATATTTTTTTACTGAGTCTGAAGATTAAGGGCCCGTCTGCATAGTGACGTTTCACAACACGTTTTTTATCGGAAAATTCTGTGACGCATTGGATCTGTATAGAACTAACCGCATTGGCAGAAATAATCACGCAAAAAAAACTGTGATATGATGCAATATATACGCGATACAGTGACAGGTGACAATGTTTTGTGCAGTATAAACTAGATTGACCAATGTCATAAGTACATATACGTATATGGGAATGTAATACGCGAGAATAAAAAGGTCGCGGTGAAATATCGCTGTGCGGACGGGCCCTAACACGTGGCTCACATCTTTCACTGTTGTATCTTTTTGTAAACACGTTGCCTAGCAACCGTAGCTAAACTCGAAATCAGGGGTTATTAAGATAGCACAAGAATGTTGTTTGATTTTGCAGACTGTTGGTTGAATGCGTATTACGGTGTGGTTTAGAATAATTTACGTAGTTACGTAACAGTTCAACAAAAAGGTTTTGTTAAGAGCCAGATAAACAAAATAATTGAAATGATAGGTATTTGTCGGATGAAATTATTCGAGTCGATTCTAATTTTCTATGCTATAAATATGTATATTGATTTCCTTCCTACGCCGCTAATTTTCCGGAAAGGAACATGCGCAAAGGCTTCTTTCAGCGCATGCGCAATTGAACTAACAGCTTAAGTCCTTTTATGTCTATTATTGCTGATAATGGACCAGACCTCAGTTGGCGGGTGCTCGTTGGAGAGATATATTATGTTGAGCAACATTACCGACTTTTTTGTTGGTAGATTTTTAATCAATTTGGTTTTCAAATTTCGCTTCTAATTATTATTTTTTCATTTCCTCCACTAAAGAAATTAAACCATTCTGAACTAAAAAGTAGTGATAATTTTATGTATTTTTTGGTAGATTATTATGTGTGGTAGACAATTTTAAAGCAGTCTTCAAATGTTCTCAGAACGCTCCAGATCTTTTCTTCGTCTGGAAGTTACTCAGCTCATGGAACAAAATATCTGAGCAAAAACAATATGGCCGGCCCCATTTTAAATCAAACGATTTGTCAACGGAATGCAAGTGAAGTGATGCGTGTTCTGTTAAAAACGTTTTTGATTTTATTTGTTTCTTTGTATTTTTATCTGTTGTTCGAGATACCAAGTAAGTATTTTTTTAATTTTACTATAAACTTGTCAGATTGTCATAGACAAATTAAAAATAACATTTTACTTATAATACAATAATAGGTAGTAGGATAGATGTTATTTTTGAACCATGATTTTATATTTAAATTTACTAAAGACAGTGTCTATTTATTTATTGTAATTAGTCTTATAAAGATCCAAGAAAATGGTGGGTGTTTTGCAAATGGCGAACGTTTTAATGCGCAAGTGTAACTTTTTGATCGATACTATGTAGGTGTATGGGCAATGGGCATGTCAGTGATAGTGCTGATATGCTGATCATAGAGGCTTTTCTCTTTAATAGAATTTTAATGTTCGTGTAGGTAGAAGCTCGCCATAATGAAAGTTGTCTGTGGTTCTACTTCTAGTTTTCATTGTTACTAAACAATATCTTTGTACTTTGAGATATTGTCGGGACTAGTAATTATATTTATCATGTGTCAGCTTCAAATACGGTGGTTAACTGCGGCCATATTCGTAGCAATGCGCATTGCGCATGCGCTTTATCTATGTCTTTTAAAGAGCTGTGTAGATGTTCTATTATATAATGGGAATTTCAAAATGGCGTCTTTTGCTTGTTTCTAAAATGGCGGACACGCGCCACTTTATTCATGCGCGCACGGCGCACATGCGCAGTCAGCTGCATGCTTTTTTTAAAACAATTATTGCCAAAATCTATATTGAATCTAATATAAAAAAAATGTTGATACCTTTTCTATTTTAAATAATTATATTTTTAGTGGATATTGCGCTGTAAGTTTTTCCAATTTTGCGCATTATATCTAATTAGGACAACAGATCACATTAGTGCGATATATCAAGCCATTTGCAAATATAAACATGATAACAGAAAAACAGTAATGGTATAATAAGCCACAGATGTGACTTTTTAAATAACTTTTATTTTTTTAATTTCGTAGTTTGCATTTAGATCCTTTAACATTCTGTTGTAATTATTTTAATAGCAATAACTATTTATAAATACTTTTATTGTAGACAGTACAAGGAACATCGGTGCGATCCTGCACCCCAGTAAGAAGGGTGGCCAGAATGTCACGGGACATGTTTCGGGAACCAATTTTAAAAAAATGCAAGTAACTTAATTTCCATTTGCTATGGGATTGCTATCTTAAACATACATACGAAATATACCGTGTGATTTATTCCTATAGGAATGAATAAATAAATTCATCATCACATCAACAGCCTATACTAGTCCACTGCTGGACATAGGCCTCTCCTTAGAAAGGAGGTTTTGGCCTACTATACCACGCGGGCCAGACGGGTTGGTATAGGGTTTGTTTCAAGTTTTCCTTCTCTTTGCAGTGCTGTTGTCCTGCTTAGTTTGCTCCCTTAGTCGGCTCTTACGACACCCACGGGATGAATTGGGGTGGTGACAATTTGTGTTCTTAATCCGTCACCACACGGACTAATAATATAATATATAAATTACTAAATGTGAATTCTAATGGTTATAGTAAAAGTCCGAATTTCGACAATGTACTACCATTCACTTGTACACATCTTAAGATTTACTTGAAACACACATTAAATGTCGATAAACAGACATGTTTCACCAACAATAGAAAGGATCTGGCGCTCGGCGGCCGCTGCCGTGGCCCGCTCACTTCGCTCGCTCGCCTTCGCGCTTTAAATGTCACTGTAACTTTAAAGTACTTATTGTTTTTATTCGAAAACCAACATTGACCAACCGCCTTTTATGAAACCAGTTTCTAATGGTATAAGTCCGAAAAATTGTACCCTCTTTTTATTACTCCTTTTGGTAAATCTTAGGTTTTACCAGTAAATGTTATGATTTGCCGTAGTTCTGACTTTTACAGTAACATATATGTATATTAATTACAATATATATAAATAAATACTTACACATTAATCATATCAAATGAAAGAGCTTGACTAGTAGAATACTTTACATTATGACAAATTAATTTCAAATCCGACATGTGTGTTTGGGGTTTTTGAAATTTTTAATTTAATGTTTTAATCCCATTTTAATACATTAGTTGCGTTACCAATACTTTCCCCGTGGTACTGTGCCTGATACATCCACTGTACCATACCGACAATGTAACTTGGACTTCAATAAAAAATGCCACTAGGAATTTCGACTTAAATCTAATGATACCCTCTTATTTACTGAAAATTTTGACTTCTAATTTCAATGGTCAAAAATTTACTGAAAAACTTCGGATATTAGGCATAAACGTCTTTTTTTTCCTAGACTTGGCGTAGGCACCCAGTTTTTACAATTCAAATTAACTGTTAACGTATCATATAAGGCAAGGTGCCCATATTTTCACCTGCGCGTACGCATTGTACTCGCTACCATGCATTTATACCAAAAATGCAAATGACTACCCCTTAAATAGCTATCAGTTGTTATGCCAATACGTGTTTGGTTGACAATCATGCATGCAAATGCCGAAAAGTAAGTTTACGATGGCGCTATTCGATGGTCAGGTTCGGAATTTAAATTGCTTAATTAAAATGATTGCAGTATTTACTACTGTACTTTACTAGGGTTCGGAGATTGTTCAATCTATACTAATATTATAAAGCTGAAGAGTTTGTTTGTTTGTTTGAACGCGCTAATCTCAGGAGCTACAGGTCCGATTTGAAAAATTCTTTCAGTGTTAGATAGCCCATTTATCGAGGAAGGCTATAGGCTATATATCATCACGCTAAGACCAATAGGAGCGGAGCACCAATGAAGAATGTTTCAAAAACGGAGAAAATTTATTACTATTGAGAGACGCAGACGAAGTTGCGTGTTTCAGCTAGTATAATATAAAAGGGCCTTTAGAAGCTTTATTATTTATTTTTTATTTAATAACTTTATGCACAAGTACTATGGCGGACTTAATGCCATAGGCATTCTCTACCAGTCTACCTTAGGGTGGTGTGGAAAATGTTTAAATATTATGTTGGAATAATTAAACGAAATGCTAGTGTTGTTATACAGACGTAGCTGAACCACAAAACTTTGTCTTCATCTTTAAAAAGGAATAAATTTCTCCGTTTTTTGACCTTGTTTTTTTGTGCGGAAATCCCCTCGGATACCACTCGCCGGTGGCTATGTCTGACTCGAACCGACTAAAAACCTAATACCTTCCTATAAATGGTCGATCTAACATTAAAAGCATTTTTCAATTCGAACCAGTAGTTCCTGAGATTAGCGTATTCAATCAAACAATTTCTTCAGCATATTCAATATTAGAATAGATTAAGATACGAAGTGGATAAAACTCAAGACAGGTGAGAACTAAACCGTCTGAGCTGCCAACCTGTTTAACTTGTCCTGTATTTGCAAAATATCGAAACTCGCTTATAGTATCGCAATTCTTAAGCTGTGTTTAAGTAATTTAATATGGGCGCTTGTGGCGCTGTGGATAGAGTCATCTGTCTCTCTAACAACGACGGCGGTGATACTTGACGACGCACACCTCTCCAGATTTAAGGGTTCAAGACCACTCATGCTAGTGGAGTCGCCTTGCTCACTAAGCGGCTAAGTCCGTCGGAGTTCACAGAGACTTGCATTCTAGGGCCTGACAATATTCTTTTTATAAAATATTATAAAAATGTTTTACTAAAATCTATTACAATATAAAAACGTATTATATGTACGAGTATCTTCTAAGATTATTACACAATATAGAAAAATATTGCCACAGGTGTTTTGCTACCCCTACAAGCCCGTGCCGTGTCGCTATCAGCTATAATAATAATAATAATATAATAATAATATATTTATTTGTCAGAATATTGTTGAGGTACAGGTGTTAGACATAATATGACATCCATAATATTCTGCTGTTTCCAGCGTACAAATATTTTCAGGAAGGATTAGTAAATACAATGTCAAGAATTATTAAATATACTTGAGGATTATAAAATACAATGTAAAAAATTATTCAAAGCAATGTTATAGGTATTAAATTGAATTTAATTATTGAGAATATAAAGGCAAGTCGTCGTCTTATTTATAATTTGAGTCAAATTTTTAATTTAAAAACTCATTTGTTGAGTAGTAACACTTATACAATAGGAAGTCAAATAATTTCTTTTTAAATGTCATGAAGTTAAGGTTTTTAAAAACATTAGGTAATTTATTATAAACACGAATTGCCATACAGTAAACATTATTGGCAAATAATTTAATCCTTTGTTGGAGTACACATAATTTGTGGATATTTCGGCTTTTTCTTGTAACAACATGATTATGTACTGAAAATAAAGCTTTATTTTTATGTACAAAGATACAGAGTTCGAATATGTATAAAGATGGGAGTGGTAATATTTTTAAATGTTTGAAGAGTGGGACACAGCTTTCTAATGGTTGGGCTTTAGTTATTGATCTAATGCATTTTTTCTGGGCTCGGAATGCTTTAATGATATCAACAGAATTACCCCATATAATAATGCCGTACCGGAGAATTGATGCTATGTAGCCGTGATAGGCATAGAGTGCAGCATTGATACCAGCTACGCGTCAGTCTGTACAAAACATATACAAATCTTTGCAGTTTAGTGCATAGGGTATCGATATGTTCTTTCCAGTTGCAATGTCTATCCAACGTTATACCCAAAAATGTAGCACTTTCAACCTCTTCTATAGCGTCATTTTGCATACCTTATTTCTAATTGGTGACGTCTGCTGTTGTATGTTTGGAACTGTATAAGTTTAGTTTTACCGATATTAACGTGTAAATTGTTGTCTTTTAACCATTCTATTATTTTGTTTAACGTGTCATTAATCTCTTTTTCGTATTTAGTGAAATTGTTATCGATGAGCTCAATACTAAGGGTTGTATCATCGGCATATAGAATGCATGAATATGGGGTTACATTGGGCAAATCGTTAATATATAGCAAAAACAATAGGGGCCCCAAGATACTGCCCTGGGGAACGCCACACGAGTTTTGGCGATAGGCGGATCTATACACTTTCTTTTCTGATAATATGTGTCTAGATATCTCCACGCATTGTTGGCGATTATTTAGGTAAGTCTCTAACCAGTGTAACGCATTTCCTCTAATACCATAACGGTTTAATTTATAGAGAAGCAGTTTGTGATCTACGAAGTCAAACGCTTTTGACATATTAAGAAATATTGATGATATTTGCCTTTTCTCATTAAGACTAAGTTATTCATGTCAGTTTTATCTCCTTTTTTGTGTAATGGTTTGACTATAGAATATTTTAGTCTGTTGGGAAATAAACCTTGAAATAATGATAGATTAATAATATAGGTAAGTGGATGAGATATAAATTTAGAGCAACGTTTAAGAATTTTGGTATTAATGTCGTCATACCCGGTGGAGTTAGTTAGATTTAAGAATTAATAATTTTATACACCGTATCTTCACTAGTTGGAGTTAAAAATATGGTATCCGAGATGTCAGTGAGGGTATGTTTGTAATTAATGGGTGTTTCAGAAATGCAGATTTTTGGTTCGTTTGTCATGTTAATAAAAAAGTCATTAAATTTGTTTGCAATTATATCGGCGTGAGTATATATGCGTTCAATTTTTATAGAAGTAATGTCAGCGTTATTATCGATATCGGTACTATTCTTTTTTATAATGTTCCAGGCTGCTCGACATTTATTGTCCGATTGAAGTATGTAACGAGTATTGTCAATTTTCTGGGCATGTAATATGCATCGTCTCAATTTTCTAGTGTACTTTCGGTAGTTCTTTAGGTGTTGGTTTTTATTAGAATTTAACAGTCTATATTTTAGGTACATACTTCTTTTCTTTACACAACATCTTTTTATTCCTTTTGTCATCCATTTAGTTATTTGCGGTTTGTTTGTTATTTTTACTTTCAAGATGGGGAAACAGAGATTATAAAAAAGGGACAGTGTTTCATGAAAATGATTGAATGCTGTGTTAGTATCATCTGACTCGTATATTTCTGAAAAGGAAAGGGACGATATGCATGATATAAACTTTTTTATGTTGTTTTGACTTATATCTCTTCTCTTTTGAAACCAAAATTCTTTCCTACATTTCGTAGTATCTACAGATGACTGGAAAGAAATGGACTGACCGGTCTCGTGATCAGATAATGCAAGAATATGTATTTGAGGCTGAACATTAGGTATGTCGCTTGCGATGAGATCTATACATGATGCTTTTCTAGTGGGTTTAGTGATATGGTTAGTAATATTATAGTTATCGAAGACAAATTCTAGTTCTTTATAATTATTATGACGCTTTAATGCGTCAATGTTCCAATCCCCGCATAGTATAATGTTATTTTTATTTCGTTTTGTTATTCTCCTTAAGATAAATTCTAGATTCTCTAAAAACAAACTTAAATTTGAATTCGGAGTACGGTAAATACAGATAACAAAGACTTTAAGAGTGATAATTTCTATTGCACAATATTCGAAATCATATAGTAAAGGCGTAACTAAGTTGAGGATGGGTTTACATTCAAGGTCCTTTTTAACCATTATGCATGCACCTCCTCGTCGTTGGTGAGGTCTTGAGAAAGCTGACACTAATTTGTAATTTTTTAGTATTTAGTTACTTTCTGATCCTCTTTTTATGAAAGTTTCAGAAAAACATAAAATATCAATATTTGTACCTTTTGTATGCAGTTCCTGTAAAGTTATTTCCAATAAATCTACCTTGTTTAAGATATTAATTATTCCTTATTTTTTTTAAAAGACAACTGCCGCATTAGGAATATATATCCTGTGTCGCGGGGGACTTTACAGACATATATAAAACGTACACGAAGAACACCCAGACTGAGAACAACAATTTGTGGATCACACAAAGTGGTAACCCATGTGGGGATCAAACCCATAACACTCAGCGCAGTCGAAAGCGGCTTGGCGATCGCTAAAATCACAACGCCATCAGTGCCATCAAATATAATAATCAAAATAAATTTAAATACGCACACACCAAATAAAATCAATTTGTCGAACATCGAAAAGCCAATTTGCTTGAAATACATGTGGGTTAAGTACTACCCACTTAGGTTAAATCCGGTCATGTAATACGAAAAGGCGTCCCGTTACTGGTATGACCTTTTGTGGTAATCGCGACCCACGTTGCTGCTCGAGTGCTTTGCTTGTTGTGTAATTATACTGCTCTTGATTTGGTGATAAATAAATAACTAGCTGTGATTGAAGCGGCTTACGCTATTCTAGATCTTTTACTGTGAAAGTGCCGCAGAAATTGGTCCAGCCGTTCAGGAGATGAGACGAAAAACAGACGGACAAATATTTTGTTAAAAGTGTGGATTAAATATATGGATTTTGTGAAAATAACTGGTTTTATGATTGTATAGATATAAAAAGATAGTCTTCAATGTTTTCTACCAATTTGCAAAGGACAAAAATATAAATATAATTAAAAAAAAACAATGGCTTCTATTCGCTTGAATCATACCATGGTAACCAGACTGCTGATATCCATACTACATAATATAATGATAATAACCTCACACATCTTACACACGGCTGTTTGATCCCAAATTAAGCGGAGCCTGTGCTATGGTAACCAGACTTGGTTAATTAGCCGCCTCCGCCTAATTTCAGTCGCTGATAAACATTCTTATATATCTCTAAATAAATACATATTATAGATCGGGCCATCTACGGCGTGTAGATGACCCCCTCCCGTGTGGGAACCCTTATGTCCCCTTTGTGCTCCCGAAAGGGCGCACGCTCCGCAGTGCGTCTCGCCACCACCCCGGCCTGCTTCTGCTAGGGTGACAGATGGCCTCGCCTACCACCCCCAGGCCAAGCTCTACACGTCCTAACTCTATAAGCCCTAACTTGACAAATTCTACATCTCAATCAAAATAAGTGTGTGTTTCGGCATTATACTTGTATAACAGAAAAGTAACGAACAGTGAATAAATTTTTCACCTTACTCTCATGGTAACAAAACAGCAGAAATATCTATACTTTACTTCTTATTTTCACCAATTTGAAGTGAAACTTGAGGTCTTTTAAATATACTTAAGTTCTAACTATCTATTAAGCCTTGCTTTTAATCTCCATCAGTTGTATGACCTACATATCAATTAAATATTTAGTTTACCTTGATGTATTTACGTAACTTTCGTAATGTTTATTTAATTATTATCCTCGTAAACTCAGTCTCGATTTAAATAGGATTAATTTTAATATTGTTATTATTTACCGCGTTGCCTGATTGTTGGGTACGTCATACATAAGTTGAGCTTTGTTATATAAATATCCAATCATTTATGGCGTTCCATAATGTACATAAATGATCTAAAAATACAGAAACATTATGGACCCTGTGGGACACAGCAAAAGGTTAGGAGAGAGCAAGTGGAAACCAGGCAGGAAACCTTAACATCGACTTGTTCACACAACTAAAAACAAATTTTCATATTTTTGTATCATGAGTAAATAGATACATATACTATAATATATAATATGTAAGAAATATAATTCTATTTAACAACATATATTTATAAAGGTATTATACTTTTTTATTGATTTTACATGGGTGTATCTTGTTTATTTTTGCTGGTGTTTAGAGTATATTTAACATATATTCTATTAGTATGTTATTACATACTAATAGAATATATATTAAATATACAATTAAATAGAATAGAATATGCAATATATATTATTTAAATAGTATTTTTGTTTGCAAGGGTTTTGTTTAATAGTTGTATCGTGAGGTTTTAAGTTATCCAGTAATAAAATAATAAAGGTACGATAGACGAAGGCATACCACAATGAAAGAAATATGTCTCCGTGGCAGATCCTTTAGTAAATTCGAGGTTAACGTAGAAATGTTTTCTTAAAAACTGATCCTCCTCTGTGATTATATGCTTTAATATTTTTTTGTGTATTTTTGACATGCTTTTATTAGCTTGGTATGTACTTATAAGGGAATCTTCTTTGCAGTGCTGTTGTCCTGCGTAGGTTGTTCCCTTAGTCGGCTCCTACGACACCCACGGGATGAATAGGGGTGGCGACATTCCGTATTCTTAATCCGGATTAAAACAGCCGAAACATAGCAATATAAAAACTATTACGAAATTTTTACATCTCCAACCTACACTATTTAAAATGGTTGCAACTATCAATCATACTGTTGTTACAATCTGATATGGTGCCCTTTTGGTTACGCGTAGGATAAGCGTGGGTTGTGTTTACGTAACCATTCCGCGTTACGTAATGTATGTACGTAGTCGCAAAGGGTCGTAACGCCAGTAAAATATTCAATTTACGATCAGACACCGAAAACGTCGAGATACCTTTATTGCGTAAAAGCTGTAAATTAAGCGAAAGCTTTTTTAAGATGCAGTGAAGTCAAGATGGACATCGATGCAGGAGATATATGCTATCACAAAGTCTGTTCGGATAAGAAAACCTCTGGCGACATAATTGTACTTTTCAGAATTATGCTTAACAAATGGGACGGCGATAACTGGAGTTGAGGTTGCTTGAGCCCCAAACCACCCCTCTACCTATTCCCGGAGTGGGGAGGCAACGCACTTGTGACTTGTAGTTCCTGTTGTCCATGTGTGGTGGCGATTTTACTTACTATGATGTGACACATCTGCTTGTTTGCCCCCCTTTTATCATAAAAACAATTCTCACATAATAGCATATATGCTAAAAATAATGTATTTCTTCAGTCGTCATCATTCCTCTTTTATATTTGTGTTTACTCTTGTTCTTCAGCGTCATAACTCGTTTTTTTTTTATTTCTTTTGCAGCGAACAATCGATAAGCAGCGCTAGAGCATCTGTGATGGTATACGATGATGGGCTCAAGCGCTGGGTGCCCTCAGGATCCAGCTCTGGGCTCTCCAAGGTTCATATATACCATCACACGCAGCACAATACATTCCGGGTGGTGGGAAGAAAACTAAATGATCATGAGGTAAGAAAAACAACTATTTTTTTAAATAAATAATACTTACAAAGGAGATTAATATTTCTTAAAATATAATTCTTAAATGCTTGTTTGGAGTGGGATCATGTAATCTGGGATAAAGAGTCCGACGCCTTAGCTAATATAACTCCTGACTCACTAGTCCTGAAAAAAAATTTAGCCTTTATAAATTGTACATTATATATATACTTTGAAAAAAAAAACGTTCAGTTTGAATCGTCACATCTTACTACATTGGACAAAAAAATCCTTGAAATGAAAACATTATTTATTGTTTTATACAAAGATTTGTAATACATTAACTTAACTAAAAATTTCAGAGCAAAACGAGATAAAGTTAATTTAAAGATAAAATATGACAGTCTATGTCACGCTTATCTGTTTATCAATTCTCATCGATAAAGATAATGTCATCAGACTAGGCCTTCTATACTTCTTCATGTAGCTTACAATATTAAATAAAAGGGAATCTATGAAGGAGTTCCACAGGGTTCGATATTAGGACCTTCGAGTATATGTAAAGTCAATGCACTTGTTGCATACAATATCGGGAAGACTCAGTAATATCAGAAACTTCCCATCTTTTTCTAAACGACTCGGGTATCATATAAGAACACAATCCGTATTTGTAATACACCCTACATTAGATCTTCTGTAAGGTTAAGATATTTCTACGAAACTACCTTTTTATGTGAGATCGAAAGTTGACTGGAACTGAATTGTGATCGAACTTTTATTACGAGAATTGACCTTCTGTTATTAGAAAAGCCATTAGTAAAGGGACGTTCTTATCACCTTTTGTATATTTATTATTTTCTCCTCATAGGTGGTGATAAACTGTGGTATAGTTCGCGGCCTGAAATACAATCAAGCCACGGCGACTTTCCATCAGTGGCGCGACGCTCGCCATGTCTACGGCCTCAACTTTTCCTGTCGCGAGGATGCAGACAGCTTCGCAAGAGCAATGATGCACACCCTCGAGGTAAAGCCTTGAACAATATTATCAGCATTATTTTAAATAAAAATACAATTTTGTAGCAGATAAAGATTCGTATAGCTTCCAAAACTTAACAACCCAAAAGACGAAAAAAATTATAGTTTTAAAAAACTGAAAAACACGCTTTCTATAGAAAACCAAACTAAAAAATTTGAAAATAAATTTGAAAAAAAGCGCTGGGTGCCCGTTGTTAATAGTAAAAAGCACCCCCCTTTTCACACACATCAATCATCACACAAGCAATTAGTGTATTGTCATCGGTCCTCGATATATCTACAAAGTTTGAACGAATTCTGACCGTTTAAAGTCAGTCAAAATCACGCTCAAAGGAGTCGGTTACAAACATACAAGTGATATGTGTGCTAATATAAAGCGTGTAAAAAAGTAGTAGTTATACTGTAAAATGCCAGTGTGTTGGTACGTTGGATGTTTTATTCCGTTCTTCCACAGTATTTGAATTGTTATTTCTGTGTGTTGCAGATCCTTGCGAACAAACCTATTGCAAACTCTGCACCACCGCCTCCTCAGCCGCCAAACCCTCCAGGCCCGTACAATGGACACAATAACGTGCACAATTACGACGAGGATATGGGATACAGGTTAGTGGTATCTTTGATAAGTATGTAAATAAAATTTTCAGCAATTTTGGTTGTTGCTGCAGCTGAAGTTTGCATCCGGCAAACGATTTAAGACATTTTATCCAGGATTATATTCAAAGCTACTGGACATATTCCTTTAGATGTTTTCAGAGGATGTCAGCAGTGTTTTAAGATATCATGAGACGTCCACTGCTGAAGTTAGGGAACTTCCCGGTTGTGGTCCTTATTCTAAAACCTTTCTTCCAAAGAATTAATCTGGTGTGTTTAAAATTACGGCTGATTTCATCTAACTGCAGATTCTGGAGCACAATATATATATCATACGAATCAGATTTTGGACGTAGTTGCTTTTTAACCGAAACCAACTTTGTTATACCTCTGTCTTTTCTGCCAGAACAATGACCCGCGAAGACGCGGCGATATTCCAGCAGCCTCAGTACCACGCTCCACACAATCAACAACATCAGCACCCTGTCCAGCAACCACAGTACCATCCGCAGCCGCAGCCGAGCCAGTACCATGCGCCACACCAACACCATCAGGTGATTGTTGTCACAGTTCTTTACAATTTTCTTGTCGTCGTTCAAATTCTATCTTTAGTAAAAACTTTTTATTTTCGTCTGCATGAAAGAAAAGAAGAAGGGCTTATTATACATTATATGTATCATCTTCATCATCCTATCGCAGTCTACTGCTGGAGCCATAGGCCTCTCCAGTTTCTCCATTATAATACGTATAATTGAGTACTACATAAAAAAGGACTAAAACATGATAAATAATTGCCAACGAACACACTTTTTTGTTCCCCGTCTCTCAATTGCTTCTCTTTCTTTTTGATTTAGGTATTGTTTTTCTTAATTTGAATAACTTTTACCACCGGTGTAGTAATGATAATATTCTTTAAATATGATAGCCATCACTGGACCCAAACTAATCATAAATTCTAGAAGACGGATACTTAGATACATTTGGACGTGGTACTATTCAATCAATATGATTACAGCCCCAACAGCCAGCACCCCCTGCCCCACCCCCACACGGCGTGCACCACACCCTGCCTCACCAGCCGAGTCAGCCAGTGGTTCATCAAACACCAGGACACCATCGTACTAATAGGTGAGCATCCACAGTACCAATCACTTTTGTTATCACCTGCTAGAGTTGTGATCTATAGATCAATTGTTAAATATTGTGTCTGGTAGATGGCGTTGTAATTGGTTTTCGACGTTCAATTAAATGTATTATTTTTTATTACCTTTAAATATTTTCTAAAATTGGTTTGTAAAATATTGTTTTATATTTATTGCTAATGTAACATAAATATTGGGCCATATTAGGAATATATAGGTTTGTTAATTTTGTAAAAGAGCTATTTATTTGTGGGCAAATGTTTACATTTATTTGATTTATGTTTTTGATTTTCATAGACGCATAAATACAGTCGATATGAAAATTAGTCGAATAGAAAACCGAGCAAGGTTGGCAGTAGTCGCAAGCGATGTGTCACGTAACATCCGACATCTCACTCACTCTCATCTGCCAGGCAACTCTAGCACCGCGCTCATTGGTCAAATCAAATAGCGCGCATCCTGTTACACATTTCCGTCCTTCTTCACGAAATCATTCTCACAGACTACAGGAAAACGATCGGACAGTGTTACACATCATCAGCCTTTAACAATCCATTGCTGGACATAAGCTTCTCCTTAGAAAGGTGGTTTTGGCCTACTGTACCACGCTGGCCAGACGGGTTCTTATAGGGCTTGTATCAAGTTTTCCTTCTCTTTCCAGTGACGTTGTCCTACATAGTTAGCCCCCTTTGTTGGCTCTTACGACATCCACCTAATGAATAGGGGCGGTGACACTCTCTATTCTAAATCATCATTATCATCAACAGCCTTTAACAGTCCACTGCTGGTTAAGCCTCTCCTTAGAAAGGAAGTTTTGGCCTACTATACCACGCTGGCCAGCCGGTTTGGTATAGGGTTTGTGAGTTTTCCTTTTCTTTCCAGTGCCGTTGTCCTGCGCAGTTTACTCCCTTAGTCGGCTCTTACGACACCCACCTAATGAATAGGACAGAATACCACACGGAATAATTATAATACTACAAATTAACCAAAAACAGAAAAATAAACTAGTGTAATACACCTAAGTTTGGCACTGAATTTCTCTTAGCATATTGCTAAATAAAAAAAAGTCTAAAGTCAGAGTTTTTTTTTTAAGAAAAAGCTATCAGAAATATGCTCATGATCTCGTCACCTGGTCCTTGGTCAGTGGTCCTTTATTCGTCGAGGATTGGTTAGCTACGTGAGCCAACCAAGCTCCTTCCAGAAGCGCAGAAGCCTCCTGGGCGTTCACAGGCTTCTAGGAGCGATGTGTATATACGTATAAATAACACTATTAATTGTAATTTTATATTTATAAATGTTTAGTCCATGGCTTCTTTTCTACTTTTCTTTGTACATATGCACCTGCCATGTCCCTTACTGAGCCATCTAAAGGTTGATTGGTAGATAATGCCTTGTAGGAAGCGTAAAAAATGCGTGTGACATTAACACTTAACCCTTATAATGGTGATATAATATGATGACCTGTCCGTGTGTCCGTCAGCGCGCCGATGCCGCCCAACATGTCGCTGTCGGCGGCGGGCGCGCCGGCGCCGCCCCCCGTGCCGCCGCACCAGAACCTGCCGCCCCCCTCCAACGTAAGTACTCCACTTCACTACACTAGGCTTCTGTAAATTACTCGTTATTTTCTGTACCTCTGAGAATGTGTGTGCCAAATTTCATGATTATCGATTAAGTAGTTCGGCGTGAAAGTGTAACAAACAAACATACTTAGCTTGACATTTATAACATTAGTTAGGATGTCAAGATACTTGTACAAAGTGGATTGAACTTAATCACAAATTTTAATAAATTAATAACCTTTTTCTTGACACCTTAAACATCTTTTATAATCTGTTTACATTTTTAGGGTCCACTAGCGCCACCTACACCACAAGCTGCACCTCAACCACCTCCAATGGTAAGTTGTTTATTATTATTATAAAATTATAATTTTCATTTTGCACCCAAGGGACAAGTGTGCTTCCGTCAACAGAATACTTTAAGGCTTAGTTAGAAAAAGAGAGGGAGTATTGAAAGAAAAGGCAGATAAGGATCCACCCATAAATTACGTCACACTAATATAATGGATTTTTGATCCCCACCCCCGTCCTTGTCACAGCTGGTCATATTTGTGGGCCCCCTAGGGTGACATAACATGTTTTGCAATTTCACACCAGAAATTTTTTAATTAGAATAGCAGTTCACAAATCAGTTTTATTACCCTTTAAATTATATATATAAATAAAATAAACATCAAAACAAAATTTTGAAAAAATAACAAAACTAAACAATGAATAATTAATGTTATTAATTCAAATTTCGCGTTTTAATATTCAAATGTATTAATGGCTTTGAAATGTGACGTCACAAAAGCTAGGACCCCCTCCCGCCCCTTGTCACATCTAAGAATAAAATGAGTAGTTCGAATACTGCTACCTCCTGTAATTTACCATTGCCATCAACAGGGAAAATATATTTCAAAACAACAGGTCATAGGCCTCTCCTTAGAAAAGAGGTTTTCGCCTACTATACAACGCTGGCCATACGGGTTGGTATAATTTTTTGACAAGTTTTCCGTCTCTTTGCAGTGCTATTGTCCTGCGTAGTTTTCTTAAAAAAAATAAAAAAGATACTCTGTATTCTTAATCCATCACCACATGGACTAAATTAGTAATTAATTAATTAAATATTGAATACAATACAGCTAAATAAAAAATAGCAACTAAATAAATATTAGGCAATAGGCAATTCTAGAAATATCACAATAACAACAACAAAAAAATTAGGTCAATGGATGACGTAGTCCTTTATTAATTCGTTAATTTGATTACGTACTACATTGGCAATTATTCGATTCAATGTTAAATGTGACGTTTTTGCTGTCGGTTGGTTTCGGGCGCGTCTTAAAGTAAAACTGTTTCGTGTGTGACATTTAGATAAGAGCGAACATATTTTTCGAAATCCATTTCTGGGTTTCTCTCTTATTGTGAGATCTTGTGTTATCCGTGTGGTGACGGATTAAGAATATATCCTGTGGGTGTCGCAGGAGTCTATTAAGGGAGCAAACTACGCAGGACAACAGCACTGAAAAGTGAAGGAAAACTCCAACCCAGCCAGCGTGGTATACTAGGCCAAAACCTCCTATCTAAGAAGAGGCCTATGTCCATCCAGTGGACTACTAAAGGCTGTCCTTGATGATGATGTTGTGAGATGGCGCACTATCATTGTAGATTACTTTGAGTGTTAGAATAACAGCGCTGTTTATAGCGCGGAGTAGAACAATGATTAATTGATAAAAAAAATAGCTCACACAGGTATTTATTTATCTTTTTTTTTTAATAATATTAATTGCTTACATTGTTTCAATTTGAGGCAATTATTAACATTACTTAGTTTGTTAATTCGTGTGGTGACGGATTAAGAATACAGTGTCACACCCCTGTTCATCCCGTGGGTGTCGTAACAGCCGACTGAGGGAGAAAACTACGCAGAATAACAGCACTGCAGAGAAAAGGAATATTTGACACAAACCCTATACCAACCAGTCTGGCCTGCGTCGTATAGTAGGCCAAAACCTCTTTTCTAAGGAGAGGCCTATGTCCAGCAGTGGACTATTAAAGGCTGTTGATGATGATGATGATGTGTGACTCAGTTTGATACAAAAAATCGAGTGTCTGAATTCTTAGTCCGCGTAATAAAAACCCTTGGGAACCGATGTTCTCTGCCATTGCGCTCCAGTTAACAAGTCATAACGTCCCAGCTGCAGCTACACACTATACACTATATTAAAATGTGAGACGCCTTCTTAGTCTTCTTTCGTTTTCTAAAAGGCTGATCGCATACGCCAGCTCCATCTAGCTGTAAAGTTCGACTTTTAAAAATATCTGAAAATATTTATAATACTTACAGAAATAAATATCATTTCATTTCTTTCATAAATAATCCTTGAATGATATCTATGCTTCAACACGCATGAGCTCGTCCCGAGTTATACCACGGCTTTACAAAAAACCGGTGTTAAGGAACTCTTACCTGGTTTCCATTGAACGCGTGTGACAATTTAGACAGGGCCGTCTTTAGCCTATCGGAGGGCCTGGGCACATTGGGATAAGGGGGCTACGATCTTGACTGATTAGTATTCTGTTAGAATAGCCAGAAAAGGTATTATAATCAGCCATTTTCGCTGGATTTTTCTAAATAAATATCCGATTATCGAATTAGGTAGGTAGGTAGGAATTAGGGGGCCTCTATCCATCGAGGGGCCCTTTGCACGTGCCCAGTGGGAAAGAGGGGCCTGAATTTAGACATGATATTACAAATATTATCTGGTTACCATAGTAAAGGGTCTGCCGGGTTTGGGATCAGGCGACCGCGTGTGAGATGTGTGAGATACAATTATTCTCTTTCTTACATTATAGACACATTGATTAGATTTTTCAATAAAAAAAATACATTTGAAAAAAAAAAATTAGACCACCGACATTCCACAGACAGGAACCCCGTTACTATAGGAGCCGTCTCAAGGAGAACTGCCTTCTGCATTATTGTCCTTCCGTAGATGCCACAACCGCAAGCTGCCGCCGCTCCCGCGGCAGCGCCGACGGTATCTAGCGGCCCCCCTCCGCCTCCCCCGCCCCCCGGGAGCGGAGCGCCCGCGGCGCCGGCCGCTGCCGTGACGTCCCCCCCTCCGCCGCCCCCGCCGCCCGCGCCCGCGCCCCCGCCGGACGCCACGGGGCTCGCCGCGCAGCTGCAGCAGGCGCGACTCAAGAGACAGGCTAAGGTGAGCGCTAACACAAATTTACTTGCTTTTTAATATACTGTAAAAGGTCAAGGCATACTATGGTTTCTGAAAAAAATCCTCATCACTCTCATGTGATTAAATTGGGCATCATTGACATTTAATTTGGAGACAGGACGAGAGACTAAGACACACGATCAATTTTGTACTCTATTTATTTAAAAGTTAATGCACATTTAGCACAAAGGCGGATTTAATGCCGGCCGGCGGACGTCATTTCTGTCTGTCTGTTTGTTCCAGGCAATCTTCTAAAGTGCTGGACCAATTTTGATAATATTTTACTACTAGGTAGTTGTCTACATAAGGAGTAACTTAACCTAAAGAAAAACCCTATAAAATTTTGTCTAGTCCTGGTATCCAACCTACTAAGGTAGCACTTTTCAGAAAGTTTTCCTAGAAGGTACATTTATTATTATGTTTCCAGCAGCAAACTAACGGTCAGGCGACAGAAGCAGCGTCCCCCCCTGGGGGAGCGGAGCACTCAGGCTCGTCGTCTTCGTCGTCCTGTTCGGCGGCTCGCGGCACGTTGTCGTGCATGATGAACGAGATGCAGCGCACCCTCGCCAGGCGACGAGCACACTTGGATAAAGCTGAGGTAAGGGTCACCCATCCTTGATATTATGGGAACTTTATCTTAAATGGGTATAGATAGAAGAGCTTAACCACATGAGCCATGCTCGACCGAAGTAATACCACGTCAACACAGAAAACAGGTGTTAAATAATTCTTAGGTAGGGGGAGGGGGGGACTCTGTGAAACATTGTTACTCTGTGATACTACTGATGGTAAACTACGATGACTACGCATGATATAGACTAGTTTGACCATTTTTTGTTTTGTTGACATGTTGACATGCGCCTGCGCAGCACCAACGTGCTGCGCAGGCGCAACCACTAACTTCTCCTGGTCAACAACACGTCTGTCCACACCTTGGCCGAAGTTACCGCTCTCCACGCTCTTAATATCTACAGACTATGGTCACAATATAAATAAAATCTTATAAAATACATATAAAAATGTTATGTTGGTTTGTGTATGCTTCAAAAACTCAATTCTTCAAAAAAACTTCTGTACCAATTAAGCTTAAATTCTGACACGCGATATCTTATATATATCTTATATCTTATCAATTTTGCTCGTCAGCGAAGCGTGGCAGGGTTCAGCTAATTTTTATAGATTGTAGCAGGCCTATGACGACCGAATGGCGTAGTGGTTTGTGTAACAGACTGCTATTCCAAAGGTCGCGGGTTCGATTCCCGCTCAAGTCAAACATTTGTGTGCATGAACATTTAATGTTTGATTTGGTCTGGGTGTTTCTATGTATAATAAGTATGTATTTAGAAAAAAAAAAGTATATATGTATTTATATCAGTAATCTAGTACCCATAGTACAAGCTCTGCTTAGTTTGGGACTAGATGGCGTTGTGTGAATGTGGTACAATATTATACTTATTATTACAATGACACATGTTCTGTTATATTGATCCAGGAGTCTTCAGCGGACAACTCTGTGAGCAACACGCCGATGAAGACGTGGGAGCGCTCGGCGACGTTGCCGCATCGCCTGCCCAACGCCGCATGTAATGGCAACACTTGTGAGTCGCAGCGCTTCTATTTCTTTTGCTACATTATTATTATTATTATTTTATGACTAGCTGAGACCCGCGGTCTTACGGGGCCGCGGGGTGAAGCTAGTCTAAAAAAAGTAGCCTAAGTTACTCCTTATGTCATCAGCTATCTGCCAGTGAAAGTCCCGTCGAAATCGGTCCAGCCGTTCCAGAGATTACCCGGAACAAACAGACAGACAGACAGACAAAAATTGTAAAAAATGATATTTTGGCATATGTACCGTGTAAACATACATATGCATTTATTAAAAAGTGGTTATTTTAATATTACAAACAGACACTCCAATTTTATTTATTTGTATAGATAGAGGACCCAAACGAGCAGACAGATCGCAAGATGGAAAGTAACTCAGGAATCTCATGATCGTTGCTGGCCTTTAAGGAAGGAGTACGCTCTTTTCTTGAAGGTTTGAAGGTCGTATCGATCTGATACCGCAGGAGTGAATTACTTAGAATTTGTTTTTTTTTTTGTAACTGATTGATAAAGACAACTTTCACAATAGGAATATATCCTGTATCGCGGGGAACTTCACAAACATTCATGAAAAGGACACAAAGAACACCCAGACTGGGATTCACAATCTGTGGATTACACAGTATTGTCCCATGTTCGAATGGAACACTCAGTGCAATTAGCGGCCACTGACCGCTTAAACCAGTACGCCATCTGTGCAGTATACAAATCTTTGTTCTGAGTCTGAGTTTGTGTCCTTTCCATGTTTGTTTATAAAGTCCCACGCAACACCACGGATATTTCATAGGAACTGTCTTAAAAAAAAGATGTTTCCAGCTGATAATGATTTTATATTTTAATTTTTCTAAATATATTTAATTATTTAAAAATAAATATGTAGTGACATTATGTAGTTATGATAGCCATGTAATTTTAATTAATAAAAAGAAAACATTTGTGATGTAAATTTTATGGGTGATTTTCCCTTAAATAAACGATTATTATTGTATTATTTTTAATTGAGCTGGCAATTGCTTTACGTAATACTTGTTAAAATTGCATATATACATATAAATAGTTGGTAAAATGTTTAATGAACATACGAACATGTAATTTATTGCAGCTAATTCGGAGTCAACAACGCAGCAAGCGCCCCAGTCACCTCGCTCTGTTCGCAAGAGATTCGGCTCAGCCAGCGAGGAGACCATACTTAAAGTAAGCTACCTTCAATGACTGGAATGTTTCAAAATTGAACAAAAATATATTCATAGTCATTTATTCATAAACAAATTACATTGTATTTGAATTTAAAATAATTAATAAAATAATAGTAATAATAATTAAACAAAAAAAAACGTAATTGTATCATCATTAATTATCATTCATGCAATTTCATTAGTATTTTAAAACAGTATGACTGTATATTAATGATAATATAATAGTAATAATGAAAAAATGTCTAAATAATATAATTTCACTGGTTATCTTACATATACATATTTTGGATAATTTAATTCAGATAAATTCACTCTATGTTACAATTTATCAATAGTATAACGGAATCTGTCCACAAGGAAAGCTTTTAATTTTATTTTAAAGGAACCTGCATATAACGCTCTCTTTAAATCCTCAGTATATCATATATCCTAATATAGTATAAAATGAAGTAAAGATAATTACTCATTTATTTTCTCTTGACAAAAATAGGTCACGAGATTACAAACACCAATCAGAAAACGTGTCATAATTGTACAATTTTGACAGCTCATAGTTGGCGCGAAAATAGAAATAATAATATGGCGTAGATAAGTTATTTGAATTTGTGGCAAACTATTCTAGTTTTTCTTTATTATGTTGTTCGGAATAGAGAAATGTTAAAATTTGTATTAAATTTTCATACAAAATATAAAGTACGATGACGTCATACGTCGTCACGTGACCGTGATATCCTGTTTTTGTGGGGTATTTTTTATATAAGTTTAAAATATGCTTTTAAGGGTAAAATAATGAATTAAATATTACTTAACGGGTGTAATTTTAAACACATGGAGCGTTTAAAACTATTTTTGACAGTTGACAACTCCCGGAGACGTCAAAACGATGTATTACCTACATACTTTGTGTTAAATAACGACCTGTGACGTCATAGCTTGCTAATCTGTGTTTAGCAGATCTTTCGTCACAGAGTGAGTGAAGTTAGTTACTGGAGACCCCATCCTCCCTTCCATTTCCTTACTTGTTCTTAACTCATATAAAAGTTCATGTCCGTGTGGAGACGGATTAAGAATACGGAATGTCAACACCCCTATTCATCCTGTGGGTGTCGTAAGAGCCGACTGAAGGAGCAAATTACGCGGGACAACAGCACTGCAAAGAGAAGGAAAACTTGAAACAAACCCTGTACCAACCCGTCTGGCCAGCGTGGTATAGTAGGCCAAAACCTCCTTTCTAAGGAGAGGCCTATGTCCAGCAGTGGACTGTTATAGGCTGGTGATGATGATGATGATGATATAAAAGTTCTCCTTATACAAGTGTAGATAGCAAAATGTCAAATTTGCCACTATGTTATTGTAAATATATGTATTATTTAAATTAAAATTGTATGTTTATTGTGTTTAGCAAGTAAACGGAGGCAACGAAGGTGGTTGTATGACCGCGGCAGAGATTGACGCGTTCAAACAGGAGATGCTGCGGGAGATTAGACAGCAGTTCAATCAGATGAAGAAGGAACTGTTAGACGGTACGTTATCTGGGAATATATCCTTGGACTTTAAAAACATTTATCAAATTGACCCAAAGAACTCCCAGACTCAGATCAACAATTTGTGGAGCATACAGTGTTATTCCATGTGGGGATCGAACCCACAACATTCAGGTGACCACTCAAACCACTAAGCCCTTTATACAATCAGACAACTCCCGTATTAGGAAGATTTATCCGGTGTCGCGGGGGACTTTACAAACATACATGAAACGGACACAAAGAACACCCAGATTCAGAACAACAATTTGTAGATCACACAAAGTGGTATCCCATGTGGGGATCGAACCCACAACACGCCGCTTGCTACTGCAAGCCCCGTGGCGACCGCTTAAACCACTACGAGCGCCCTCCGAGCAGTCGATATTTAAAGGTCCACAACGCAATGTAAGATCAATATAAAAGAGACTGGCCAAAGTATATGTTATGAGAACTTAAACCATCAATAAATGGGTGTATAAGCCACAATGATGTGACCCATGGGAGTGTGGGAATCTTCCCATCAGGAGGTAATCTTATTAAAATATTAGATACTAAGTTTTGCCAGCGACTTCGTCTCCGCGTTGTGTTCGACATCAGACATCGTAGAAAATACAATGCAGACGTTCACGGAGTCAACTAACATAAAAAAAAATCAAACTAAAAAGTTACTGTGAGTTTGAAAACACTACTACCAAAAATAATGAAGTTTCATATAAATTTCCAACCACCATTTTGCAACCTTAGGGGTGGAATTTAAAAAAAAACATTTTTTAGCGAATACCTGAATTAGGTTCCTAAGGAATATTCGTGCAAAATTTGATGATTCTAGGCCCAGCGGTTGCAGCTGTGCGTTCATCCATCACTCAGTGAATAAGTCTGGAGGTTGCTTCTTTTATAGATTTAGATTCGAGTATCTAAAGATCGACACTGACAGATGGATTTTATACATTGACAGATATATAGTGCGCGTATTCTCTCCTCAAATTCCGAAAGCACTTGGAACTCCTGAGTTTCAGATGACCATGGGCGATAGTATGGGTTTGCCACCCATATCATAAAAACTAGTTTATATTTACAAGCTAATGTTGTCTTGACAACTTGCATTGATTTGTAATCGACTGCCTCGGTGGTAAAGTGGTAGCGTATGCGACTGCTGTGCTGAAGTCGGGTTCGTTTCTGAGTCGGATCAAATGTTTGTATGATCTTCAAATATATTTTTCTGAGTTTGAGTGTTTACTATGTATAATATGTATGTACTTACAAAAAAAGTATAAAAGTATTCTATCAGACAATCTAGCTTTCATAGTACAAGCTCTGCTCAGTTTGAAACTAGGTGGCGTTGTGTGTCAGATATCCGAAATATTTATTTTCATATTTATAATCCTGAATTGACTGTACAACTTAAGAAACAAGAAAAACAATACAAAAAATGTGGTTCCTATTATTAAAAAATACGAGTCCTTTAATCAAACAATAGACATTAGGGAAAATGTGTGAGATGTGTAAAATTATTATTATTATAATAAAAACTTAACGGATTGTCTTTTCCTCCCACAGCAATGAAGGCGGAGTTCGCTCGCAGGTAAGGCTGCGGGCCGCGCTCACGATGCTAGTCCACACTCTCGCGCATGTGAACATATATCTTATTGTACCGACCGCTGCACCACGCACACCAAGTGTGTGGACATGGCACTCCTCTATGCTATTGACTGTAGGACTATCACTAACCGTTGTAATCAGTAGAGGTTGGGGAGCACCATCTTGTATCGTGAAGAGGGAAGACTCCAAAAAGCTTGTTAAGAATATTAAAACTTCTAAGTTACAGAAAGACTGAGGCGCGTTGAGCCATTTTTTCTTTCTCTCAAAAGCTATATCGACTAATTTTATAAAAAATATTTTCAATTTAAACAATATTTAATGTTAGTAAAAATTATGGTAAACATCAATTTCATTAATAACTTTGCTAATAGATTAATTGTCAGTTCTGTTTTGTTTAGTACAAGGTTAAAAGTATGATATCAATTGACAGGTGTCAGTTTATTTATCGGTAATTGACCGCATCTGATTTTGGTTACTGTCTCTCTCCCTCTCTTTATAAAATATTTTAAATAAACTTAACATAGTTTTTAACATATATTTTAAAAAATAACAATCAATAATTTGGTAACAATATAATATAAAGTCATAAATTTGTGATCCTTTTTTCAAATTATTTGAAATGTCTGTGCCATGTTAATAGAAAGCAAAAATGTGTCCTTCCTCTCAGTAGCGCCACCTACATATTTTAACGGACACCTTTTCACAGGGATGGTGTTCCTCACCTCCGTACTTTCAAATCTTTACAATGTTAAATAGAATTTTATATTAGACATTGTTTGATATTGAAATTTGTACTATGAATCGATTGTAGCTATGGTGTGAGGCGTTTCGACATTTATATGCAAGTGATTAAAAAAGATGGCGCCACTTTTGGAGTATTAACACTTTAAAAATTTGTTATGTTGAAAGAGTAAGCTATGGGTTTAAAAAACATTGCTTATACAAAAATAAGTTATAAGTTGGTGGATTTAAAAGAGTTTTAGTGTGATAAGATGGGAATATGTTTTAACACACTAGTGGCGCCTCTATCAGTGATAAATTTCTTGTATTGTAATGATGTAAAAATACCGCATCAGAAATTGATTTTCAATTTTGGAAGTTTTTCTTCGGTTAACGTTTGCCTATGCATTATGGTCTAATTGTTTTTTTTTTTATTGTACATTATTGTAACTCGGGATAACTGAATAGGGCCTACCATAATAACCTATATGTCAACTGTCAAAAAAATGGTTAGATTTTGTGTTCATATCTCTTAAAACCGCTTTGTATTAATATACAAATCTATAATAATCTACTTAGGAATTGTTTTTTTAAGGCCTCGACATTTTTGAAGCCCTTTAATCAAGTTTGTGATATTTATTATTAATCTTTTGTATTACATATAATACTGCGATTTTCCATTATATTTAGTTATAATATCATTCTATGGAAAATGTATTTAAAATAAAATATATGTTCATAATTGTAGACGCGGTTAATTGTGATGAAAATGACGTATTTCGTAATATTATAGTGTTGCCCATCTAGGGCGAGAAAAAAAGTAAAAAAAAAACAACGATAAACTTGGCAACATCTTTGTATTAAATGTTGCCAGTTATAATCGGTCTAGAAGATTCGGTCGATTTGATATCGATTTAAAAATGTTGTATAAAATAAATCGATTATCGGAATCATGAAGAGCATAGACTTAACGCACGAATATCGAAAGCATAAAAGCAGTTGTGTTTTTTAATTTTATACTTAAATAAAATATTTATTCGGATACGTATTGTGTAAGGTCTCGGACGTATAATAATAACGATATTTTGGATTTTGCTTTTTTTACACTTATACAAAGAAAAATTAAAAATATAGAGAAATTACTCCCTAAAAGTACACAAAAACGATTGTCAAAATATTCGTTTTGAGAAGCAAAATTCAAAATATGCGGGTTTTAAATAAAAAAAGATATATAATTGTAATATTCAGTTAGTGTCAGGTAATGTTAGTACTATTCTATATTTATTGACTTATGCGTAACAGCGCCACATTAGTATAGGTGATATGATATTATACATTATATACTATGGGTAAATAAATTATTAATAAATGTATGTTACACTAAACAACTTGGGTAATGAGCAGTCGATAAATAGTCTAAACGTTAATCGACTAATCTATTCATCAAAGTACATCACTAGCGTAGGTAAAAAAACGAGACTTAACATTATCTATGAATTTTTGTGACTGCTACGGAAGGTAGCATTTTTTGTTTAACATTTATTGTGATTATGATTGTTTTAAATCATCAATTTATAGTAGTGTATAATTTTTAAACTGTTCATTACCTAAATAATAGATTTAAATTTCTGAAAAAAACATTCTACCTACAGCAAATAGATATTAACACCAAGGACACACTATTGACATCTTCCCATTAGAACGTCTTCCATAACTCATAAGTTTTGGTGCCAGTTTTATATGTCTTTTTAATATAGCAACCCATCACTTTCACTATTAACATCCACAAAAATATAAATCATTTTTAAATACCGCAAAATCTTAAATATTATATTCAAACCTGAATTCTGATCAAATCTGAAAATTCGTTATTTGAAATAATTTGTCATTTCGTTATTATATGATAAATGTAAGTATATACATAACATACATATATAACATGTCGTATTGACAACTTGCGCCATCTTGTGAAAATAAATAACGCCAATAAAAGCTTATTAAAATTTATTTCCTTGTCAAAATATTTAGTTAACATATTTTGATTAAGTCTTAGACACAGTAATACGAAATAAAAGCGGCGATGGAGGTTACATTTGGTGGGTGTATTCAGAAGAATACCAGTTTGGCCTACGTTACTCTTGGTCTTGCTATAAATTATAGTTACAACCTTAAATAGTATACTGCCAATCAATAAAAGATTCCCTCTAACCACCTTCTGGCTAATCAATTCATCTCGTAGATGACAAATTATAGTATAGAGTGTAGATTCTGAATTATTTTGCCTGAATCTTTAAATTATCCTCCATGATGAATGTAATGTTTTTAAATCTTCAAATCAACGTCAAAACTAAATGATTTGACAATAGTTTATGACGTCACGTCTTAGTATTTCATACAGAAATAAACCGCATCTAAACAATGATAAAAAGATAACAATTAATTTATTCTTATTCTTTCATTCTCAAAATTTTTTTTTGGCTCTACCACAACTCTACCTAAAATCCTTTGACAGTTTGTCTTTCAAATACATGACATTGGCGAAATTATGGTTACATTCTACCACAAAGCCATTAACCAAAAGTTGAAGTCCGCATCTAACTCTTTGACGTTTAATAAAAATTTACTGATTTGACTTGACAGGTCATCTATTCCATTGTCATCTTAACAACCTATACATATATCTGAGGACAATTTGGAGTGTTTTAGAAGTCACTACCAAGACTTTTTAACATAGCGCGTTAAAGACTTGATAAATTCTTGATATACATACACATAAAATATATTAATATCTTCTTCTCAAACTGCTGGACATACTGCTCCCTCAAGTTTACCCATAACAAACGGTCCTGTGCTGCCCGCTTATCTCACAGCTATATAATATCCTGATTATATATATATTTTCCATTCTATTATTATTTCTATTAGGTACATATTTGTATGTATATGTTTTATTTATATATCAAATATAGTTTCTCTGTTTTTCCAACATATGAGGAGTACACCACCTTGAGCTGAGGCTTTTAATTTTTTAACACAATCACTTTGGGGTAGTCTTCATAAGAACAGAAGTAACACGGCTTTTGCAGGATTTTAGATCAAACATAATCTCAATCAACATAATAATATCCAAATCAGTAAATTTTTAGACAACTAAACGGAGATCTTAATTCGGATATTTTTTTGTGTGTTTTGACATTTAAAGTTTAAGAAAATATTCCACCATTTACGTATATAGATGAATTTGTATGGTGAGAACACTCATTAAAATATATTTTTCTCTATGCTCGCAAGATGGCGTTAATTTATGTATTATGTATGTTATGTATTTTAATACCATTATTATATGTGACTATCATTAGTATTCACAATTTATGGCCTACATCACATCTACAGTCTTTAATAGTCCACTGCTGGACATAGGCCTTAGAAAGGCCTACTGTAATAGATAATTATAGAAAAATATCACAAAGTCTCAGAAATGTATT
Source organism: Arctia plantaginis (assembly GCA_902825455.1). Taxonomy (NCBI): domain Eukaryota; kingdom Metazoa; phylum Arthropoda; class Insecta; order Lepidoptera; family Erebidae; genus Arctia; species Arctia plantaginis. The sequence continues at coordinate 3,566,960 of CADEBD010000336.1, read as the reverse complement.
AATAAAAAAACAGTTTAAATTATGGTCAGAGAAGACAAGTCCAGTAGTTTTAACGAACTTTGTAAATAAATTATCACAATTGTATCGTTGCTAGGCACTGTTCTCTTGGAATTGAGTGGGACAGTGGCTTGGCGTTCTTTTACTTTCAACACTAAGTGGATATGTCAATTTTGTCGATCGTTCACGTGACTCGTTGGTAAATTACAATCGGGTAAATTCCTGGGTTTAAAATAAGGAATTTTGGTCTGTAACATTAAGTGTAATATCTTAAAGTACAGCCTAAATTTACCTATATTACATCAACAGCCTTTAGTAGTCCACTGCTGACATAAGCCTTTCCTTAGAAAGGAGGTTTTGGCCTACTATCTCTCCTACTACAGTTTAATATTTTTATATCATCTAATCAACGTTAATTGTAAATTATTTCGACGCTAGCTGGTTATTACGTCACGACTTATGTCACACAAAAATGTGATCTACGACATAATTGACACTCCCAAAACTCTCATCAAAATAATACATTTGCATTTAAATTTAAGTAGGTTAAATATCGTTAGATCTAAATAAATCATTCATATTAGGGTTAGTTCACTGAATAATTGTTGCATGTCGTCATTCATTTTAGGATTAATTAGGTTAGTCACATTTCATTATCATTGCAATACCCCTCACAGACACAGAACATCATCATCACCTGTGATGGGGGCTCTCCATTCCTCAATACTATTCATCTTCTGGAATATTCCTACCAGTTTCTTGAATAACGACACTGTTAGGTACTTCCAACTTTCCCCCTCCCCCTCTAAGTCATCTCCTGGGCAGGGTGAAGTGGTATGTCGGACTCAAACTTATTAAAACCAAGCAGTTTTTCATTACACATGAGTCTTTTGCAGGGGATTCGGGATACCCTAACTAGCCTCCGACGACCCTTACAGACTTGGGTGGGGTCAGCAGGCGACCACAAAAACCTTCTTTAGCCCGGCACAGCTAGTGTACAAATATCATATGCGTGTATTTACTCAACATATAATTCATAACATCGCCACTGATTTATTACTCTGCTAGACTTGTCTTTTCTCGTATTAGGTGACAAAACATTTAATAAAACAAAATGATAAGTTATTTCAAATGAAAATATAAGAATATTCAGTTCCAGTCGCTATTTCGGTTCTTTATAATAATTTGATTCATGCTCCCCACTTACTGGTCGTACCGTCATGTTATATATTCTGTAAGATTCCTAAATGGAACGTTCAGTTTTATCATATTTAAATAGCTACCGAACCAAATATTTTACAAAGACAAAGGTAACAGAACATTTCAGAAATTGAATTTTAGCTCTTTATTATCACGAGAGTGGGTCATGATTTCGTTTTGTATATAATCCATATTGCATGCCGTGTAATTTGGGTGGTTTGATCGTATCAGAAATTATTGGTGTTTAATTTTTTTTGGTCTCGCTGTCTTACAATTTGAGCGAGTACTTTCATGAATAGAAACGGAGTGTTTATTTTGTAGCTGCAATGGTGTCCTAATTCCATTTTTCGATACATTTAGTCTGCTATTGGCAGAACTTATTATTATAAAATTTAATTATGAATACCTAATGACCCAAACTTCATCAATTGATGATGACCCAAACTTTGACAATATATAATAACTGACGAACAAAAAGGCGGGAACCGTATGTCATAAAAATGTCATTTTCTTTCAACTCTACTATGCATACAGAATCATAAATGGCACCATTAGGACTTTATATCAAACACGAACAGTTTTCGAATGTTTTATGTAGTTGTATAATCCTCTTTTGGGATTTATTACTCTCGACAACATGCTTTTGCGTATTACTCGTAGTCTGTTTCTATTGCAGGAAAAAAAACGAAGGATTGTTAAATTCAACTTATGACGCAAAAGCGATTAGAAAATGCACAATAAAGTAAAATATCATATACTTACATATAAATAAGTATAAAAAAATATTGAAATTTAAATATTGAGATTGTTTCCAATTGATTAAAAGTAAAAAAAAAACAATTCACTTTTGACGAACCTGAAGAATACTAATAGTTTTTTAATCTACGCTAAATAAAAAAACAGACTACGAGTACGCAGGAACGTTACGTCTTCTATACACTTGAATACATTACAATTATACCTATAATTGAGTTTAAAAGTCTGGTGCTCAATGACGTGTATCTATTCCATTTTTATTTATCGACTGACTAAGCATTTATGATAGTGATTTTATTTTGTTCTACCTGAAAAAAAAACTGATCCGAATAACGTAGGTACACTAACAAACATTAGTAGTGATATATTATTATCGTATAAGTAACTATAAGTATTAAAATGTTAAAAAAGGACTAACCAAATTTAGTTGGGTTATTAATTTAATTGTATTATTGGTCTCAGTTATGTCAAAGATAGTAAAGAATGAATGCAATGGAACGTGGAAAGCTGAAAGGTATTTAATGCATTTCCTCCAAATTATTTTTACTAAATATTTTTTTGGAGTAATGCAGTAATTTAAAATTATTTTGTATAGTTCTGTGAGAACTGTCGATATTTTAGTCGATTTTCTAAAAAGGCACCCTTAGGGTTGTCCCTTTAAATTTATTTAAATTTAAGTTACAATTTCGTAACAAATATAATGTTTTAGATACATTCAATAGTAATAAAATACTGTTCTTTTCGGTCGATCAATTCTTCTCTTTGTATCGCCATTGTATTGATGTTTATTAAGCGTTAGAAAATCGACTATAGTAAAAATTATCCAGTATTTTGTTTATTATAACGACTTAAATTCATATTTTTGTTAGTAATTTTTTTGTGGTGCATTAATAATTTAAGAATTAAATGAGAGGCTTCACAAAATATATCGTGGAATACGATTGATACTATTTCGTGTGATACAAATATTCAAGAACTCCGATTATGTGAATTAAACTATTACAGCTAGTGTAAGAGGTTATAAAACATTATTGTACTGTACGATGAGTTTTGAAACTGATATAAGACGTTATTGAGCACAAAGTAAATGTATTTTGCCGCGATATATTTTGTCCACCTCGCACAATGTATATTGAAAAGATTTTCTGTAATTTATTATGAGACGAATTCTCTTTTGTAACGTATATTACATTCTCGCTAGGGTAGGTTACCATAAAGTGTTGTACTGTAACTGTATCAATGTGTATTATTTCCAAGTCACATCATGTAAATAGATTTTTTGGTATCGAATTATATTTTTTTGTGATCGTACTTTCTTTTTTTCTTTAATTTCCTTCAAGAATTTTTCATTTTAGTTGACATACAGTTTAGTCGATTTTACTAAAATATTAAAATAAAATCGACTATCGAGTAAACATTTTGCTTTAATTTTATTGCTTTTCCTTAATTTCGATAACCAGAATAGGTTATTGCGTCTTAAATTTTTCTACTAGAGAACCCATTAGAAGTAAGCACTTAAATTTGTTTACTGTGGCATGGCATGTAAAAGGTATTAACTATTATATAAGAGGAATGGGAGTGACAGCATTGTTTCGTAAAGAAGTGTTAGCTTATTGTTGTAAATGTACATACTGCTGGCGTCAATAAACGGATTATTCAACGATAATGTTTATTTTATTCATACTTAGATTGATCCTGTATCCCCTTAATGATAGTCAGAAAAGACTTACATTTAGCTATAGTCCGATTTTTAATTAAATCGACTAATTATATTTGGTGGTAGTCGCGTTATCATAATGGAAAAACAGTGTTATATCCTGAATGATTAAGTTTACTTAATTTATTAATTTGAATTTGCATTAATCAGTAGCATGATTAGCCTGGATTTATAATTGTAGTGGCATTTTAAGAGTATAAACTTAAGTCATGCGTGTATATTTCAATATATTATATTAAAACAAAACTGCACTGTCATTTAAATTGATAAGCCGAAAACACACACACTAATTTAAACTATGCTTGTTGTTTGATCTTCGAGTATTGCAGCGAAATTATAAATTAGAGTGGACTGTATTATAAACTGATTTATTTCACTGCACATGTAGCATAAAAAGATTCGAGATAATGCGTGTGTCTTGTGCGCCGTAACATGCTGAATTATCCGCTTTCTAGTTCATTAAATTTTGACTTGAAAGGAATACGCATAACCAAGACTTGCGGTTACCATTGCTCTAGTTCTATCGTCTTATCCGTATTTACCACCAGATGCCTTCTTTGTCCCCCGAGAAATCGATTAAATTCCCTAGCCAACGCTAGGGTCAGACAGGCGATCGGCTATATAAGAAACTAGAGGAAACTCTTAGCAATGTTGTCAAATTGCGCCGACGTCAAATAAAATTGAGAAAAGGCAGAAAGATGATGATGTTGTGTAGCTCAAGAGGGTTGCCACTGATCAGTATTTTCATCATACCGATACAATGGTGATAATTCTGTTGTTCGAAAACTCTCTAAAAAAAAAATTTTGTCTTGTCAAATAACGTTTCTGATTCTGAAAACGTAGTACTTGACAGTCCTAAACTAAATTTTTGTGATTTTTAATTTAGTTTAGAGAGTTTTCGAACAACAGAATTAGCACCAATATCAGCAAACCGACTACGATTAGGCACAAATTGGATTATACGTGCGACGTCGTTGTATCTTTATTTTTTTATCGGACATCTAACATACAACGCCATCTAGTTTCAAACTAAACAGAGTTTTTACAAGGAAAGCTGTTTGTACAATGATAAAATACTTATATACTTTTTTTGTACATACGTACATATTATACATAGCCAAACTCCAAAACAAATATTTGCAGATCATACAAAGATTTGGCTCGACCCGAGAATCGAACCCGAGACCTCAGCATGGCAGTCGCATATGCTACCACTGCACCACGGAGACAGTCGAGTATTATTTCTCTTTTAACGATTAATAAGCTGTCAAAATTGTACGATTATGACACTTACCAAGTAATGACGTGTAGTAGTAAACAGGTAGCCATCTTTTAATAATCTGATTAGTTCACAGAAGTCTACTCAAATTAAAATGAACAGCTTTTGAAAAAAAGGCATTTTTTATTAAAAAAGAGGAAAAAATTAAATTACATAGAACACAATGCGCAACATTTATAAATAATAGTAATAATATATTATTATACGGATCCACATAAAAACATTATGCGTTAACAATCTTAGTTTACAAATGATACAATTATAGTTTGTCATGTTTACTTTATTATGAACCATTTCCTTTTTATCATAAAAGTTCTTGTGCTACAAATATTATGTACTGGGAGCCGCGGAACGACACACTAATAAATATCGACTTACATGTTGTAAAAAAAACTAAAATTAACTTTATTGCCATTAAAACCTCTAGCGGATTGTGTGTTTGAAAATTTATCGAATTAAGATTTTAGGCACAATCTGGTAAAAATCGACTAAAAGTTTTAATCTCGTCTCTGCTAGTGTTAAACATTTTTCCGAACCTAGGCCTATACATACTTTATGCCAATTCATGGTCACAAAATATTTGTAGCAATACATTACATTGTCAGTCACTCTAAATAAACAAAAATCAACAATACGCGTACTTACTTACGAGAAAATTACAAACTATTACTGGAAATGTAGACTGCCAAAAAAAGGTTGTCTCTTATCTTCTAGAGGGAACGGGCTTCTTTTACATCTGTAATTAGTGTAGTGAACTGAGATTTGGCGTTCACATTAGTCGAGTGGTCAAGCTAGTTGATTAGTAAGTTTTGATTAATCTCCATCTCCAGTTTTAGTTTATGAAACTATTAGGTGGTCATTGTCAAGTTATGGCCGAATACATTAAATACTAAGACAGTAAGGTATAAATCTGAAAGCTCAAAGCACGTGTATATTAGGTAAATATTAGACTTATTGCACATTTGACGATTATAGATCACAATTTTGTGCATAAAAAGCACATTTATTAATAACTAAAAATTAAATATGTCTACATTTAAACATTTAGTATTGCCAACAAAATAAATAATAAAAATAAAACAAAACAATGGTAACTCCATTTTTTACTCTTGTCGTGACTTTGAAAAGATGAGGTAGAATAATTTTGTGTTGAACATCAAAAAAAAGTTTTAGCTGACTGTTGGTATATAAAAATTTAGTATGTGATTATGAAATCTAATATCTTGCTTCAAAATTGGCTTTGATGGTGGGCTCTAGCGATACCTAAACTAATCCTAACACTGTAATGCCAAAGGGACTGTGATTCACTGAGACTTTGGCAGTGGAACAATCAGACAGCTTTACTTTGGTATTCTGACGCACAGAATGTATTTTAATTAATGCCATTCCTTGTAACCGTACGCGTAAAAGATGCGATTGTAAATTTCAACTTCTTTTGTAAGAATTTTGTTAAATACTGACAATAATTATTACTTATAATATTACGTAATAGATACATGGACTTAAAAAAAAGATACAAAAAGTACAAGAAAGATATTTTGCAAGAAGATACAAGATACTTTTTTCTAGTGAAAACAGTTCTTTACTACGAAGAGTCTCACATGAAATGACCAGTGACATGGGCCTGTCGCGTGGATTGAATGAAGGAGTTGCATAAATTAAAATTCATTCTGTATTATCATTAGTGTTATTGTAGTGAATTCTCGATGTTATTATATAAATACATTTAATTAATAAATCCAATCTTTACTTATTATCGAGGCCGAGTAAATCACATCCCTAGTCTCACAAGAAGCGGGTAACATTTGCCAACATTTTAAATATCGAACGACGCTTAGACATCCTAAGTATTACTTAAACACTAATTTAAAATTTCATATTTTTTCATATAAATAGATGTAAAAAGCCTATATAATGTATATGTCAGCGGGGTACATAATGTATTGTACTTAGAGAGATTTTTTTCTAACAATTTAAGTAGGTTTTAAAAAATGATGTTTTGTGCACGTTTAGCAAGCCTTTCTCATGAGATAATCACAGCATCCGTATATTTTTGTCTGCGTATGGAGATGCGATGTAAGTCCTGAAAAAGGCAAATGGCCATTATAATTATTTTACATCAAAAAAATTACATAAAACTGCATTTCGTTTCAGTAGACGTCAAATTAGAAAATATAGTATATTATTTCAGTCGCGATGTAAAAAAAAACATTAAATATTTTATTATCTTCGGTTTTTGACGTCTAAAAATGGCGGCAAATAAGTAATACAATATCTAAAATAACATGCAAACGACATCAAGTGTGAATGTAAACGTGTTAAAATCATATTGCATATAAATAAATATTAAAGCAATAATTATACAAAATACGAACGAATTCCTTCAACGAAAATAAAATATGGCGTGGGAGGATTAGTTTTGTTTTTAAGCTCCATGCATAGTAAATAACTTTCATCGAGAAGCACACCAAACATGAAAACAAAAACAATGCTTTAAATAAAACTTCATGCTACACAATAAAATAAATAAATAAATATTGACCACTACAAACTTTAATATTTTAAAGAACCTGAGTGAAAATTGCTTGTAATATATATTTTTTTTGTATTTTTATATATTTTTTCTTGCAGTCTTCTCGCTTAGCTTGACTATTCACTTAACACAGGGAGCATGGATCTAGAAAAACAGTATATTCTCAAGTTAACATTGGCTCACAAATACACTTACACATAGCTAACACATATTTTTTGTCGATTTATGTTTTGCGCTTCATTCATTTTAAACCTGAATTTATCAAAATTAAATTTATATTTCATAATAATTTATTTGCACAGCGCAAACCATAAACAATATAAAGATAGATAAGAATAGATAAGAAAAAATCGTGACACTGTAGAAAATTAAAACTATTACATGAATAGTTTCTGGTATGGCAATGATCACATTAGATTCGGTCTTATAAGCGAAGCGAGTGAGATGGATGCGTATTTGTCCAATATTTCTAATTAATATACTCACTATATTTTTAATTTTCTGTCAATTTTTTATTTTATTTTTTCTTTGCTGATACCGTGACTAAGCTTAGGTAAATCTCGCGCGTGAGTGCCAGCCGCAAAATAATATAACATTAGTTCGGATCTTTAAACAAAACTATTAATTAATCAAAGAGTCTAGAATTGACTTTATTCGCTTTATGTAAGTACTCTCTTTCTTTAGTTATAATTACAGGAAGTAGTAACCCTTATATAAATATAGCTGTTTTAAGACCCGAAATAAAGAGCTGGTATGCTATTGGAATATTATAAATGATAGAGCTAAACAAGTACCTTCCATTTCCAAAGCTATGGGAATGGGACCTTTGGCAGCGTTGAAAATAAAAATACATATAAGCAATACAGCATAGATGAACCAATACGCTAACCCATACAAAATAAAACTTAGTGACCCAAGGTCGGGATACATTGTCTACCCTAGGTGTTACTTTGGCCAATATAATCAGAAAGTATAAACTTTTAGCACAGTTGTTACAGATAACGATGTCAAGCTATTTTCAACTTCAGATAGGTATATCGTTCTATTGGTAGTTTCAAAGAACTAATTGTGGAAACATTAAAAAAAAAACTATCTGAAAGTTTTGCCAAATCACCTGTCAAGGGCTAATTTAAATCAACCATAGGGTTACACAACGTTCCGTAAACAACATGTGTTGCTGTTATCACAAACAAAATAAATCGTTTTTTTTTGGGTCTCATATCTTAGAATTTCAGTGGTTATTTTTGTATGGGCGTCTCAAGATTATTGCGTGTAATATTGATAAATGCATAATTTATTATTTATCTACCTTTATCAGAAATAATTAGTTTTTCTACAACCTCTCACTGGTTTGGTAACAATTTTTAACTTTCACAAGTTGTTTATTTGTGATATTAAAATATTGTTTCTAATAAAGGCGGTACTGTGTTGTATAGAAATAATCCAACGAGAAATTGGTCAAAATGAAGGACCATTTTCTAAAGTGATAACAGTATAGAAATAATTTTAATTTTGAGCATTTTGTGGATTATATTTTTACAACACTATAAATTTATAAGAGTGAAGGTTTAAATGGCTGTCAATTTTTTCAATCTGTCAAATTGTTCTCTCTGTCTGTCTGTCAAAAAAAAAAAAAAGCTGTCAAATTTTTATTTTAACATTATGCTACTTTTTTTTTCGATACAAAAGTATTTTTATAGTAATAATAATTAGACACTACTGATAGTAAGTAAGTCATGGAAGGATAGTGTTCAGTGAACATTACCTAAGGACTTGTAAAGTGTTTATAAAAAGTTGTAATTGTTTTTCATTATAATAATCCCTTTTTAAACAATTCGACCCAAAAGGTGAATATAGATGAACGATCTACGCTTTTAATGGTTAAATGTATGTAAAGTTAATTTCTTCTTTAAATTAAATGTTTTTTGTCTTAAAAATTCTTAAAATATAGTATGTCCTTTGAAAAAATATTTTTTTTTAGTTTATTTAAAGTTTGTTTAGTGACAAAAATATTAGTTGATTGTATTACTACTACATTTTATTATATTAGTTATTAACTTAATTTCGTATCATGTCTTTAACTAAAATCTGAGTTAATAGTTTCTTTCGGTAACTATATTTATGGTATCATGTTCTAAATATTGAATATTTTTAAGTAAACAAGTCCTTCAAAGTAATATAAAGTACCATAGCCAAGCGTTATAAACTTCTAAATTGGCAATACTTATAATTTATAAATAAATATTAACTTTACGAAGACTAGCAGAAAAAGTATTTTTAATATACATAAAATTAATATCTTGGCGATTTAGTAACTTGTAAATGTGTATTATAATAACTAATGCTCCCTTATTTTAAGGCTTACCTGTAATAGAAATTTTTAACATTTTGATTGCTACTGCTTTTAATAAAATATAAATACCCTTATAAATTTTAAAACAAATTTTTCACTTACATTCTCTTTTACTGTGTGTGTTTAAATAAACTACGTAAAAGAGATGGCTGTGAAGGGTATTATATCGTAAAAAAATTATAACATTTATGTTATAGTTTTCATATTATGGTGACTTATTCTTTATTAAGAACGCTATCTTAACGATAAGCTACGAGAAACGTTCTTTAGGAATTTTTCTTCACTAAGAACTTCACTACTTCTTTTGTAGTAAAATTTCTACTAAAATAGTAGAAAATTACATAAGCACTACCATTTGCTTTAAATTAAATAATATTTAACTAGTACAGGATTATTCGATTGATCAATGAATACCTGATGATTATTGAGATGGTAATTCTAATTGATAAATGTCACATGCTGTTATAATGATAATATTATGTTTATAATAAAATGTTTATGGGTTTTTGATTTTATTATTAAACTATTTCTTTTAAAATAAAACCACTATTCAGAGGAGCATCTTTCTTTCTCCAATGACATTTTGTAATCAAAATAACACACGATTTTGACTAGACTGTGTGGTGTATGCATGGGGGAAGGACGGCCGGAGGGGGAGTGTAGTATACTCACAGCTCCATATTCTGCACGGTGGATTTAGCGCAATTGGTAGTCACGCGCACGTGGCAGTGCTTGTGGCACTTTAGCAGACAGTCGCGGCACTCGTACCCTTGCTTGCCGAGCCGCCGCGCTATCGTCTTTTCGCAAACTGCGCATACAGTGCCACTGGAAAAACATTACATACATGTCTTATAATGTTGTATGGAAGTGCTGATTTTTTAGATCTGACGCAAATTTTGCGTTAAACAATAATTTGTAATAAGTCAATACACATAAAATTGGGAAATAATTGTGTAGGTATAATATGTGTATTAAAATTTAAATGTGTGCAAATAATATGTATATGTGCTAGACTTACCCACTTAGATGTTTAGCAATAAACGTATGTTCATTATAAATATGCAGCTTAATTCCCTTCCGCCGCCATCTTGACCTTTGCGCGATGGTAAGAGGCACCAGATAGTGCTTCTTGATGCCAGCTTCTATGGTCTCCAGGACCAGGGTCGAAGCTTCATGGATGAAGGTCCTGGCTGACGCTGTACTGAACCCGGACATTTCGCTAAGAGAGGACCTTTAGGTTTAATTTTTGGTATACAGAGAATAAATAAACATGTTTATGAATAAAATATTAGTGACATGCATTTGTATTGAAAGTGTGAATATAAGATGGTTGCAGTACAGTAATATTTAGATAAAATATATTTACATCAAATAAAATTTAAAACAAATAAACCCAATAACGATATTAAGACGAATCAAATACAATGAAGAAATGAGAAACGTGCAAGTTATAAAAAGGTTATTTTTTAATAATAAAAAAATAAATATAAATGAAAAGAAAAATTTAAATAGTGCCCAAGCATAAAGTTTAAAATATTACATAATTATTTTAAAATAAAGCGTTAACATTCCAGCAAATTTAAACAAAAGTTTAGTAGAAAAACCGGTGTTACCAGATTGCAGAGTGCCATTACCCCCAACGCATGTAAGTGTTGACGGATGAAAAAAAGATAAAACATACTTTATTAGTGTTGTTGATGTTATAATCGCAGCTCTTAAACAGTTTACTATGGCAAGACAGCATTATTTGTAGTTAAAAGCGGTGAGTTAGTTTTAATTTTTTATATATTTTTAAAATAATGGCTTAAACGTAAGTTAGAAATAATGTAGTCTTGCCAAGATACAAGTCCTAAATAAATCTGAAAACGTAATTTAATTAAAGCTCTAAAGGGGGATGCCGGGCCACCATAGTGGTTTAGGCCCTAAGTGCCCATATGTGAAAACGGATGCAAATATTCTTTGTCAGATAATTAATTTATTCACAAAAGAAAAGATAACACAAAACTTGGGGTTTCATAAATGTATTAGATATTAAGATAAAATTGTTTTAGCGTTATTTAATTTGCCGAAAATGATTGTAACTTTTATCCTGACTTGAATAGCAAGGAAGGTTAAGAAAATTTTATTAATGTTTTTCAGGAAAATACAATTCGTTCTGGGCGTTCTGAGCCTAATATCGGCATTCCTCTTTGTTTATTAGTTAAATTAGAAAGAAACCTTTTTTTAATCTATTTTCATTTCATTGAAGGAAACTGTTATACAAAATAATAATGAATCCTTAATAATCCATCATATTTTTGTGATAGAATTCAGTAAAACATACTAAACTACAAAAGTCTCTACATAATCATAAGGTGATATATCTACCATGTACCAATGCCTACAGAGAATGCAAAACCTTTCTAGTATATTTTTTTAACCCTATTAACCAGAAAGTTTTTAAACTAATTCAAACAACAGGAGGTTCTCAGTTCGGTTCTTAAATCAAGAAAATGTGTTTTTATATGTGTTATCTCAGAATTCCATCAGTTGTTAAACTTTTTTGGAAAATATATTTTATAAAAAGATATTCACATCACACATCAACAGCCTTTAATTGTCAGTGTCTAGCCTAGCAGTGGCTAGGCATAGGCTTATGTCCACTGCTGGACATAAGCCTCTCCTTAGAAAGTAGGTTTTGGCCTACTATACCACGCTGGCCAGACGGGTTGGTATAGGGTTTGTGTCAAGTTTTCCTTCTTTTTGCAGTGCTGGTGTCCTGCGTTGTTTTGCGCCCTCAGTCGGCTCTTACGACACCCACGGGATGAATTAGGGTAGTGACATTCCGTATTCTTAATCCGTCACTACACGTAAAAAGATATTACAATGGAGAAAATTAATGATGAAGAATACTAATACAATTCATCACGACGTAGGAGGCATTGATGTCGGTTATACGTTTATTAAAAAAAAACATACAATACAACCTATATGTTTGCTAACTGTGAACAAAATTGAATAAACTACCCTTTTGTACCAGATAGGTAGGTTTATAAATTTAACAGTTGCATCCCTCAAGATTTCTAAATTGTTAATGAAATGTGGACATACCTCCGCGAGGTCCGAGACTCGTCGCCCGACTGCGCGGGAGAGGCACCAGCTGAGTATACATTTCTGTTGGGGATAGACAGTGCTTTTTCTGAAAATATAAAGAAAATATAAATAAACCCATGGTTATACTTATATATAATAGGGTCCTGCGATATAGAGATATTTAGGGCGAGTTTGTAAAATAAAATAAATTTTGTATCGCTAAGTTGTGCGTTTAAATTTATTACTGACCATGATTATTCCTCTCAGCGCTGATGCTGCGAATACGGCTCTGGTTTTCCATTTCAGAGTCTGTGAGGTCTAGAGACTGACCGCGAGTGCGGGACCGGCCCAGTCTGGAAAAAAATTAGAAAGTTATAAATCGATCCCACTTTTTAATATTAAAAATAAATGTGTTATAAAAAATGATCCTTCGATGATAGCACACCAGTTCTTTTGTCTAAGATCTATATATATTTAAAACAAAAGCCTTTTTTTTGTTTTCAGTAGCGTTCCCAACCTACAAAATATCATTTTTAGACACCAATACGAGTGTGAGAAGTAGTGCCACCATAAGTATTCTCTCGAGTCTTCACACCGTCCCGCAGGGGACGCGTGGTGGCTGGTTCGGGGCTTCGGCCCCCTGCCAGCGATTTCTACCGCTACCCCTGGATAGGTCGTGGGCTTGTGTTTGTGGTCCGATGCGTTGTGCAGGGGTTACTTCAGTCTTCACGCCGCCCCGGCGGTCAAGCCCGAGCCAAGTGAGACCCCAGGCGATACCTGGGCAGGCCCAGCTCCGGGCGACCAGCGACAGAGGCGGCGACTTACGTGTAACCCCTCTGGTGTCTAGTCATAAGTATTCGTGACAACGTTAACTTATTAAAAGATAGACCATGTGTAAACATCAACTGCGCGATACACCATCTGTGTCATCTATAGTATCGATGTAGTTCAGATTGTTAAAGCTAGATGGCGCATGTCGACACAATTAATTTGCGCATTTAAAAAATTGTACATACCTTCTCTTAATGGTTCCAAAGAAGTCCCTTCGCCGCTTTTGTCGCGGCGCTGGTTCCGGTGGGGCGTTTTCATTTTGGCGATGGACGTAATCTCCCTGCTGAAAACATACATTAGAAAATGGTATGGTCAAGTGGTGTTGTTTACAATACACGTTCAAATCTATAGAGCTTTAACCGTGAGCTAATTTTCGTTTCTCGCAAGAAAATTTGATTACGTTTAGGTAGGTACATAAACTAAAAGTAAATTATCTCTATATATATATAAAAATGAATTGCTGTTCGTTAGTCTCGCTAAAACTCGAGAACGGCTGGACCGATTTGGCTAATTTTGGTCCTGAATTATTTGTGAAAGTCCAGAGAAGGTTTAAAATGTGAATAAATATGAAAATGCTCGATTTTTTTTAAGTCCGAGCATTTTTGAATTGTTTTCATAAAAAAAGGATTCCTTTTGTTTGTTTATTTTATACAAAAGTTTAAGTCTTTTATTTATCAATTGAGGCAGTACGAAGTCTACCGGGTCAGCTAGTCTGATATAAAATTTACTAAACATCTATTTATAGTCAAAAGTCGAGTATTTATTTCAAAATTTAGCTTTAAAAAGTGTCACTATTTTTTTTAAGTTTAATTCCAAGAAAATTGATATTTTGTAAAAAGTAAATCAACGTAAATGATCACATATTAAGAAGAATACGTAATAAATACACAAACTAAAGAAAACTACATCACAACCACAAACTAATGAAAACCAGATTAATGTTTTAGTATCTAAAATAAAATAAAACCACAGTCTAAATAAATACCTCTGTGTCTCCATTTGCCTTAGCACCGTTTTCTTTAATTCTGACAGTCTTCCCTGGCGACTGGTTAGGGCTTGGTGTAACACACTTTTCGTTCAAACTCTCATCGACTATAGCACTCTCTTGAGGTATGGCCGGTTCCGCATCTGCTTTCTCCACTTCGATGAATTTCCCCGAGTCAGTTATTTCAACCTTGGTCGGTAGATTATGGCAGTGTTAGTGTGGCAACACAGCACACAGGGATTTTGGTAGTTATTTTGTAATATCATGTCGCAACGTATTTTTTACCATCTATTTGGATATTCAGTTTAGTTTACACTGAACACTTACTTATTTAGTTAATTTTGTATTTTTTTTTAAATAATACTATGATATACTTGTATACAAGATTTTGACACAAAATAATCACCAAAACAACATGCTTAGGACAATAAAACATATTTACAGAATCCTTTTCCTATAATTGTAATTATTCATAGGCAACTCTACAGCGTTATTTCTAACGCAGAGTTAGCAATTATTTAGGCAAGACAACATCTTGTTAAACTAAAAATCTTCTAAAAAGACTTATTTATACATGGCAACACTGTTTTAGCTATATTTTTTTATTCTCTATAGTGACTTTTGCTAAGGAAGCAACTTCTTAAAGCCAAAGACGGCGATTATTCAAATGACATGCCTATAATGCGATAATTCTATGGTATTTCTGAAAAACAGGTTGTTTTGATGGGAGACTCACCTTTATTGACTTCTTCGGCTCCTTTTTAATATCACAGCACACGCAGGCAATGAAAGGAAAACCAAAACTTGTTAACAATGGGGCCACACTATTTACATTCAAAATCTGTATTTAGAGGGTAGGTGTAAGTGTTTAGGGGAACGAAAAGGAGTATGTTGCCAAAAGCCGTGGTCTGCATTTAAGGGCTTTGTGCAACACACCTGTATATATTTTTAATTATTATTTAAGTACATTATAGATACACGAAAACCGAACATGTTTTATAAAATGTAGAAGGTTTCATAAACTCAGAGTTTCTTTTTAGATGCAGCAAACAGTTTCTTCAGGAAACTTTTAACGACGTCAAATTTGACCAATAAACTATTTAATGGTTTAAGTTTACATAGCATACAACTATATCCATAAAACGAGGAAAATCAATTTTCGAAACCTTATTATGAAGAAGTAATTTTCCCGTTACCGTCCCGGGAAAAGAAGTTACGAGAAAATTAATTCTTCATAATAATTCTTTTGTTAATTTAAATTTCTTCCCCTAAACACTTTTAACAACTTTCACAACACAAGCCATGTCTATTCCACTAGACAGGCTAAAAGGGTTCAAATGAAAACGAATCTTAAACAAAGACAGTTAAAGACACAAACCCTCTGCACAGAGTGAATGATGAGTGTTGATTTGTTGGCGGCGCTGGCCGGGCTCAGCTCCAACTCACGCAGAGCTGACTCCGTTAGCTGAGAGTTGTCGTGGCCTGTGGAATTTTTATATTATTTATATATTTTTTTTGTAGAAAAATATAAATGCACTATGGTCGACTTGATGCCACAACTAATTTAATACCTGTCTAGTCAGTTAGCACTACCTAGATTTAGTAAAAAAAAAAGGACTAGAAAATATTTCGGACAGCTGACACACAACGCCATCTAGTTTCAAACTAAGCAAAGCTTGTACTATGAAAGTTAGATTGACAGATAGAATATATATTTGTAAATACATATATATTATATAATTAGAAAACGCCCAAACTCCGAAATATATATTTGGAGATGATACAAACATTTGGTCCGACCTGGGAATCTAACCCGATACAGGAGTCATATTCACTACCACTGCACCACCCAGGCAGTCAAATATATAAATAAACCTACATAACTCGCTGTTTCTCCAGAAGCTGTCATTTTGCTTCTCTGTCAAGTTGTCTTATGTGATAAACAAATAATATTTTTTATGGTCTGAAGGGTAAACAAAATAAAATCGGGTTCCATACTTACCATTCTGCTTAAATATAGTCTTAGTGGTGGTTGTGAGGTGGCCAAGTGGCGAGAGAGTGCGAAGACTCTCCTTTATCTTGACAGGACGGGACCCAAAGTCTGGAATATCAGCTCCTTCGATGAACAGGAACTGTTTTGGAAACAAATTAAAAAGAGTTAAGAGGGAGACGGGCTGCAGAGGTTGTGGGTTCGATTCCCACTGAGGATAAATATTGTGTGATAAGCATGATCATTTGTTCTGCGTCTGAGTGTAATTTATATATTTGTGTATATTTAGAAATTGATAAGTATGTTTATTTAGAAATATATCTGCCCAGTTGAGGGTAATAATACCTTATAGGTTTTTGTTTGTTTTTTAAAAAGACAACTCCCGCATTAGGAATATATCCTGTGTCGCTAGGGGCTTTACAAACATACATGAAACGGACACAAAGAACACCCAAACTTAAAACAACATTTTATGGATCACACAAAGTGTCGTCCCACGTGGGGATTGAATCCACAACAATCAGCGCAGTAGTCAGCGGCGTGGCGAACGATTAAGCCACTGCGCCATGCATGCAGTCAAAAGTTATTAATGGTATTACCTCGACAGTAAGCGTGCCGCTAACGTCGTGTTGCTCCATGGGCCTGGTCTGGAGAGCAATCTGTTGTCTTTGGGATGGAGCTGCCAGGAGCTCGTCTATGCCCACCAGACCTAAGCCGAGGAACCTGGAAAAAATACAAGTTGTACAGTAAAGGGATAATTATATACAATTTAAAATTCAAACAATATGGTGAGGAATGGATGTCATGTCTCTCCTGCTCAAAGGGAGGATCCTCGGACCAGGCGATGTGATATTAATAATATCTTTATTTAATAGGAGAATTGTCTAATTAACTTTCTGCATCTGTACCTGAACTAGGCTTAACACCTGTATCTCAGGCAACAGTGTTCTTCCACCATAATATTACCTAAAACACTGAGTAAGTTTTTATTATTGTGGAGGAACGGGTGTCATGTCCCTCTAACACAAAGGGAGGATCCTCCGACCAGGCGAGGTGATCATGCCTGGCGGGCCGCGGCCCAACGGTTGATGATGGGAAGTTGTATATATGCTAACCGGCGCGGGAATTCTTTATATCGCGATACAGGATTAGCAATTCTTATTTTAGTAGTTACTCCGTAGTTCGGCGTGTCTTCATTAGATGGCGCTGTAGTATGTTTCTGTTTCTTTGTATGTGGGAGTCGCCACACATTGTTAGCAGATTCAATGAACATTAAAATTTACTTAATACTATATTTAGTATGTATGTTAGTTCCTCTCTTTGTCTATTTGATGTGAGTGAGTGAGTGAGTGTGAGAGGGTGTGTAAGGGTTTTGTAATTACTGGTTTATACTGTGTTTTATCATTTTATCTGTCTCTTCGTAATCCAATTCTTTCAGCCAATTTATTTATTTATAACTTACGGTCTGATGGAGAAGTTTAGCGAGTCACGTGTGAAGATTTTAAAGGTAAAAGATTTGTACATCGGCGGACTTAATGCCCAAGGCATTCTCTCCCAGTCAACCTTGGTAGGCGCATATAGGTTATAACACTTATCAGTAAGATATACAATACACAACACAACACACGTAATTTTGTACACAAGCATATATATATATATGCATATATATGTCAAGAGTGATTTTACAACGAACGGTTGAGATGATATAAATTTAACGTTCTGTTTATCATATTGTAAAGAAACGGCCCAAGAAAGCAGAAATACTCGTATTTTTGTGTAAAAGCATGAGTGAAGCGAGAAGTTTCACAGATTTTAATACGACGTCTGTTAGTAGATACCATATTAGGATCATAATTGAGTAGTCCATGTTGTTTTAATGTAGTGAGATAAATAAAAAGTTGCCTTAAGTCTGCTCTTTGAGCTCTCTATAATGGCATGAGAATCTAGATGTAAACAGTAACAGTAGGCCAATATTGATTTACATGTAGCAGTGTAGTTTCGCTTTAATAGCAAAGGGCCAGTAACGTGACGGAGATTTTTAAATACATAAACTAGCTTCCTAACACGTGAAGTTAACAGTTTTACATGGGGTGTAAGTTTAAGTTATATCTATAATTATTTCAAGATACTTTATGTGGTTAGTTCGCGATAAGGGGTCACAGGAACATAATTCTGAGTTAAAGGAAGAATTGAAAGTGTGGCCCAACAGCCAAACATTGACTTTTATATCGAAAAACAAGGTTAGTACTTGCCACCCTCTACAACGTACCTGTTTTGGCTGGCGCCCCCTCCGGGCGAGGGTGGGCCGGTGCGGTCGTACACCTCAAACAGCAGCTCCGCCGTCTGCGGCGACAGGTCGCTGCGGATGTACAAATTTATTACATTATATTCGATACGAAGACTACTAAACAATTCTTTATTATTATTATATTATTATCTTATGATCAACAGCTTTTAAAAGTCCACTGCTGGACATAGGCAACTCCTTAGAAAGGAGGTTTTGGCCTACTATAACTAGACTGGTTGGTATAGGTTTTGTTTCAAGTTTTCCTTCTCATTGCAGTGCTGTTGTTTGCTCCCTTAGTCGGCTCTTACGTCAGTATGAAAAGGGCGGTGGATGTTACACATAAGAATATATGTTGGTAGAACCCTTAGTACAAGTTATGCCTACTTTGTGTCTAGATGGCGCTGTATCCTAGGATATAAATATATAAAGCTACTTACAACAAAAAGTGTTCCTCCCATTGAGGGCTGGTGGTTTCCTTCTTGAAGCCTGTCTGGTTCTTCTGCGGAGGCTCGTCCATCTCCACCACGCAGTATGGAGCTATGCATCCGGTTTTACCTGAAACCAACGAATATAGTGGTTAAACTATATATTTTGAGGGTCTGATGGAGAAGTTTAGCGAGTCACGATGTGAAGAATTTAAAGGTAAAAGATTAAATTATTATAGCTAACAACTATTAATTGATGAAAGTAAATTATATTTTGGAAAAATAAAACACGATTTAAGAGAACCAAATAAAAAATTAGAAAGAGTTCCATTATCTCCCTCCTGGATCCATCATCATACCACCGTTACGAAGCCGAAACTGTTGGACTTGTTCAAACGAATCATAGAAACTGAAATTTTAGATACACTCGTACAACGATTCACTGAAATGCTCGACTATCCACCCGACTGATGATGAAGCCAGGAGTGGTGGGAAACCTGTTCCAAGACACCAAATTTTAGTATTGGCATCCAAACTGCATATACATTTAAGTTTTATTTTGGTACTCGATGTAATCAGAAGTGGACTTGATTTCCAAGATTTGTCTTCATAGTGACAGATGAATCAAATTAAATCAATTTATTTGCAAACACAGGTGCATTTATAGGTGTTACAAAATATAGAATTGTCTGCCGCATTTTACCACATTATTGGTGTGCAAATATTTGTCATTAAAATGTTCCAGTCCAATAACAATTTAAAATACAATTATGTACAATAAATTAAGTTATAATACAATTTTTTATTACATTATCACATTAACAGCTTTTAATAGTCCACTGCTGGACATAGGCCTCTCCTTAAAAAGGAGGTTTTGGCCTACTATACTACGCTGGCCAGACAAATTGGTACAGGGTTTGTGTCAAGTTTTCTTTCTACCGCAGTGCTGTTGTTCTGCGTTACATTTTCAGGCATCTAAATTTGCCAAATCTAATATGAAGCAAATACCGTGTGTTTAAACTGAACCACGGCAAGTGTGATGAGGTAAACTGGCATGTTCTCTTTCCAACTGGAGTTTTTTATGCTTACCTCCCAAGTCCTTAGCAGAGACGACTTTGACCAGCAGTCTCTTGTCACCGTGTAGCACCATGCTGCCGGCAGTGGAGTTAGGAGTGGACGTGTACATCTGGCGGTCGGACTGTAACTGGAGAAAAAAAAGAATTATTCAAATCGGTTTATAATTGCCGGAGTAATCGCGTAACAAATATACAAAAAAAAAAAAAAAAAATACAGTCGAATTGAGAACCTCCTCCTTTTTTTGAAGTCGGTTAAAAAGAGAATCATAATAGGTGTAAGTGCTTTAAAAAATTGTATTAGCGAACCTGATGCTGCCACAACCCACTTTTAAATCGAAGTCAAGAATGCTTTCATGGTTTTTTTATTCCAAAGGGGGGAAATTAGCAGAGAGTAAGTGACTACCGCCACCCATAGAAACCTGCAACGAGTGCAAGAGTTGCAAGAGCGTTGGCGCCCTCTGAGAGCCATGTTTCTGCACATATGGGCCAGCTCACCCAGACTGATACAACGGCCTTACAGCAAACAAGTGTTGAGTAGTTCTTGTACTGCTTTTCACTGAGTAATTGGAAGTTATAGAGGCCAAGCCCTCGCCCTTAACCCTGGACGACTCAAACGGCGGCAAAATCTTAGGTTCTTAAAGGTCTTTAGGATAATAGGCAGGGGGAAGCCTATATTTTCCCCGGGTATACGGCCTAGTTAGGTGTGGCGTCTATCTGGGAGGACCTGAAATCACATGGCTCGAGTCCCCGAGTCCCTAAAGCTGGCCGTCGGGGTGGTTTTAATGAAAGCACCACATACTCCTGACTCCTGTATTTTTCCACCCCGTTACAAAAAAAAGTTTCTTACAGTTCTTAAATCGATGCCTTCCCACAGATAACAAAAGCCTGGAGCAATTACTTCTCAAATTACTTGCATTCTCGTGGTCTTACCATGGCGTCATAGTGGAGGGGCAACCTATGAGGAGTAGTCTCCACGTAACGGCGGAGACGAGGGCACGTTGGGTAATGGGCAAGATTGAACTGCAGGTTCGTGCTGCGTAGAGCGCTGACTACGATATCACTGGAAGCAGAAAAGAGCAAGTCAGGAAAAATGTTGGAGAAAAAGAAAGAGAATAGAAGAATGCTTAAAAAAACTAAATTAGAGGTCTGCTGCTCATAATAGCATGAAAATAATCAGAATATATTTCGGCAGATGCTGTACCGAAAGGTGTAGAAAGGTGGGATTAGATTTAGGAAATTTCACTATCTAAGATCTACACTCTGGATATTTTCATCAACAGCCCTTAACAGTCCACTGCTGGACATCAGGCCTCTTCTTACAATGGAGGTTTTGGCCTACTATTTTTAGAAACTGGATATTTTTAGAAACTTAGACCTAAGGCAAAACATTAATACACAATTCTCACACCTGGCCATCTGATCCCAAACTAGACAGAGCCTGTGCTATGGCAACCAGACTGCTGATAAACATACTTATATTTCTGAATACATATATACATATTATAGACGAATTACACTCAGATTCAGAATGAATGATCGTGCTAATCACATAATATTTGGGTGGCAATCGAACCCATGAGCTCCGGCTTAACCGTCAGGGTCACTAACCACTAGACCAACAGTCCAGTCCAAATTATTTGCTGTTAATACCCCTCTCTCTACCCCTTCGGAGATATAAACATGAAATTATATTTTTAAGTTGGAGAAGAATCTCCAATAGTTCTTTACCTGATAGCGTTTTGTAGGTTATTTTCAGTAGTATTCGGCCGGAGTGCCCCAACTGGAGCCAAGGCTACCTTCACCTCTGGCCACCCATCGCACTTCAGCTCACCTGTCAGCTTGTCTGTCACGCAAACCACGTTTAGACGTGCACGGAATCTGAAGTTCATTAAGAATTTGAAGAAGAATCCATTATTAGGGGTTAATAATATAATTTCTTTAAAATTATGGTTTTACGTGTTCTCTCTTTGTATCAGTATATTAAATTGTGAACGACCATTTTTATTTTACGACCATTTTTGATTTCGCTATTGTGTTATGGTTATCGTGTTTGAGGTTATGGTGGTGATATGTAAAAGACATGTTAAGTCAGCGAGACAGTACTTTCAATATTTTATGGTTATTACTTTTTAATTTATGGTTTTTGTTGGAAGCTCTTAAGAGCGTCATTAAATAGATTTTAAATATTTCTGTAAATTATTCATGTGTTGCATGTCTCAATAAATAAAGAACATCTAGACACAGGACAATAAACGCAGGAAAAGGAGGAGGTTATTTATTTATTTTTTGCAATTGCAACTGGTTTTACGCATCATTTTGGGCCCAATTGAAAACCAGGGTCAGGCTTTCATCCGACATAAGGCTGAATTGGGTCCGTTTTTGGCATCGTTGGTAATCCAAGCTTTTTAAAACTGTTGTATTATTGACAAAATAAACGTTT
The DNA here is from genome assembly GCA_902825455.1 of Arctia plantaginis. Classification (NCBI taxonomy): domain Eukaryota; kingdom Metazoa; phylum Arthropoda; class Insecta; order Lepidoptera; family Erebidae; genus Arctia; species Arctia plantaginis. The sequence goes on along the minus strand of CADEBD010000336.1, from coordinate 3,544,019 downwards.
TTTCTTTCTTTCTTTCTATTTATAACTTGGAGGATGAACAGTTTTGACAAAATTGCTTAGCGCAAAGGTTTACAACAGTAAGCCAATTACTGATTCCCACGTTTAGTTCAATACGTAGTTAATTTATATTTTGAGCGGTTTAGAGCACGCTTTACAATATGAGTCATCATCATCATCAACAGCCTTTAATATTCCACTGCTGGACATAGGCCTCTCCTTAGAAAGGAGGTTTAAATGAGTATATATGAGTTAGTTAGTTTATATGAGTAATCAAAGTTAATATAGGTACTCAGTTATAATTCTTAAAAACACCTTAAGTGCTGTTTGTGACAACAGAACAAGTGCAGGTTTTAAATTAAATTAAAAATAAACCAGAGTAAGAACAAACTAAATTAAGACATAATTAATTATCTATTTGGTAGAATTTTTATGTTTGTTATCTCAAAACATAGTCACTTATAAACCATTTTGGAAAATTATTTTTTATTAGTCTACTTTCCAATGTGTCTCCAAAAAATACTAAGAAAAAATACCACCCCTAAAGGTTGACAATTAAGAAATTCAGAATACTGTTTATTACAATTCATCATGATGTTGTTGGTGATACTTTTAGATATTTTTTTTGTATGGGAATCGAATATCAAATACTTGGCACTTCGGCAGGGGTGACGATCACTTTAATCAATGCGCCATTCAATGACTGGTGTACCGATCGAGTGTTAGTAGGTAGCTAAAGTCGCTTGATTTTCCACTTTATTGGTATACTCTTACCTGTTCACATTAACCCTGTAGTGGGACACCTCAACCTTCTCCCCACGTTGGCTGAAAGCCTTAAGCTGGAACGCTGGAGTGGCATCGCAGTCACAAGTGATAGTCTAGAAATAAAGAAATTGTTTGTTAATATAACATAAAAAAGATCAAAATCATTTATTCAAGTGACCAAGACCCAGTTTTGTTAGTAACAGAAACTTAACCTATTTTATCATATGCATGTCACCGCTGTCACTACGCCCATGTCCCATGTCCCATGAGAAATCGCAGCAGTGTTTAAGGTACTGGCAGTAAAACCTGCCGGCTGTCAATACTAGAATGTTGTTGTTGTTGTGTTGTTGTGCACTATGGATGCATATCTTTTGAGCATTGTTTCTTTGTGTGTTCCACGTGATTATTGTAACAACTTATTGGGAACAGTCAACATCATATACATCATATCTATACTAATATTATAAAGCTGAAGAGTTTGGTTGTTTGTTTGTTTGTTTGTTTGAACGCGCTAATCTCAGGAACTACTGGTCCGATTTGAAAAATTATTTCAGTGTTAGATAGCCTATATATCGAGGAAGGCTATAGGCTATATATCATCACGCTAAGACCAATAGGAGCGGAGCACCAATGAAGAATGTTTCAAAAACGGAGAAAATTTATTACTATTGAGAGACGCAGACGAAGTTGCGCGGGTCAGCTAGTACAACATATACAACGTCTTTGGGAAGGAACTGATCCCCGAGATACAGCTCACGCTAGTTTGGGAATCAGGGCTTGCACTTGAATTGTATGTATCATTTGTTACAATAAAATTTATTATTATTATTGTGGCATAGAAGCAATCAACGCAGTTTTTAAAATACCTTGCAATTAGGTGTTTCAAGTCACCAGATTAAAAATACGGTCATTTCAGCCTTATATTGTTTACCTTATATTTCGGTACTTTCCATCAGAAGCGGATCCAGCTTATAATCTAGAGATGTGTAGTCAGAGCTCATGATAACCTCAGATATTCTATTAAATACTTGGAATCGTATAAACTAGATCCAGCCCGAATAAACCACACCAAAATTCAGTCAAATTATTAGTCAAGTAACATTGTTATTGACTTCCAAACTGAATAACAGAAAGATAAAACGGAAAAGAACATAAATATAGTTCTTTGACTCTCACATAAATAACAACTTAATTCAATGCCCGAGAGACAGAACAAACAACTTACATAACAGATCCAATCTGATATTAAATGTTGTTATTCGGGATTTTATTGTGACAATTGCTACTAAAATGCCCCAATCGTGGTTCCGAGTATCCACATACCCTGAACAAGTCTATTGTGGTATTCGGAGCTCGGTACGACCCAAGATTGAGACTTAAAGTTTACCCCAATTGTAGTAATATCATAATTAAGTCCCGATACATGTCTAGTTTATACATTGGTTGTAAGTATATGCCTTCAAAAAACTAAAAAGCTTTAGATGGTCCTCTCTATTCTCAATCTTCCGTGTGGTGTCTGATTAAGAATACGGAGTGTCACCACCCCTATTCATTCCATGTGTCATGAGAGCCGACTAAGAGAGCAAACTACGCAGGACAGTAGCACTGTAAAGAGAGGGACAACTCGACACAAATCCTATAGAAACCGTCTGGCCCGCGTGGTATTTTTTTTCCAGACTTGGTTGGGGTCGGCTTTTAGTCTCCTACGCCACGGTTGAACTTCGAATTAATATGTACCTATTATTTTTTATGTTAGAGGGAGCAGACGAGCAGACGGGTCACCTGATGGAAAGTGACCATCGCCACCAATGAACGTCTGCAACTCAGGAGTCACAAACGCGTAAAAGAAAATAAATAAAAAAGAAGGTTGAATAAGTATAACACTTATTCAACCTTCTTTTTTATTTATTATTATATCATTATCAATAATATTAATACGCTAAGAAAATGCTTTCATCAAACGTTAAGGCAAACATAGTGTAGGGCCCACAGGCCAGGTGGAGTGATGATTTGCCCAAGATGTCTGGCAAGAGTTGGATGCGAGAAGCCCAAAATCAATCGAAGTGGCGTGGAATGGGAGAGGCCTCTGTCCAGCAGTGGACTGCGATAGGCTGATGAAACGGCTACATAAAACTTAATAGGGGTCGAGTATATATTCTGATCTGTCATGGCAGAGAAGTCATTACAATGACAGCTCAAGTTACACTAGTCAATGAAATAAAACAACACTTCAAAATGGCCGAAAGTCGACTGCCAGACAATTTGTTGTCAATATTATCGCACACCCACACAACTTATTTATGATATAGAAGGTGAAACTTTATTTGAGATGAAACTAACACGGGGATATAGCTCAGTGGCAGAGCAATCGACTGCAGATCGATAGGTCCCCGGTTCAAATCCGGGTGTCCCCTGAATTCTAGCATTTGTCTTTTTTTTTCATTTATAAATTATTTCTTGTGATTTTATTAAACAGATAAATCAAAGAACTACCAAAAACATTAAAAGACATACAAACAGATAAAATTTTAAATTAGTTATATGCATTTAACGGATTTCAGTACGTTTAATAGTCCACTGCTGGACATAGGCCTCTCTTTAGAGAGGAGGTTTTGGCCTGCTATGCCATGCTAGCCAGACGGTTTGGTATAGGGTTTGTTTCAAGTTTTCCTTCTCTTTGCAGTGCTGTTGTTCTGCATAGTTTTGCTCCCTTAGTCTGCTCTTACGACACCCACTTTATGAATAGGGTGGTTGACCCTCCGAATCCGTCACCACACGGACAACCTAACCTTACTGACAGCGAAAGAACTTCTAAACTCCGGGTTTCTGTAAACCAATCGAGCCATACCATAGCGAGCCGTACACACAAAAAAAGTCAGTCAAAAAATACCTCCTCATTTTAGAAGTCAGTTAAAAATAACGTTTTATTATGTAACCAATAAGGTTACTTAATTTCACATTCAATCCAATGTTAGATAACGAGAAACAAAGCACAATGACATGTAACAGTCCGTTTTACGTGCGGAACAATTCAATTTCACTTAACGGATGTTATGATTGCTTTAAACGGATTGCATTCACGCTACTACAACGAAAGAGGATATCTTATATAATTATGTTTTTTTTTATGTTAGAGGGGGCAGACGAGCAGGCGGGTCACCTGATGGAAAGTGACTATCGCCGCCCATGAACGTCTGCAACTCAGGAGTCACAAACGCGTTGCCGGCCTTTTAGGAAGGAGTACGCTCTTTACTTGAAGGTTTGAGGGTCGCATCGGTCCGGAAATACCGCAGACGATAACCCGTTCCACAGATTGGTTGTGCGGGGCAAAAAGTGTCTCGAAAAGTGCACAGTAGAGAGCCAACTATCCAGGTAATGTGGATGAAAATTTTGCCGTGTGGAACGATGGCGGAAATTTGCTGCTGGTATTAGTCCGAACAATTCCTCGGAGCACTCTCCATGATATTAAACTAGCTTTTGCCTGTGGCTCCGCCCGCGTTTATTTCGGTTATTGCGATAAAAAGTCCTACGTCCTTCCTAAAGAATCATACTATCTTCATACTAAATTTCATCTAAATCTGTACAGCGGTTATTCAGGACCACTGCGAGTGAGCGCACGTATAAAAGGTAAATAAAGATAAAGGAATATCATACCACAGGTAAGTGTATGTTTTTTTCTAAAATTCATTAATAGATGTACCTATGTACGGTTACGGAACAAATATTTTGCGCGTGCAGTATAATGAATAACGTATCTTCCTTAAAATATTATTACTACTGACTATAAGTAGAAAGGGTCCTATTTAACCCTACATTTTATAACTCTTTGATACCTCGGTCGCACAGAAAACCGGTGTGAGGGGTCTATGGACGGAACGAAGTTCGCAACTATAGCAAGAAGTGTCGGAAAAAAGTCCTGTTACACATTTTCGGTCTCCCTCCCATCCGCTCAGAGCATGTAACGCGCGAACCTTTCGTTGTTTTTAACCGAGTGAAAACCCAAACCCTTGCCAAACCCCTTACTAAGGGGAGGAGGGACTCAATGCAGCACACTTATGACCCTTGAGTTGCATGTGTTCATGGGCGGCGGTAGTCACTTACCTTCAGGTGAACCGTCTACTCGCGCCCATGTACCATAAAACCTCACAATATTTCTAACATAAACTTCTACTTTTCATGACTGTGTTTCCACTAAAAACAACCCCGACAACCGGCCTCTGGGAAAGACCTGAACAAGAATTTGACAAATCGCCTAACCAGGCCCTATCCCGAGGAAAGTTGCAAAATTCCCCCCGTCATGCTCAATGTTTATCTAAAATTATTACTCCAACTTCAACTTTTAATTTACCGCTTTGTGGTGCAACAATGTCGATGTTCAGAGGATGTTTTTTAGAGTTAATTAAAATTGTTTAAATAATACTCACAACGTCGTCCTTGGAGTCACACTCGCAAAACACGTTGGAGATGTTGGGAGGGTGGCAGTCGAGGGCGCGCACCAACTCCACGCCAATGCCTTGCTGGAACAAGAGAACCACATGTTAATATACAGTACCATATACTTCGTAGTGACACTGGATTGTAGGACTGCCAACATTCTTTTCGGGTAAATATATATAGTCTATTGAGAATATAAGGAAAAACAAAAAAAATAGGTGTAAATGTTTTTACATATATTTTAACGTTTCCAGTAATCAGTACAGTTTAAAAAGAAACGGACAATTGCGAATCGGACTCGCCTACCGACGGTTCTGTACATATTCTGTAAATTTGTGGGTACATATTATAAATACGTAGTTCAGGAATCGAGTCTCGCAGCTTTTTTATGAGCTTTTCCTCAAGCGACTTTTGTACCATATGACAGGTCAAAATAAATACTCCCCCACAGTTTTATGTAGCGGTTTTTAAATATTTTTTTACTTTAAATCACGTATTATGTAAAAGTTTAGCTTTGTACACTCCGACATTGTTAACACTTGTATTCCAAACGTGATATGTTTCCATGAACCATACTTGTTTAAAAAAGAGTAGTTACAATCAAATTTTTTCACATATTAATGGATAAGAAGATATAAACTCACGCCTATCACTTTAATTTGTAGTCTCACTTTTTAACCCCCGAGGGAAAACAAGGGCTGTTATAAGTTTAACCTGTGTATCTATCTGTCTGTGGTATAATAGCTCCCGAACGAATGGACCATTTCGATGCGGATTTTTTTTTCGAAAGCCGATGTTGTCGAGATGGTTCTTAGCTATAGTTTTGAAGATCATCAGCTTACACAACAGGTGATGAAGGAATCTCACTAAAATCCACAGGTCCGATTGATCTGAAATTTGAATATTTCCACGACATGTTAACTTGGAACTTGCTGCTGCATCAAGCAGTCTGCGCTATAGCCATATGGTCAGAAAATTACAGCATATCTACGATATTTGGGTTTTATACTGATTTTGTTTTTTGAAAGGTAAATTAGGTAGGAAAGTATGGAAGGAATAGTAATATTGCTTGTAGGGATAGATATGGAAAGTAAGTAATAGTTCGATCTGTGAGATTGCAAAGGCGCGTAAATACAATTTCTAAAAACGCGTATCAATATTTTCTAAATATTCCAAAAGGAAATAATTAAATAAATCGACTAATAGGGTACATTTTTGCAATTCCTATGCATGATTTTTTATGAGAATTTGATAAACATTTATCAAAATGTTTACTTTGTAAATGCGTGGTATTGGAAACTGATCTTGTGCGTTTTATGCATCAACGATAGGTATCTATCTGTAATTCCCACAGGCGGATCTGAAAAGTCCGAGCCTTTAACCTAGTCACTATCGTAGGTTTCCCTACATCATCTGATTTTGGACTGGATCATCTTTCGTCTCAAAGGTGCCATTGAATACAATTTAAACTTGTTGAACTAAACCAACTGCCATAAAATACGTTTAGAAACCATGAAAAACAATGTAACGAGCAGTCTTATCGCGTTCCTCATAAATTGTTGTGTAGATTCTGATAATTGTGGAGTTTCAATGCCTATTGATATATTTTCTACTTTTTTAAATGCTAGTAATATTTTCTACTTAAAGAATTTGAATGATATGGAGCATCTATTAATTATGTGACCTTAAAACGGGACGAGAGGTCTAAGAGTCTAAGTAAAGACTTACTTTAAGACAATTTTTGACTGGTGACTGATTGTCAGGCCTGTTGATCTAGTAGTTAGTGAACTTGACTGCTAAGCCAAAGGTTGTAGGTTCGATTCCCATCTAGGATAAACAATTGTGTGATGAGCGCGATTATTTGTTCCATGTCTGGGTGTAATTACATGAATAATTCCTGAGGTTTTATTCAAAGAGGTTTCCGGGAAGACATATATAAATGGCCTGTTCTTCTGCCAAACGACAGAGCAATTTGTAGGCAGATGTAGCTCCCATAGATTAATATAAATAAATTAAATTTGTAATTACCTACACTTGCTTATATTGTATATTAATTAATTATCAAAAAAAATTAGGGGTGGGTCACTCTTATCATTCAGGGGTCTGAAAAATAGATGTTGAGCGATTCTCAGACCTACCCAATATGCACACAAAATTTCATAAAAATCGGTAGAGCCGTTTGGTAACAAACACCGCGATACGAGAATTTTATACATTAGATAAGCGTCGAAACCATAAGAGGATGTACCCATGGATAATATAATCATGTTTGTTTTTTATATACAATAAAATATAAATATCAAGTTTTAGGAGAAACTTTGTTATTTTTAAAGGATTGTTTTGACACGAGATTACTTTCAATATCTACAGGAAAACTGTTGTAAATTGTTAGAACCAAATATTTGGTTCTCCATATTCATGTTATTTGTCCGTGATTGGTCCGTGTGGTGACGGATTAAGAATACAGAGTGTCACCACCCCTATTCATCCCGTGGGTGTCGTAAGAGCCGACTAAGGGAAAAAACAACGCAGAACAACAGCACTGCAGAGAACAGGAAAACTTGACACAAACCCTATACCAACCCGTCTGGCCAGCGTGTTATAGTAGGCCAAAACCTCCTTTACAAGGAGAGGCCTATGTCTAGCAGTGCACTGTTAAAGGCTGTTGATGTGATGTGATGATGTGATGTGTTTCATGTGATTCAATAAATTACTAAGACCACGCATCCTAGGTATTACTTCTGGCAACACTGTCGCATTTTGAGGAGAGAGTCGTTTATAAGTGTCCCAATAGGAGGACACCACTAGCCACTCACCATAAGATCATTCAAGCTATGTTTAACATATAGAATGTACATGTTAAACATAGCCTGAATGATCCTGTTACTTACACAATATATCACATCACAATCATCACATCAACAGCCTATACTAGTCCACTGCTGGACATAGGCCTCTCCTCTCTTACACAATATATATCTTAATATATTTATAAAGCTAAGTAGCAACTCAAAAACGGCTGAACCGAATTTGCAATTCTTTGTTGCAATTGTCTCTGCCCCGAATGGCAGACCAAAATATTTTAAGTTTAAAAAAAAATAGTTTTACATATTGTATGACAAAAACATGTACGCAATGTGTAGCTATGGTTAAAAACACAGTTTTTAATAGTTTAATATATTATGTATCTCTTTCTTTTTAATCTAATTATACTCTTCAAGTAAATAACATTAATCGAGAAATAGTTATGAAAGTTAAATACAGCTCTCTGAGCGACATTTATTAATATTCATAAAGATAATATCCGATCTACTCATTATTTTTTTATTGACAACACTGCTCTTTCGATGTCATGTAATTTTTTTATTGGCAACTTTTAATAGCTAGCGGCAATAGCTACTATAGACAAAAAGAAAAATGTTTAATAAACACAGGAGATAACCTTACAGATAACTTTACAGTTTTGTCAGCTTTATTTTTATTATTCGCAATAATTAGACGCAGCAAAGACGGACATTTACGAAATCCTCCATCTGTTGACGCTTGACAGAGTCTACGCGCCAGCGTGGACACCTCCAAATGCCGCCGAAACACAATCTTCTTGTAGCGGTCAAAGAGTTCTTAAATAGTTGTCATAGAAACAACATAGCAAACTTTTTTAATAGATTAAATATAAAAATAAATATAAATGAAATTAATGTAGATGTGAACGGTATAATGACTTACCGCAGGAAATCGACAGGAATAATATCTATACTAATATTATAAAGCTGAAGAGTTTGTTTGTTTGTTTGTTTGTTTGAACGCGCTAATCTCAGGAACTACTGGTCCGATTTGAAAAATTCTTTCAGTGTTAGATAGCCCATTTATCGAGGAAGGCTATAGGCTATATATCATCACGCTAAGACCAATAGGAGCGGAGCACCAATGAAGAATGTTTCAAAATCGGAGAAAATTTATTACTATTGAGAGACGCAGACGAAGTTGCGCGGGTCAGCTAGTACATCATAAACTTTGTCTAGACTCAAATAATAATAATTGTTACAAACTCTTTCTCTTTCCTAACATTGTGCTGTGCCCGACAGGGTCCATAACCGCTTTTTACTAAATGCATATGTATGTTTACACGGTACATATGCCAAAATAACATTTTTTACAATTTTTGTCTGTCTGTCTGTCTGTCTGTTTGTACCGAGTAATATCTGGAACGGCTGGACCGATTTCGACGAGACTTTCACTGGCAGATAGCTGATGACATAAGGAGTAACTTAGGCTACTTTTTTAACGGTTTTAACAACAAACGCGGGTAACACCGCGGGTCTCAGCTAGTACACACTAAAACTGGAATGGAGTGGCAGTGAAATGCATACTGATCGCGCGTTAACTATATCTTACGTAACAGCCTGCTTTGTGCGGTTAACGATCCATCAGTAATCATGATTGCAATGAAAGTGTCGATATGATGATTGTTGGATGTCCATTAACGTGTTACTTTCGCGACTTGTAAGGTCAGTAACTCATAATAGAAGACGAAGACGTTGACCAGACTTCCTTAGCGCCATCATCATCATCATCATCATCAACAGCCTTTAATAGTCCACTACTGGACATAGGCCTCTCCTTAAAAGGAGGTTTTGGCCTACTATACCACGCTGGCCAGACGGGTTGGTATAGGGTTTGTGTGCCATGGGCCCCGTCGTGGTCCACCCCCTGGCGCCTCCATCGTGGTCAACTCGGTCCTCGTACCGGTTCGGGCCCAGATGAAATATCTGGGCCTGATCCTCGACGGGAGGTGGCTCTTCGACGAGCACTTCCGACAGCTTGCTCCAAAGCTGGTCGGCGCTGCGTCTGCCCTAGGGCGACTTTTGCCCAATATGGGTGGACCCAGCGTCGCGACAAGACGGCTGTACACGGGGGTTGTCCGGTCAATGGCACTGTACGGTGCACCGGTGTGGGCGGCGGCTCTGACCGCCCAGAATAGGGTACGCCTCTGGCGCCCTCAGAGGGTAATGGCGGTCAGAGTTACCGCACCGTGTCGACGGAGGTGGCATGCGCGTTGGCCGGAACTCCCCCGTGGGATTTGGAGGCGGAAGTGCTCGCCGAAGTTTATCGGCGAGTGGCTGACTTCCGGGCGGAGAGCGGATTTCGCCCTCCGCCCGAGGATGTGCGCGAGTGGCGCGAAGCCGCTCGCCGAGCCACGATGGCTCGTTGGTCGTTCCGGCTGGAGACTCCACGCGCTGGCTTCGCCGCCGTGGAGGCTCTCCAGCCGGTCATCGCCGAGTGGGCAGGGCGGCAGCACGGGACCCTTTCCTTCCGACTGACGCAGGTGCTTTCCGGGCACGGTTGCTTCGGAAAGTACCTGCACACGGTCGCTAGGAGGGAACTGAGTCCCGCCTGCCACCACTGCGACTGCAGTGAGGACTCGGCCCAGCACACGCTGGCGGTCTGCCCCGCATGGGCGGCGCAGCGCCGGGCCCTCACTGCAGTCATCGGAGTGGATCTCTCGCTACCGGCCGTAGTACGCTCCATGGCCGGTAGCGACAGTTGTTTTACCGCGGTCGCAACCTTCTGCGAGGTAGTAATCTCGCGGAAGGAGGCGGCGGAGAGGGCCCGGGAGGACGACCTCCACTCGGACCCGATCCGCCGCCGGCGAACCGGGCGGCGGAGGCCCGCCTACCACAGCCTCATGCCGCCCTGAGTGTGGCCGCGGGTGGACGGGGTGGGTTTCCCCTCCACCCGCATTAGTTTGGCCAGCCGCGAGGGGGCGGCGTCCGCGTGTGCCGGACGTCGCCTATAAAGAGAGGAAAAAACACTGAGACGGAGCCCGCAACAGGAGCGGGCTGGCGCTAGGAGGGGTCCGGATGTCTTAACAACAGCTGTTCCCGGATCCCTCCTGTTACAGGCGCAGAGTGGCACACCGTGTGGTTTTAGTCGGTCCGAGTCCGACACACCACCCCGCCGCAAACCCCGGAGGGGTGACGGTCCGAGGGGATTTCCACACGTTAAAAAAAAAAAAAAAAAAAGAAAAAAAAAAAAAAAAGGGTTTGTGTCAAGTTTTCCTTCTTTTTGCAGTGCTGGTATCCTGCGTTGTTTTGCGCCCTTAGTCGACTCTTACAACACCCACGGGATGAATTGGGGTAGTGACATTCCGTATTCTTAATCCGTCACTACACGGATCCTTAGCGCCATTCGCCCTAATTTGTGTCCTAAGAGGAGGACCCTACTTGCATGTACCTTGAATTAAATTTAAAGAAAGGACACCGCATAAAGGGGCTAACTATCCTACGAGCATTTTCCTAACTAGGTTGGGGTCGACAGTGTAATACGACACCGCTGAACTTTGACCTCCACAGCCACGTACTAGGTGATATTGAAGTTCTGTGGATAGACTGCTGTTGGACTTTTTAGGGATCCAATTCACGTAACGATTGCCACGGATGGTCATATGGCAACCGGGATTCGATAGCTTAACCAGCTCTCCAAAACACGGAGGGGTCTCAATGTGTTAAGATTGGTCACCCATCCATAGGTTATCCTTGCTAAAACTGCTTAACTTTGCAATTAACGAGCCCCTTAGTTACATCAGGTAACTCGTCTGTTTGCGTGTTTGTTCCATATACGGTAAAAAATCACCATTGTTTTAATGTACCGTATATAAATATCTATTTATCCAAATACATAAATCCTGCTATATTTTAAATGTGTTATATGTATTATATATACTAAAATAAATTATCAAAAATAATACATTTGATTTTTTAAGAGGCATGTTTCAAACTTCTTTGACAACAAAATACCAATCAGTCATCATCACGTTTTTATTATGGATTAAGATTTTTTATAAATTACTACAACAATTAGTTAATAATCAGAAATATCGATGACCTCAAATCGAAATAATTACGTAACTCAAAGCGTAAAAGAGATCCGCCATACACGTGTTGTTCATCTGTCATAAACACTTTTTTATACTCGTGAACTATTTGGCCTGGGTAAACGATTTTAATTCCTATTCCTAGTGCATTGTTTTCTGTTACGTCAGACCCGTGTTAGGCTTTGTGCGGTTTCCTTTGCCATTGACTAACTGAATGTTCATTGGAGGGAAATTAAAATGTCACTCGCAGCGCCAAAGTTCGAAATTTGAAATAAAGTGAGTTTTTCTACATGGCTTTATTTTTTAACTATTATAAAGATTTGTCAATTGAGTCAAGTCAAACATTTGTGTGCATGAACATTTAATGTTTGATTTGGTCTGGATGTTTCTATGTATGTTAATACTTATGTATTTACATGGAAAAAAGTATATACGTATTTATATCAGTTGTCCAGTACCCATAGCTCTGCTTAGTTTGGGACTATTTGGCATTGTGTGAATGGGGTAGAATCCATACTAATATTATAAATGCGAAAATGTGTCTGTCTGTTACTTATTCACGCTTAAACCGCTGAAAAGGACAAGGTCATAGGGAAGTTTAGTTAGTTAGTTAGAAAAAAGGGGGGGGGGGGTGGAAGTTTGTATGGGGATCAATAAACGCTTAACAGTTTTAGACGAAATTTGGTATGGAGATACCTTGATTCTTATGGAATGACATAGGCTTTACCGCGATAACCGACATTTACGTGGGCGGAGCCGCGGGCAATAGCTAGTATATAATATAATTATATTAACAACTTTTCATTAGCATATTTTATATTGAACGGCAGTATGTCATAGCATAGCTTGGCATCCTTTTGTAAAATAAAACGTTGTCAGAGATTTATACGATACGATAAAATGTCGCTGTAGCCATCTATACTCGTACAAATAAATAAAATTGAAGTGTCAGTTTGTAATGTCAAAATAATAGGCGTTTTCATGCTCACACGGTTATTTGCATGATACCTATGCCTAAAAACCAGATTATTATTTTTTTTGTCTGTCTGTCGGTTTGTGCCGGGTAATCTTCTAAACGGCTGGACCGATTTTTATAATATTTTACTACCAGGTAGCGATATAACGGACTACTCTAGCCATTAATAAAACTCCCCAAATCCATACTTATTAGCAATATCCTTTTCCTTCCATTTCCAACATCCTACCTTTCCTTTGACGGGCCTGTTGGTCTAATGGTTAGTGACCCTGACTGAGAAACCGAAGGTCGTGGGTTCGATTCCCACCCTAAACAAGTATAGTGTGATGAGCACAGTCATTTGTTCTGTGTCTGGATGTTCTTTTTCTATAAAATGTATGTATTTAGAAATATTTAAGTATGTTTATCAGCAGTCTGGTTACCATAGTACAGGCTCTGCTAAGGGATATGATTGTCGTGTGTGAGATGTAAAAAAATATTATTATTTCCTACAAATACCAAATTTTCCCATGTAATAACTAAATTGCCAGGATGACGACAACAGACTCGGCCCCATATTACGTATGTGGGGCTAAAATGACGGCGTTTGGTGAGACTCTTGTCTTGACGTTGGGTCCATAGGCATAAGTACGTATGTATTATAAAAGACTTCATTATAAATCTCAACATTGACCTTGAATTAGTCAAACAAGGTCAAAGCCAAATATCCTCAGTTACAGCAACAGTATTGCTTATCTAATATTACATCACCGTTAGGATCCCCACATACCAACGTCGTCCTTTCGTGACACATTAGAATCGAACAATCTCTCCATTCTTCCTCTGAGTGCCACACATCACTTCCCAAACTGTACCCCCTCACTCATTGACATCATCGCTGTGTCGTCACCTGAACGTGCAGCCTGTCACGGCCAATTTTCTGCGGATGCTTTTTCATACCACAATCTTCTTTTTCTATCCTATAAAATCCGCACACCAAAAATGAAACCTACAATCCTCCTGCAACGCAATTTTAAAGCCATAAATGTAACCAAGCTCTGCATGGATGCAAGCAGTATTGACTGGGGTCGTTTATATGAATTGGGTTCCATTGACCAAAAAGTAGACTTTTTCAATAATACTCTGATCAGTCTATACAACATACACGCTCCACTGCGCAAAATAAAAGTCAAGCATCTGCCATCTCCTTGGCTTACTGCAGATATAAAACTCCTCTTGTCTAAGAAATCCGCAGTTAAGTCCCGATTTAAGCGCTGTCCAACTAGTACAAATTGGGAGAAATACGTCGCAATTCGGAATCGCTGCAACAAGGTGTGTAGGAATGCACAACGCCAATTTATCCATACCTCTGTTGAACATGGGGATCCGGCCAAGGTCTGGCAGTTTCTTCGATCACTAGGAGTTGGGAAGTCACGGCAACATACGGCTTCCAAAAACGTAAATATCGAATTGATGAATCAACACTTCTCCACATCGTCTCCTTTTGACGGGACAATAAAAAATAACACGATACAATATCTTTCTTCTCTCCCAACTCCAGACTCTCCTACATTTGTCTTTAGTCAATTTTCCGATTGTGATGTTAGGAAGAGCATACTCTCTATTAACTCCAACGCAGTTGGTAGCGATGGTATCAGCCGTGATATGATCCTGCCTATCCTAGAGGAAATCATTCCTGTCCTTGTTCACATATTTAACTTCTCCATGGCAACCGGAAACTTTCCAACTGCTTGGAAAGAAGCATTAGTAACTCCATTACCTAAGAAATCAAATCCATCCAGTTTCTCCGATTACCGTCCGATTTCTATCCTACCCTTCCTATCTAAAACTCTCGAACGTCTTGTCTACAACCAAATTAATCCCTATCTTTGTAAAAATTCCCTTCTAAATTCCCTCCAATCTGGTTTTCGTCCTGGACATAGCACCACCACCGCACTGGTTCATATCACGGACGATATACGGTCAGGCTTTGAGGATGGCAAGCTAACTGTGCTGGCGCTGCTAGACTTTAGTAACGCCTTTAACACTGTTGACTTCGACGTCTTGCTCGCCACAATGTGCTCTCTTAACATATCTCCGACGGTTGTTGACTGGTTTCGTAACTACCTGTTCGGGCGTCGGCAGCGTATTCGAATCGATGAAAGACTCTCTGGTTGGTGCACTACAACTGCCGGCGTACCACAGGGTGGCGTTTTATCTCCCTTGCTCTTCGCGGTTTTTATAAACTCTATTTCCAATAGCTTAGCTTCATCTTACCACCTTTATGCAGACGATTTGCAGATCTATGCTCAAGCACCCGTGGAACAACTAGGAGCAGCGATCTCGATTATTAACCGGGATATAGAGCAGATTTGTACGTGGAGCAGGCAACACGGGTTAATAGTGAATCCATCTAAAACACAGGTAATCATTATCGGTGGCACTAGGACATTATCAAAAGTCGATTGGTCACATCAGCCCCAAATATACTGCGATGGGGCCTTAGTTCCGATCTCGAACACCATAAAAAATCTGGGAATTCACCTCGATAAAAACTTGTCCTGGGGTCCGCAACTACAAGAAGTCAGTAGGAAACTGTTTGCTTCTGCTGGATCTCTGAGAAGGCTGCGTAACTTTTTACCAATTACGACCAAAATTGCGCTTGCAGAATTTCTTCTTCTCCCAATCCTTGACTACGCAGATACCAGCTATCCCGATCTCACCGAAGACCAACTTAATAAGGTTGAGCGGCTCCAAAACTTTTGCATAAGGTTCATCTTTGGATTGCGCAAATTTGACCATATTTCTGAATTTCGGAATAAGCTTAACTGGTTACCCATTCGTCTTCGCCGGAATATTCATATCCTTTCACTATTATACAATATTCTCTTTAATCCCAACACTCCCCTTTATTTAAAGGAACGCTTCAGATTCCTACGTGATACGCATTCAAAGTCCTTAAGATCGTCAGAGAGCTTGACTTTGGAAATGCCGAAGCACACCTCGACTTTTATGGACAAGTCATTTACAGTGCAGTCTATACGCTTATGGAATGCATTGCCACTGCCCATCAGACGAGCACAAACACTGCCTTGTTTCAAAAGGTTGCTGAAGGAGCATTTCCGAAGCTGCTAAGCGAGGGTCCCTTCACTCAGTCAGAAATCTTATATTTATCTGTCTGTTACTTCTATAGTCTCTGTTAAATGTATATTTTGTGTAATGAATTTATTGTGTAGTGATGTGTGTATGTGTCTAGTGTATATGTTTGAATTAGTTTGTATAATCAAATAGTCTTAATTTACAAAAACTCCGATCTACAAACTGCAACCCCCTATCTCACTCCTATTCTCCTTCTCCATCCAGTGGTTGCCTGGAAGAGATCGCAAAACGCGATAAGGCCGCCAATTGTACAAATTTTAATACTTTACTCTCCATGTTACAATAATTTAACTTTAGATATAAGACACACAATGTATACAAACTGATTTCTTCTTTTTTATTATGTTTTTTGTACAATAAAGAGTTATCTATCTATCTATCTATACCAACAAAACACACAGTTAGTGAACAACAGACAGTCGCCATATTTCCAAGGTCAAGGTCATGCGAAGGTCGAAAGGTCATGTGGAATTTATGTTATTGTAGTAAATCACTTAATTATGTTTTACTTACATAATCTTATATCATTTATCCATCTGCCTATATATTAATACGTGAATAAAATTCTTTGTACCCCTGTTTAAACAAATATGGCTCACAGAATGCTTATTTATGATATTTGAAATACCCAATGTTTTTTTTTAAAAGACACTTCCGCACTGGGAATATATTCGCGAGGGACTTAACAAACATACATGAAACGGACACAAAGAACACCCAGACTCCGAACAACAATTTGTAGATCACACAAAGCGTTATCGTATTATGTGGGATCGATCCCATAACACAGCGCAGTAGGAAGCGGCGAGGTGACCGCTTAAACCACTACGCAGTGATTATGTAGAAAAAGTACATACCTATAGCTAAAATGTTTAAACAATATGGTACTATAAAGTTTAATATATTGTTAAAACGGCTACATTAAAATATCTATAGTGCTCCAGTATATAATTTGGTTTTACCAATGATGTTGGAGACTTTTAAAACCAGTATTTTCATATTTAATTATCTGTGGATTGGCGCGCAATTCGAAATTCAAATATTTTTTTATTCGAAAGCAATGTTAATTGAATTTAAAATTCAGTCATTTGTGTTGTCAAAATAAAACACTATATAAAAGATAGTGTTTTGTTTTTTGAAACTGTGCTAGTTTTTGGCGCCATAGATAAACTGAAATCTATCTCCATTCCATGACAGATCAAGTTTTGTTCTTTACAACAAGAGATCCCCCTCCCGAGTTACAGGTTTTGGTCGGCGGTAGTTACCATCAGCTGATCCTGCCTACGTAGTTTATTACACCCACACTATACTAATATACTATTATAAATGAGAAAGTGTGTCTGTCTCTCTGTCTGTTACCTCTTCAATGACATTTGAGATAGTTTGAGTCAAGTTAAAGGACATAAAATAGATTTTAAACCAGAAATCATCGTTTAAATTGGTGAAAAGGTGTGGAAATTTGTATGGGGAATCATTAACAGCTGAATCGATTTAAATGAAACAGGGTTTGGAGATATTTTGATTGTTGAGGAATGTAGGGTCCTTTTTACCGCGATAACCGCGGGCGGAGCCGGGGGAAGAGCTAGTTATATATAGATATAAAGATGATGTACATAAGTAATAAAGTATGAATCATTTTTAGTAACTTACTATCGAAATGGATGCACAGTATTTCATGGCCTATTTTATCTGTTTAGTACAGCTGTAGTTAGTAAGGTATATGGTTTGTGTCTAGTTTTCCTTCTCTTTACAGTGTTGTTGTCCTGCGTAGTTTGCTCCCTTAGTCGGCTCTTACGACACCACGGTATGAATAGGGGTGTCGACACTCCGTATTCTCAATCCAATATCTATCTAGGCAATGTAATAAAATCAAATTTATACAAATAAATAAAATTGAAGTGTCTGTTTGTAATGTCGAAATAATAGGTTTTTTCATGCTTACACGGTTATTTGCATGATGCCTATGCCCAAAAACCAGTTTTTTTGTCTGTCTGTCTGTCTTTTTCTCTGTCTGTTTATTCAATCGAAATCAAGCCGTTTTAAAGATTATCGATAATCTTCAAAACGACTGGACCGATTTTGATAATATTTTACTACCGAGTAGCTGTCTATATAAAGAGTAACTTGAGCTATTTTTTCTCGCAGAAAAACCCTATAAATTTTGCCTGGTCCAGGAATCGAACTCGTTAAGGCAGCGCTTTTCAAATTCCACGCCAAGGAAGTTGCGGGCACCAGCTTGTTTTCAATAAATCAATTATGGTCGAATATCAATCAAAAAAAATTCTAGTATGTTTATATAAAATAATAATTTATACGTTCAGAATTCAATAATTCACAATTAACTCCCTACTTGTTATCTTGCATTAGGAAGATGTTCGAGGAAAATTAACATTCTTATTTACCTCTCTGAGTTTTCCTATCAGGTCGAGTATTTAGAACAACGAAGTATTCTCCAATATAATCCGATTAACATCTAAGTAACAAAATATCTTAATAAATGTTTATGACAGAGTTGCCGAGGATTTCAGGAGATGGAGTAATGCATAGATCTTGTAAAACAATGGGAGTCTGGCAACGAGCCAGTGCCAGCGTGCCAAACGACTGATAGAGGTTATTGGCAGCGGAGACAGATTACGTGTGCATATAAAAAAATACTTGTCTCTGCCGCGTGTTCAATCAATGTCATAACTTCAAGTACATAGTTGATTCGATATTTAGAAATAGTATAATAAATCGACCACCTGTTAAAATTGTATTTTAGTCACAGCTCTGATCTTCATCCGTATTAGGTTTTTTTAAACAATGTATGAGAAAATGATTGTTTTTCTTAATGATTTTTTTGTGAATCATTACATTTTTATAAAGTTGTTGTTGTATAGTACTTATTATTCAAGTGGAGACCAATCTACAAAATTACACATCACAAAAATCTTGCCAGCTCTTCTTGACTTATGAATGGTGTAACTTTTATCTCGCCTTTATTTTATTTACTAAGATAAAATACTGAAATCTAACTAAAATATGATGTATATCTGTACAAAGTTTATGAAAATTAAATGAAATAATGGCGTGAGGGGTCTATGGACGCCCGCGGCCTCAATCGAAACGAAGTTCCTTTCACTATAACTATGGCAAGAAGTGTCGGAAAAAAGTCTTGTTACACATTTTTCGGTCTCACTCCCATCCGCTCAGAGCGTGTCACAATAATATTGCTGTCGTTAGACGCAATTGAAACCCCTTTACCTATTCTAACCCCTTCTTTCTCCTATGTAATTAAACACACAACTTTGACAAATTTGATTACATTGACAGCGTAGTGGTTTAAACGGTCGCCGCGCCTGCACTAAGTATTGTGGGTTCAATCACCACATGGAACAAGACTTTGTGCGATCCACAGATTATTTTTCTGAGTCTGGGTGTTCTTTGTGTTCGTTTCAGGAATGTTTGTAATGTATAAAATTGAACAACAATGAAATGGTGCTTATGTAATACGACCCAATTTCCATTTGCATCACTTAATAATATTTTGCTTTTAATAAATTACCTACTTTTTTTTCCACATTTGAATATAACAGATTAAAAAAAAAGAACAGTCTCTTCAAAACATATTACATGAACAATTATACTTATGTAACAGTGGATGATGAGTATAGTAATTATTTAAATAACCAGACATCTCATCTAAAAAAATTATAATAAATACATTTTTTAACTAAATATTATTTTATAAATACTCTTTATTAACAAGCATTATAATATAGTTTGAAACGGCGCTGTGAAGATTTCCGCTCAAATTTTGTTAGGTGATTAATTTCGTTATAAAACAGTAATTTGTTTTTTTTTTAACATTACTTATTATTCCGTTTTTTATGTAATCATTTTATGTTTAGATTAAAATATTTTTTTTTTAGTATAACTCTTAAATTAAATTACTGTTCTATTTTTAAACATCGTGAGTGAAAGTAATAATCAAGATCGGATCGAGTCACAGACACGGTACTATTATAATACAGTACTCCAACTTCATACAAACGGACGAAACGCGAGCTATACCTACGCGCCTCGATCTCGGGGTGCGCTCGGGGCGCAGACAGTCACGGCTGTACCGCAGTGTCGAACGGACTGTGTGTTGTTTTTTTAACAATAACCGCGCGATATTTTCTCTAAAAATCAGTTAATATGACGAGTAGGAAATATTGTGCTGTTTTTGGTTGTATGAATTCGTCAATAACGCATCCAGACATAAGTTTTTTTAAATTACCTGGAAACTCTGAATTTAAGACTATAAAATAATTTTACTTACTAGTAGGTAGGTACATAATGTGTGTCTTTTTAATGGATAAGTATTTCCTTTTATCTCACGAAAAAAAAGGTGTTTGGATGAATAAATAAAGCAAATAGAGTAACGGAAAGTTATTGAGACGAGTGAAATAGGGAGTTATATGCGGTTCTGAATGAATCATGATACGGTAGGTACCTACCTACTTACGCTTGTGTTAAAACTTCGGTGCATGTGTGATTTGTTACTTTGCATAATTCAAAGTAAAGACGTGGTATTTTATTATTAATAATATTGGTTTATTATCTGTGTGTATGAATAATACTAAAAAAAAATTTTTACCGTCTGTGTGTCATTAGACAGTTTTCGAAATTTTCACAAAGTGTTTCTGCTGCAACTATAACAACATATAAAACTAAAAACTGGTTTTATTTTCTCGGTATTAACAACAACAGCTAGAGCTAGGTTGTGATTTTAAAACATTCGTAGTCAGCTGTTCAGCTTTTTAATAATTAATTAATTGGTGACCAAAGAATTTTTGTTTTGAGTAGTTGCGAGTTGTAGGTAGGTACCTAATTTATAGAGACGTTAATAAGCTGAGATAAAAAGTTACTTACTCGTCAGCTGTTTCTTGCATTCTAGTTGAGTAGGTAGGTGTTGGAGTTTCTAAGGATTGGAGTTTTGTAACGCGTAAGGAGAAAGCACATTTATTTTATTTTATAGAAGGATTTTTTTCGGTCGCAAATCTATAAGCCCGATTTGTTTTTCAAACAAAAACATGTTTTTTTAATTAAATCTACCAATCAAAAAACAACACGCATTTTTATTGAACACTTCCTATTCAATATACAAAGTATTTTATTTATTTCTATAAAAAAGGATATTTACAATCAAAAATCTAAATAGAAACAGAAAGTAGGCAAATGTAATTAAAATGCTGGAGACGGGCAGCCCTAACGCATGTTTACGTACCGCGCGACTGTAGGCATTTATTTCTATCATGCGGCCGAGTTACAGTACTGTATTATAATTGTACCGTGTCACAGATCCGCGTTCTAAATTTAAATTTCCCGCCTATCGACCTACATTGCCAGTTTCCCGAGGCACAGACATTTGACAGATTTTCAAACAGACAATTTTAATACGTCCGGAAATTTATAAAATAATATTGCACCTATAATAACAATTTTTGATGGCGATTTTATTTTTGATTTAATTACCTAATGAGCCTCGGTCTACCCCTTTGGGGATAAAATACGTAAGTATATGTTATTTAAATAACCTTATTTGAAAAAAACGCTTGTGTTGTGAAATAACTACATATGCAGTAGCAGAAAGGAACAAAGAAAAAAAAACCGTAGCACTCCGGGAGTGCCGATAGAACTGAAAACTTCAAATTTTGATTATAACAGGAAAATAAATTGTTTTATCGATTCGAAAATTTTTCGAAGATTCTATGTTGTACGTATATACACAATATATGTTTATGTTTTATATATCAATGTATTTCAACCCAAATTCAACTCTCGTGTAAACGGGGCCAATATAATGTCTTGACTGCACGGATGGCGTAGTGGTTTAAGCGGTCGCCACGCCGCTTCCTACTACGCCGAGTGTTGTGGGTTCAAACCCCACATGGGACGACACTTTGTGTGATCCACAAATTGTTGTTCCAAGTCTGGGTGTTATTTGTGTCCGTTTCATGTATGTTTGTAAAGTCCCCCGCGACACAGGATATTTTCCTAATGCGGGAGTTGTCTTTTAAAAAAAAAAAAAAATGTAGATACTAACATGTTCAGTGGTTCGAGTTCAATCGTTTGTTCCCATCTCAAAAAATACATTATTTTGTTTATTGTTCATAAATGCCCAGCGCGCCTACAGAAGGTTTCACTTCAAGAAATATCGTGAGGGGTCTATGGACTTCCTAGGGTACACCTGGTTCCCCGGCTACTGGTACCCGAGACGGTGTGAGGTGTCTGATCGTTCATGTCTGATATAACCACCGGTAGGTGGTATCCGAAGGGATTTCCGCACAGACAAAAAAAAATAAGGGGTCTATGGATACCTGGCCGGAACGCAGTTGCTTTAGATTTTTGGTTGACGTATAAATATGAAATATGTGAGCATCGACGCGCTAACTGAAATGTCGGATAAAGTCTTGTTACACGTTTTTCAGTCTCGCTCCCGTTCCGCTCAGAGCGTGTAGCATGAGGAACTTCGTTCCAAAATATATTTATTAGCCAGAACCAATGATATTTTATGGGAAGATACGTGATTTATCATACTGCACGCACAAAATATTTGTGCCATAACCATACACTTTTAATTAATTAATTAATTAATTTTAATACACCTTTTAATGCATTTTAGAACACAACATACACTTGTGGTATGATATTCCTTTATCTTTATTTACCTTTTTGCGGCAAAACAGGAAGGCTTGGTTGCAGTGGTCCTAATTAGGACCAATTCACAGCATGCGTTTTGTGCGTTGTGTGAGACTATTGCCGTCTTGGGCTGTCTATTGTTGTCTTTATAAATATATGTATTATATTTGTAGGATGTACCCGCGACGTCATTCGCGTAGAATTTGTATTGAAAATGTTATTAAGGCTTCGGTTCGATTCCCGGACCGGGCAAAATTTTATAGGGTTTTTCTGGGAGGAAAAATGGCCTAAGTTACTCCTTATATAGACGGCCTGGTAGTAAAATATTATCAAAATCGGTTAAGCCGTTAAGAAGATTACCCGGAACAAACAGACAAACAGACACTTCAATTTTATTTATTTGTATAGATATAGAAGGTCACATAATCTCAAAATCAACACATTTAAATAACCTAATGTTTGTATGATCTGCAAATATTTGTTTCGGAGTTTGGGTGTTTTCTATGTATAATATGTATGTATTTACAAAAAAATTAGTATTCTATCAGTCAATCTAGCTTTCATAGTACAATCTCTGCTTAGTTTGAAACTATATTGTGTGTCAGATGTTCGAAAATATTATTATTAAATATTTTTATTTATATTTGAATAGCATTTTTTATTCGTTTGCACACTATCTATATCTATATAATATTATAAAGCTGAAGACTTTGTTTGTTTGTTTGAACGCGCTAATCTCAGAAACTACTGGTCCGATTTGAAAAATTCTTTCAGTGTTAGATAGCCCATTTATCGAGGAAGGCTATAGGCTATATATCATCACGCTAAGACCAAAAGGAGCGGAGCACCAATGAAGAATGTTTCAAAAACGGAGAAGATTTATTACTATTGAGAGACGCAGACGAAGTTGCGCGGGTCAGCTAGTAATATTATAAAGCTGAAGAGTTTGTTTGTTTGTTTGTTTGTTTGAACGCGCTAATCTCAGGAACTACTGGTCCGATTTGAAAAACTCTTTCAGTATTAGATAGCCCATTTATCGAGGAAGGCTATAGGCTATATATCATCACGCTAAGACCAATAGGAGCGGAGCACCAACGAAGAATGTTTCAAAAAACGGAGAAAATTTATTACTATTGAGAGACGCAGACGAAGTTGCGCGGGTCAGCTAGTTTCAGATAACAGCAATCTTACAGACAACAATGATTCTGAATTCTCTAAGATTAGATTAAACAGATCCCATAGATATGGACACACTAATATTTAAACATCTACTAGTTCACCCGGCAAACGTTGTATTGCCATTTAAATGATTTCTCGTGAATATTTTGTAGTTAAATAGAAAATAACTAACTTATTGTAAGTATTTGGGCTTAGGGTTTATGAGTGAAAGAGGAATGGAGCGCTGTGGCCGATACCCGCCTATAAAAATAACAAAACACTAACGATTCATCTTCTTAATTCAATGTACTTTATTAACTTAACTGACATATTTACAATAAAACCGGTCAGGTACGAGTCGACCTCGTGCGAGGGTTCCGTACCTTCCCAGATTTTACGTAGATTTTCGCGAAAATTTGTAAGTGCCAAAATTTATCTTAATTTCCAACTTTTTTTAATTTTTTGGAATTATTCCTTTATTTGTGCTGTAAGACGTTTCTTTTTGCAAATTTCGTGATTCTAGGTCAACGGGAACTACCATATAGGTTTTCGACCCAAAACCTATAGGGTACTTCCGGTTGACCTAGAATTGTCAATTTTGGTGAAAAGCAGCACAAGTAAAGAGAAAATTCTGAAAAATAAGTTAAAAAGTAAGGTAAATTTTGGTACTTAAAAGTTTTCACGAAAATCGAAATTTGCCCATATCTTTTTATCGTGTTAACTCAGGACCTTGATTTTTATACACCTAATAGGGACCACCTCAGTATCTAGTATAAATTTCAACTTGCTAGGTGTACCCGTTCCGGAGAAAATCGGTGGTGACACACGGACAGACGGACAAGAAAGTGATCTTATAAGGGTTTTCTTTTTTACCTTTTGAGGTACGGAACCCTAAAAATAAAATTCTAGAGAGGGTCACCCTTACCACCTAGGGGTATAAAAAATAGCTTATGATCTATTCTTAGAAACAAACAAACACAAAAAAAATCACAAAAATCGGTCAAGCCGTTTCGGAAGAGTTCGATAACAAACACTGTGACACGAGATTTTTATATATTAGATAAGTTATGTTATGTACTGCTAGAAAGACCACGAAATTTTGCATACAAAATGTCAGGTTTACATAAAAGAGCGTAGGAAGTGTCCGGATGTCTTAATAACAGCTGTTCTCGGATCCCTCCTATTTCAGGAAAATACACCACACGAATAATACAGACTATAAAACTTATTAAATTATAACGTCTTTAAGCAATAGACGACAAATAGCTGGGTGTATTTTGAGACACTGCAAAGAGAAGGAAAACTTGAAGCAAACCCTATACCAACCCGTCTGGCCAGCGGGGTATAGTAGGCCAAAACCTTTCTAAGGAGAGGCCTATGTCCAGCAGTGGACTAGTATAGGCTGTTGATGATGATTTTGAGACAATTTCCAGACCGCGTGGAAAGGAAGGTATCTAAATTTTATCCACGTTATTGAAATGCTTTCTGTTACACACCCAACTACTTTTGGAGTATGACGTCACCGATGATATCATGTTGGTGTATTACGTAAGCTCCGTAACAAAGGTGAGTGTTAAAAAGGGTATCGTAAAAGGCACAGCATACATTAAAAACCATCTTGAGGATATTTATATTTAGTAAAGATAACGCTTTAGTTAATACGCGACTAGTTTGGAGCACAATGGATGAAGGACCCACTTTATCTTTGGTCAACAGTCGTCACGCCACGTGGGTAATAATAATAACCTTACACACGGCCGTCTGATCTCAAACTTGGCAGAGCCTGTACTATGTTAACCAAACTGCTTATAAACATACTTATATATTTCTAAATACGTACATATTATAGATAAATTATACCCAGACACAGAACAAAATGAGCGTGTTACTCATACAATAATTGGGTGGGAATCGAACCCACGACCCCTGACTTAGCAGGATACTAACACCTAGACCTAGACCACCTAGACCTAGTAGTAACTAAAATTAACAAAAGAAAGAAACAAAGAGAAAAAAAATATTCTCAAACAAAAAAGAAGGGATCCAGTAAATCGTTTGACCTATCATGATACAAAAATAATAATATAGACATCTGTACGGATCTTTGTACGACTGTTGGTAAGACCTTGGAATACATCTTTTAATCGTATTTACTGTTGTCTTTATTTACTACCGTACGGATTCATGTACGACTGCTGGCTGTTGTTTATGTAACAACCCGGGAATCAAACCCAAGATCTGAGAACTCCACCTGCGCCACCGAGGCAGTCAATGCAGGACAATGAAATAAAAAAAGACATTTAAAACGACAAATTTAAGACATTTAAGAGTTTAAAAAGGCAGGCAATTCAAAGGTACTATGTAATACTTTTTGCTTTTTGAAAAGTTTAAAATTTAGTAAATAAATATGCTGACCTGATTACTAAAAAAGTTTTTTTTGTATTCTAGCCCAGTAGCGCGTTCTCGGAAGTTTAATTCGCCTAATAATTCTATAAAACGAAACGATCGTAAATAAACGGTTAATGGCGGTAAAAATGACGTTTGACCTGTATAAGCTGTGGTAGTCTTTACTCTATTGTAAAACATAATGGCGAAATTAAAACTTTGCTAAATTTATGAAATGGGTTATTACACGCTTTATACGAGTATTAGCTTCACTTGTATGTTTGTAACCGACTCCTTTGGGCGTGATTTTGACTGATTTTAAACGTTCAAACTTTGTAGATATATCGAGGACCGATGATAATACACTAATTAAAAAAAAATAGGTTAAAAAAACTAAAAAAACGCGCTTTTAAAAAAACCGTGGGGTGCTTCTTACTATTGACAACAGGCATCAAACGTTTTTTTTTCAAATTTATTAAAATTTATTTTCTATTTTTTAGTTTGGTTTTCTATAAAACCGTGTTTTTTAGTTTTTTAAACAATTTTTTTTTAGTAATGTTTTGTTCATTAGTTTGATGTCGTAACTTACGCAACGCGAGGGGGCTAATTCTCAGCACTTCTCGTGCATAGAATAGGTATAGAAAAATCCATCTGGGATAGAGAAGACGGTTAAACACCATTATTAGTATCTTTTTGCTTCTTAAACTGACCCACTGCTAGGTGGCTTATCCCAAATCCTTCCACGGGTCTCTGTCCTGCCCTCGTGGCATGCACATCTATCGTAAGTTTGTCCCTTTCAATGCAAGAAAATCAGTGCATCGTACTGGCTTATTTTAAACTTTTTAATAAATAAATAAATATCGGCCTGGACATACAGTATGTCCAACTCGTGTGTATACCTGTTAGTCGTGGTTAGTAGGGATGGATAGTATCATCACACATTTACCTGATTTACAAAACCACTGCTACTTAATTATTATTATTGCGCTAGCGCAAGACTCGCGAAATGTCTAAATAAAAAAAAATTAGGTCGTAATTTTTGATAAAAAGAATTTTGAAAATGTTGTTATGCCTTTTATCATTGTCTATAGCGAAATTACAATCACATGTGAAATAGCTGCGACTAAAATCAATCATTTCATCAAATTAATATAATTTAAAAGTAGCAGTAATTTCCAGGTCTAGAGGTGATCATGACTTCTAAACCAGAGGTCGAGGGTTCGATCCCCATCTAGGAAAAATATTGTACAGTGAGCACGATTATTTTTGTTCGGTGCCTAGGTGTAGCTTATGTACAATAATGTATGTATTTAGAAATATATAAGTATGTTTATCAGCAGTCTGTTTACCATAGTACAGGTCCTGCTTAGTTTGAGATCACACAGCTGTGTCAAGTAATTTTTTTTGATATCAGAATATCTATACGTAGAATTTTAAACTCAAGTCTTGAGTCATGTTGGCGAGTCGTCGTGACCTAGTTGCAGCTATCGATGGTCCCATTTGACCTCAGATGTTTGATTAATTAAAGGAACCTTAACATCACTTCATTAATTTGATTAGATACGCAGAAATGGCTGTTTAAAGATGGTTAAAACAATAAGGTTTATTAGAATCCATTGCTGTTATTGAGAGAATAGTTAATGTGGGTCATCTGATGGTAAGTGATTACCGCCGACCATGGACATTTACTACTCAGAAGTATCAAGTGCGTTTGCCCTTTTTTTTGGTGTTGGGGTGGAAAATCTCTTCGAATTTCCGTCACCTTGGGGATACAGGAGCTAGGATTATAAGTTGTTTCCACAAAAAGCCATCCCGACGGCCAGCCTTAGGCGCCCTACTATAGGGCTAACCCGGGCCATGTGATTTCAGGTCCCCCTAGATCGATGCCGCACCTAACTAGGCCCTATCTCAGGGGAAGCCGGGGCTTCCCCCTCCCTGTCAGCCTATCACTAGAAGTTGCGGCCCGATCACATTTTTAGTGCGATCAGGCCGCGATGCTACTTTTAATTCATATTCATTTGGTAAAATGGTTGTTTTAGGGTGGGGTGGGGTTCCCACATGGGGGGGGGGGTCGTCCACCTGTTGTTGTAGATGGCCCGAGGTATGTCGGGGCACCAGGGACTACCTTTCTAGGGTATACCTGGTTCCCCGGCTATTAGTACCCGAGACGGCGTGCGGTTTTAGTCGGTTCGAGTCCGATATGCCACCGATAGGTGGTATCCGAGGGGATTTCCGCACGAAAAAATTCACATGTGATTGTGATTTCGTCATAGACAAAGATAAATGCCATTAAAATCAATCAAAATTATTTTTATCAAAGATTACGAACCTTTTTTTAAGATTAAGATCTTTCGCGAGTCATGCTCATAGTAATAATAATAAGTCACAGTGGTTTTGCAAATTAGTAACAAGTGTGATTATATGATTTATAAATCATATGATTTTATTCCATCTCTAATACAGGGGTAAGACAAGTAGGTTCAAACTGCCTTTGAAAATTTGTTTACATTGTTATAAGTAAGTGAAGATAATAAAAGGTTTTACATATAAGAGATTTCCACGTATACAGTCACTCATCACGATATCTCTGGAACCATTAGAGCTAAAAGACTTGAAATTTGGTAGGAATATTCTTTTCACCGAGTGCAGGTCAGCTAAGAACGGATTTTAAGAAATTGAAAAAAATAATAATAATTATATAATGTAAATAGCAAAACAACGTTTGCAGGGTCAGCTAGTTTATTATAAATGTTTAAGAATAAAGAAAGTGTGTGCAAATCTGTTTTATTCAAAATCAACAAGCAGCCAACCATTGTATAATTTTCAACACACATCAGCTAAAGAAATTAAATACATTTGAAACTGACTGTTTCTCAATGCCATGTTGCTATGCATTAAATTTGCCAGAAGTTATGAATTAACTGTTAATAGGGTTGGCGCTTCTCATTTTTTTATTATAAAAATTGATTAGGTATATTAAACAAAGTTCGCCGATGTTGGCAAGCTGGGCTGTATTTATGTCAGGACAAGCTGTGCTCAGCAATTTCAACCGTTGTGCTTTTTTGCTAGGTTCCTAGGTCTCGTGTTGTTTAACAGCTTATATTAGGTCTTTTCTTGAAGGTCGTATCGGTCATATCTTTCGATGCTTTCAAGTGATTGAGTGAGGCTGCCAGAGGACCTGATATATCTTGGATTGAACATTATCAAAATTAAGGAACGCAACTTGCGTCTCTTGAGTTTCAGATGGCCATGGGCGGCGGTAGTACCAGCAATTGACCCATCTGCTTTATTACCCATCTATACAAATAAATAAAATTGAGACGTCTGTTTGTGATGTCAAAATAATTGTTTTTTTCATGATCACACGGTCATTTGCAGGATACCTATGCCTAAAAACCAGTTTAAATATTCGTGTCTGTCTGTTTGATTTTTCCAGGTAACCTTCAAAACGGCTTTACCGATTTTGATAATATTTTAATACCAGGTGGCTGTCTATATAAGGAGTAACTTAGGTTATTTTTCCTTTCAGAAAAACCCTTGTACTTGTGTAACAATTTATTCTTCTGCGTTCTCTCTCAAATTTTTGCAATGCCTGGAAAAGGCTTCTAAGTTGGGACTACTACATATAATATTATAAGATCATTGATGTACACTTGGTTGGCAAATAAAGATTTGATTTGATTTGATTTGATTTGAACCCTATAAAATTTTGCTCGGTCCGGGAATTGTACCCGAGGGCCGAGGCCTCATGGACTGCAGTCGCGTACCGTACTACACCATTTATATTTCATGAATTCTGCAAATTGAACAATCGTTATCAATTCAAATTCCATACGAACGAAGTCGCGGGTACTAGCTAGTATACATTAAAAAAAAAAAAAACTAAAAATGTTTATTACACCTGCAACTCCAAACTTGGAACAAGGTGAATGTAAATAAAGGAATTACTTTATAAATAAATAGTTACGCTATTTCTTAATACACTCATATATTATATACTAAAAATGTTTATTACACCTGCAACTCCAAACTTGGAACAAGGTGAATGTAAATGCAGGAATTACTTTATAAATAAATAGTTACGCTATTTCTTAATACACTTATATATTATAATATATTCAGTCAACGAATACGTCGTGAAAATAATGGTAATGAGGCAAACAGATTATCGTGATGTCATAGGTCGTGTTTTGTATACACACTTACATACATACTTAATTAGGGTTGCCACACGTTACAACACGGTTTTGTACCTCACATTAAAAATCAGTAATCTATCTATGATTAAAATATAAAAAAGCATACTACATACAATAGCATACGAGTATACACACATACAAACCCATCATATAGTACACCTATACACATCTATATATTTTTACTTTCATATTCGGTAACACATATTTACGCTGTTGTTACAAAACGTTTTTTAAATTCACGAGTAGCGAGTTTTACGTATTTTGTTTGCATTGAGATACTTATAAAGGAACGAGTTTAGGAAAAGGTTTTAAGCTTAGCTTACACAATTTGCCAATGCACTAGTTAAATTCTTAGCCTGTTGTAGAATACATTTAAACCAAAAAAATAACCTGTGCTTTTGTATTTATAATTATTTTTGATTTAATAAATGTTTAACAACCCTATTTAAAGCCAATACTAGGAGAAATGTATCTGTGTAGTTAAATAATCTAAGAAGATTTGCCATCATGATTATAACAGAAGCCTGCAGAGCTCTAACTGCTATAGATAATCATAATATTAAACATCTCACACACGACCGTCTGATTACAACGTAGGCAAAATCTGTACTATGGTAACTAGACTACTGATAAAGATACATAATTCACTGAAGACGTATATATTACAGATAAATTACACCCAGAAACAGAACAAATTATCATGCTCATCGTACAATTGTTTGCCCTGACCCGTCGAACCCACGACCTCTGGCCTAGCTGTCAAGATCAGTAACCAATAGACCGAGTGGCTAATAAGTAATACATTAATAAATATTATAATAATAACACACTTACTGTAGCACTGTTTGAGAATTAAAGTTACATTATTTAAACCTTATATGAATATTTATGGTAATCTTTAAAACAACGTTATGTATGTTTATTGTGTATATTTGTTTAGTATGTAAGAAGGTAAGTATTGGTCAACGTAAGAGGCACGGTAAGTCTTAATGAGGACGATGTTCTATGCATAAGCATAGAACACCGTCCTTATTAAGACTTAAACAAACCGATGTATATATTTTTAAGATGCATGTTTTTGTTCGATCGGCATTCGGTATAGCAATCGTCCCTATTTGTTCTTAGATCATAGTATTCCGATATAAAATTAGATGGCGTAACACTGTCGGTGGAATATGTCCAAGAATATTTAGGGATTTTACGAATTTTGAGTCTGTGTAACGTGAAGAAGCGTTTGATAATGATGATATCAGAGTAACGTTGTCGACAGATGCCTGAACATGAATAATTATCATTACAGTAAGTAATTTTAATTTATTGTGAAGATACTGAAGCGATACAAATATAGAGATTGTATGTTTTATGTATTAACGTACCTATAGCTGGTGTACTTGAGGCAGAGTGCCCCAGGGTTCAGTACTTGGACCGGCCTTAAAGCCGGATCAACGGAAATAATGGGAATACACAAAGTTTACTGACAATAATGCCTAATCCTAAATGCAAACGCCAGTAAATTATGTACAAATTTTAAAAGGAACTGCGATTAAGTTATGATTATCAAAACTGCATACAAGCTGGGAGTCCTAAAGAACATTATGCTAATTTCTACCAAACCGTCGACAATCGTCCGTGTGGTGACGGATTAAGAATACAGAGTGTCACTACCCCTATTCATCCCGTGGGTGTCGTAAGAGGCGACTAAGGGCAACAGCACTACAGAGAGAAGGAAAACTTGAAACAAAACCTATATCAACCCGTCTGGCCAGCGTGGTTTAGTAGGCCAAAACCTCCTACCTAAGGAGAGACCTATGTCCAGCAGTGGACTAGTAAAGACTGTTGATGTGATGACTACCAAACCTCCTCCATTCTTTAAAGTCAAAATGTTTGTTACTCCTAGAACTCGTTAGATGTACGACATTTATGAACCGATTTTGAAAATACTCATCTTATTTCGTAGGGTATACTTCCCGCTTAGTCCTTTTCAAATTTAAAAAAAAATACCACCCTGAAGGGTTCGAAATTAAGGAATAAAAAAAGCAGTTCATTACAAATCATCATAATGAAGGAGCATTGAAGTGTCGACTGTTACTTTTTTTAAACTTAATTATTGATTATTCGTGGCTGCTTCTTAGCAGTTGTAAGCACGACCTTGAAAAAACGCGATCAATATTTTTATATTGCTTTCATTATCTTTCTTGTTCAGAATAAAAAGTATTTCGTTCTTAATACGCTTTAATGAGCCCTGCTTCTGCACAAATTGGCTACCTGAATCGGAGTGATGCCGTGCCCTTTTAAAAAACCGGTGTTAAGCAGTTTTTGCAGTGAAAGCTTCTTTAGGATCGTTGGGCATTTTTGAACAACAAACAAAAGAAAGTATTTTATGGAAAAAAACATTGAACTCGCGACATTGTTACCGTTACCAACACTCCTGTATATAAGTTTTCACTTCTGTCGGCACTTTTTTTTCGTAGCATTTCACCCAGTGAGTGAGGTTATCGGAACCCAAACGGAAAGAGATTTTAAAGGCTGCAATGCACTTGTGACTCGAAGTCACAAGTGCATTGTCTTCCGAAAGTGAGTCTATCATCTATCTGTAAAGTCCTACTTGTAAAATATCTGATAAGATTTACTTGCAGAAATAAATATCATAATTGCATTTCATTTGAGTAGGCGTTAGTCACTTACCATCAGATAACCCGTCCACTGGTTTGCCACTCTATGCCATAAAAAAAGTTTCACTTGTCACAAATCACATAACTTACGATTAGTTATAATTGGCCTCTTAGTGGTGATCTCATGATGGAGCCAGGAGGTTGATTAAAAAAACTCTTTTATATCCAAATTGCTTATAAATTCGGTTTTAGTTTGTTAACAAATCATATTTATTACTCTGTTGCTAAATCACTTTTTTTGTAACTGAACCTTAAAATATGTTACGTTATAAATAATGACTAAATTTCAATGTTTAGTAATATTTTTACTAGAGGCCTTATCGATATATATTATCGCTATCTCAGAACCTGTCAATTGTAATGGACGTCACTCATACAAGAGATTTATTCTGGGAATATACCATTAAAACACACATGCAATAAACCAGGATCTCATGATAGTATGTAAACATCTCCCGCTTTACTAAGGAGGGAAGTAGATTTATTATATTTCCCTTGCACTTCCCGAGTGTCGTAACTCGGTGTGTTCGTGGGTCACTACTGTTAATCCTGGTGTACAAGAGTCACAGTGGTGGGCGTGCCGGAGGGATAAGTAAAATAAAAAAAAGTATGCAAACATAAGTGCAAACTTATTCCACGACAGCAGGAGAGAAAAAATCCGCTAACTTACTTTTAGAGAATTAAAGGAACATTGACTCTAAATTAGTATAGTATTAACCGTAGATTCTCAAGTTTAGGTATAGACTGTCTCTCGGTTAGTAAAACAATTAGTCACTCAAT
Organism: Arctia plantaginis; assembly: GCA_902825455.1. Taxonomy (NCBI): domain Eukaryota; kingdom Metazoa; phylum Arthropoda; class Insecta; order Lepidoptera; family Erebidae; genus Arctia; species Arctia plantaginis. Next base: position 3,509,975 of record CADEBD010000336.1, on the reverse strand, counting down.
CGGTCAATCAGACAGTCTTTTCAGAGGTTGTTAAGAAAATTGCTAACATGCACTTTATCTTGTTTAATTTTGTATCAGCCTCAATTTGTTCACTACTGGACAAAGACCTCTCCCCAGAAAGAAGGTTTTGGGCTCCTGTACATCACATTAAAAGAAATTTCACTTTCTATCCAGTGGTCATCTTGAAGAGATCGCAAATCCCGATAGCAACCTTATCTGTTGATTTATCTACCCAATAAGATAGTGAAATAGCTGTATTGTAAATTAAAAAAGCAGCTAAAAAGCGAAAAGACCAATTCGCCTGCGGTATTTCCGGACCAATACGACCTTCAAACCTTCAAGAAAAGAGCGTACTCCTTCCTAAAAGGCCGGCATCGCGTTTGTGACTCCGGAGTTGCAGACGCTCATGGGCGGCGATAGGCACTCAGGTCAGGTCAGGTCTATCAGGTGACCTCTACTCGTCTACTCTACTACTACTACTACTCTACGTGAGGTCTACTCGTCTGCCCCACAAACATAAAAAAAAAAAATCTCAGTCATAAGTATTCTCAAAAAGTCCAAAAAACTATTTTACAAACGTAAATTAAAACCAATCCGTATGTATAAGAATTCTTAAAAAAACTAAAATAAATATTATGTTAATTTTATGTTAATTTGCATTCGTCTCGTATTCGCTATTCAAATTAGTTGTATGACGTAGAAACTGTTTTTTTTTTGTTATGGTAACACTATGACATGGATTTGAAAAAAAAGCTGGTTTTACACATTCCTTTTCAGTGAAGTCATGTATTATTTAAAACAAGTGCACATAAGCACACGAAATATTCGTTCGAATGTAATATTAGGTATAAACGCATAAGTTTGTTAGAATGGATGTTTTTGTTTGCTACTCAACGTCAGAAGGGCTAAATGCATCTGGATTAAATTTGACACAGAGATAGATTAGACGAGATAAGACAGAGTTGGTAACCAGATGGTAAGTGAGCAACGCCGCCCATAATCGCCTGCAACTCAAGAGTCACGAGTGGATCTTTCCTGAATTCCCCCCCAACAGATTTAAGGGGAAAGAGGTTTTTACCCTAGCAGAAGCAGGCCGGGGTGGCGGCGAGCGCGTTGCGAAGCGCGCTCGCTTCCAGGGAGCAGAGGGAACATGGGGTTCTCACACGGGGGGGGGTCGTCTACTCATCTGTAGATGGCCCGAGGTATGTCGGGGCACCAGGGACTTCCTTTCTAGGGTATACCTGGTTCCCCGGCTATTAGTACCTGAGACGGCGTGCGGTTTTAGTCGGATCGACATGCCACCGATAGGTAGTATCCGAGGGGATTTCCGCACGGAAAAAAAAGGGGGAAAGAGGTTTGGGCTCCGGTAACCGAACTCACTCGGTGATCATCGCTTTACAGGTATCGCTATTTGATTTATTTATTATTTTCTTTAATACGATTTCGGTAAAAGTGTAGTTAATTCTTAAGACGCTTATATTGACACTACACAACTTACCCTCCACTGTGTGATATCAACTCTCCTTGGTGATAATTTAACAATAGTTTGCCTTTTCACAAAGCCTTACACCATGGTTCAGACTCGTAATGCCTTGGCTCGTCAATTGGAGTCCAAGCTTCAACTGACTTTAAGCGAATTAAAGGCAACTAAGGAGAGGTGTGATCAACTCATTGGGGAAAGAGATGACAATGAAAGGGAAGTCCTTGAGACATTAAACGAGAATGAGAAACTTAAAAAAGAAATGTCTCTGTTGCATGGTCGGTATACAGTTTCTGTTGATGCCCGGAACAAGCTCCAACTCCTTGTGGACAGCTTTGATACATGTAGGGATGAGTATGAGCAGGCACTGAAAAGGATTAGGAAGCTAGAATGCCAACTACAGAAAGCAGAGGAAAAAATATCAAAAATCGACACTCATAAGCACAACCGCCTTGTAGCTTCTAACCAAAGTTTGTTCGAGGAGTTGGTTGCCCCGGGGTTGGATCGGGCTGTAGTTGACAGTCTCCATCCATCTATGGTAATAGATCTCACAGCTGACGATGATACTAGTAGTTGTACTTATAAACCTAACAAAATTGTAAAATGCAGCTTGAGAAAATTGAAAAAATACATTAAAGTTAAAAAAATAATTACCAAAACAAAAAAAATGATTCACAAACAAAAATTTTTTATTAATAGTATGTCACTAAATAGGCAGAGACTTCATCTGATTGATCAGGTGTCTATGTACTCATTAGAACTAGACAACATGTCGAGTCAATACATTAAAGATACAAGAGAATTACAAAGTGAGATTGACCGTCTTAAAGAACAACTTAGTAATATTACCTATAAATATGAAATTTCCCAAAAGCAGAGCAGGGAGCAGGTGCTGGCTATTGGCAGGCTAGTTAACTCCTGTAAATGTAATGATTCAGTGTATTCTATAGACAGCCCCAGGACAGCACATGCTCCTTCCTCGCTGCCACCACAACCTATCAGAACTTTTGTACCTGAATTCAAGGACTCCCATTTACAAACAAACAAATTGTACAAAAATGATAACATAGCAATGTTTAGTGATGAAATTGGAAAGGGCATGGGTCCCTTAATGTTAAATACACAGTTGGGACATTCATTCAGCAATTATTGCATGCCTCACTCATCTTTTAATGATATTATGGAAAAAGTTTTAAATTCCAAATCAGACCACAATGTAAATACTTCATTAGTCATTTTTGTTGGTAACAGGGGAAATGTAAACAAAAAGAAATTCTTAGGCTACTTTGAATCATTGTTAAAGTTAGATGTAAATAAAATTGTATTGTTTACACTTCCTCTTAGCAAAGGGTTGTCGCAGAAGGAAAGAAATGTTAGATATAATTTAAATATAATGATGCACAACCTAACTTGCCAAATAAATGGACCCTATTGTAATAAATTACATCTAATCGACACTAACAAGCTTGTTAGTAATAATATTTCATTGACGAAAGGTAGATATTACCTTTCTAATTATTATAAGAGACAGATAGCAATTTCGCTATCATATTATTTTTCCATTACAGCCAAGAACTTGGCTAAAACTATTGCTTCTATTGAGCAAATTGACATTACCCATAGCGACTTTGCCAATCCGTTGGCAGATATTTCTTTAGACATTAATAAAAATTTAAATGACATACCTAATAATTTACATAATAATGAGATTGACATTTCAAATAATTTAAATTTACTGATAAGACAATAGAGACTACCTCTTGCAATATTAATTTGATTACTAATAGAAAGTTCAATCACAGTAAATTTATTAAAAATAATATGATAAATACTATAAATTTGGTGCATCAAAACATTAGAGGAATGATGGGCAAAGACTTGGAGGTGGAACTGTTCATGAACTGCAATGCAATTGATATTTTTTTTATTACTGAACACTGGCTAAAAGGGGATCAGTTTATGTTCAATTTTGACCACCACCAGGTAGGCAGCTCGTTCAGCAGAAGTACAGCAATACATGGTGGCACTATGATACTCATTAATAAGAAACTTAAATTTAAAGAGCGCCATGACATTGTTAGTTTATCAGTTGAGCGAACTACAGAAATAGCCTGTTTAGAACTAAAAGGTTTCATAGTAGTATGTGTATACAGACCTCCTTCAGCTATGTATGATTGTTTTGAACGTGTTATGGATGAAGTATTAGTTAAAGTAACAAGATCAAAAAAGAAGGTCATCATCTGTGGTGACTTCAATATTAACCTATTGGAAAATTCAAGTATAGTAACCAAGTTCAAGGCACTTTTTCAATCATACAATCTGAAGAACTTGTTCTTGGAGCCTACACGAATCACTGCCACCACTGCCACATGTTTGGACAATATATTTACAGATATTGTTATTAAGGACAAGAAAATAATCAATCAATTACATTCTGACCACTGTGGTCAATTAGTATCTTTCTGTGATAGGTATGAAAAAGTGTCAGAAAAAAGAATTGTGGTGATACCTAAAACCGCAAAGCGTTGTGAAAACTTTAAGGATAAACTTAAAGCTGCTTTTAATAATTCAGTACTCTGTGTAGAGAATAACCCTAATACTTATTATAATAGTTTTTTTGAAACTTTCTCTTCAACATTTAACACCATTTTTACACCAAAAACGCTAGTGGTTAAAGGTAACGCCACATTTAGTGAATGGGCTACCCCTGGCTTACTCAAAAGTAGGAAAAGATTATACGAGCTATACGATGAGAGGAATTATAATAAAAGTGAACAGTTTCATAATTATGTTAAAGAATATTCGAAGCTGTTTAGGAAACTTTGTAAACTGGCTAAGTCTCGTTTTATTAGTTCAAAGATTAAAAGTAGTAATGATAAGATTAAAACCACTTGGAAAATACTAACTTTTAAACTTTCGCGTTTCATGATAATTAATATTATTTAACGGGAATTAACGCGATCTCTTATTGCAAAGCAAAATACTTGAACTGTTGAGTGATAATAAGGTTTATAAACCGGTAACATACAACCCCACGGCCAGAGTAACGCGAAAAATACGATCTCTAATCCGGGACAATGAGGACCTATTTTCAGAAGACGAGTACAACAGACTGTACAAACCAAAGTCACACCAGCCACCGAAATTATATGGTCTGCCTAAGATACACAAGCCTGACGTACCGCTGCGGCCTATTGTAAGTCAAATTGCTTCTCCTACTTACGATCTAGCAAAGCACGTTGCTTCAGTATTGCAACCACTTATAGGCAAAACACCGTCTTTTGTGAAAGACTCACGGCACTTCATACAAATCATAAAAGATCTGACGTTGGAACCGGATGACGTCATGGTGAGCTTTGACGTGGAGTCGCTTTTCACCAATGTTCCAATAAAGGAGTGCCTAAACGTCGTAAAAGACCTACTGAGAGACAACGAGCTGCCCTTAAACTATATGGATCTACTTGAACACTGTTTAGAAGGCAACTATTTCCTTTTCCAAGGTCAACATTACCTCCAGATTGATGGTGTCGCGATGGGAAGTCCTGTAGCCCCAGTACTGGCCAACATCTGGATGAAACATTTTGAAGAGAAGGCTTTAAATCTCGGCCCGAATACCGTTAAGCTATGGAAGCGATACGTGGATGACATTTTCAGTATCGTCAAAGGAAACAAACAAGAAGTGGATCAATATATACAACATCTGAACTCTATTCACCCCAAAATGAGGTTTACATATGAAATGGAGACGGACAGGTCGTTGTCCTTCTTAGATGTTAAAGTAGCCGTGAGATCGGATGGGTCCTTGTCACACTGTGTGTACCGTAAACCTACTCATACGGACAGATACCTACACGCCACGTCTCATCATCACCCCCGGCACTTGCAATCTGTTATGACTTCACTCAAAAACAGAGCTTACGATCTCTGTGACCCTGAACATTTAGAACAGGAGCTAAAACATGTTCAGGAGGTACTCAAAGGTAACGGATATCAAGTGAAAGGAGGACGGAAGCAACCGAAAATAAGACGCAAGTATCCAGAAGTGAACAGGCAACCGGCCTATATGCCTTATGTCAAGGGAGTTACGGACAAGATCGGGTCTGTACTAAAGAAATATTCCATTCCGACAGTATACACACCAGGCATAAAGGTTCACAACATCGTCGGCACACCGAAGGATACATTGCCACTACAAACTCCGGGTGTTTATAAAATAGACTGCAGCTGCGGAAGCTCATACATAGGCCAAACTAAGCGGACTATTGCAGAAAGGGTCAAAGAGCATATCGCTGCTGTGAAGAACCAACAGACGAGCAAATCAGCGATTGCAGAACATGCACTCGATGCAGGCATCAACCACTGGATTGAATTTCACCGCACGCAAGTCCTCTCCACCGAACGTCACTTTTACTCAAGAGTTGTACGTGAAGCGATTGAGATTAAAAAGCATAAAACTTTCAATCGGGAAGATGGTTTTAAATTATCTACAGCGTGGAATCCAGTGTTAAAAAACATACCACCTCGCTTTTCTGCGCAATCGGTTAAACACCAGAATAGGGACTCATCGGTTTGCTTACAGAATAGGGACACTGTTAGTGTGGTATGTGACGGTACATGGCGACACAAAAATAATATCGAAAATGTGCGGGTAGATGAAGAGCCTTCTACTTCACGGATTCGACGACGGAGGGCGTGCGCCGATGAGCCAGTCAGCCTGTGACCACGGCCGGTGCAACCTGGTCGAAACGTCAGGCAAACCAGAGGTATGTAATACCCTAAATAAGAGATCGCGTTAATTCCCGTTAAATAATATTAATTATCACTTGGAAAATTATTAATAGTGAAACTGGCAGAGATCCAAACCGTGATAATGAATTTAATTTAAACATAAACAATAAATTTATCACATCAAATGCTGAGGTTGCTGCTGCATTTGAGAATTTTTTTACTAACATTCCTGTATCAACTACTAAATCTTTGAACTCCTCACCATACCTTGCAGAATCAATTTTAAAAGAGAATGTTAGAAGAATTGATAGTGAATTTAAGTTCCAATATGTGTCCCCCTTTGAAATTATTAAAGCCTTTAACACTATTAATGTTAAAAAAACAACCGACCTATGGGGAAATTCTGTTTTAATTACTAAGACAATTATATCTCTTGTGGCTAATCAATTGTCATTTACATTTAATCAATGTGTTGATAGTGGTGTATTTCCTGATCTTATGAAGTCTAGTAAAATTATTCCCTTATTCAAATCTGGTAGTACATCTGACCCAACTAACTTTAGACCTATCTCAGTACTACCAGTATTTAGTAAAATTTTTGAAAAAATTATGTATGATCAATTGCACAGTTTTTTTAATAATAATAATTTATTGCACAATAGACAATTTGGTTTTACAAGGGGTCGCTCCACAACTGATGCTAGTGTTGAGCTAGTAAAACATATATTTGATGCCTGGGAGGATGCCCACGATTCTCTAGGTATCTTTTGCGATTTATCTAAGGCTTTTGATTGTGTTGTTCATGAAACGCTGATCAGGAAATTACAGCACTATGGTATCAAAAATAAAGCCCTGGAACTACTTGCCTCATATCTATGTAATAGGATTCAAAAAGTTGATATTAATGGTGAGCGGTCTCCAGGCTCTGTGATAGAAATGGGCGTTCCACAGGGTTCTATTCTCGGCCCTTTTTTGTTTTTAGTATATATTAACGACTTACCTCACTTTGTCAAGGACAATCTCGAGATTGTGTTGTTTGCAGATGATACATCACTATTATTTAGACTAAAACGGACACTTTCTGATTTCACATTTGTAAACAGCGCCATTTCGAAAGTGGTTCATTGGTTTGATGTCAACAATTTAAATGAACAAAAAACTAAGTGTATACGTTTCACTATGCCAAACGTCAAGCCAGTGAAAACTACTGTGATAATTAAGGATGTCGGGCTGGACCTTGTGGACACTACGACATTTTTAGGTATAACACTAGATGCTAAGCTACAGTGGGGCCCACATATTGATAAATTGTCGAGTAGACTCAGCTCAGCAGCATACGCAGTAAGGAAAATCCGAGAGTTGACTGATGTTGATACAGCACGACTTGTTTACTTCAGTTACTTTCATAGCATAATGTCGTACGGTATTCTGCTGTGGGGGAATGCTGCCGACATTCAAACTATTTTTGTGCTGCAAAAGAGAGCTATTCGAGCACTTTATAATTTAGGCAATCGTTGTTCATTGAGGCAGAAATTTATAGAAATAAATATAATGACAGTGGCAAGTCAATATATTTATGAAAATGTAATATATGTTCACAAAAATAAAGATAGCTTTTTGAAAAAAAGTGATGTACATGCCATAAATACCAGAAATAAAAATAAATTTGTTGTACCCGCCTCTAGGCTCCAAAAGATAAACAAGTCTTTTCGAGGTCAATGTGTCCGATTTTATAATAAAATCCCAAATAATATTCAGGAGTTGAGTATTAACAAATTTAAATCCGCAATAAAACGTGGCTTGTGCCAGAGGGCCTACTACTCGATTGTGGATTACATGGAGGACAAGAATGCTTGGGATTAATTAGCGCAGGCTATTTCTTTCTTAAGTAAAAATGTGGTGTGGCTAGTATGTTTTTTATTATTTTTTCTATTTTTTATGTTTCACTTCATTTTCTCTTGTATTCGTTTGTTCTTCTTAATCTTGTTTTCTCTTCGTTGTTTTTTCACCTTTAAGTCCTTAATAACGGACATACTAGCATACATCAAAACAATGTTGTGATATATTTAATAGTGCCATTGTATCTACTTGTGAATTGCAAAAGAGTGGCCATGAGTTTGTTTGCCCTTTCTTCTCATAAGGCTCAACCCCTTGGAAACGGGCGGTTGTAGATCGGCACAGGCATATCATAGATTTTGTATGGGTTTGATTTTGTTAAATTTATTTGGTTACTATTTGACAAAACAGAGATTGTTGCTTTTGTGTGTGTTGATCTATGACTTTAGAGTCTACATGGAAGACGATTTCAAACAATTTTGAAAATTTTATGAAATAAAGAAAGTTTGAGTTTGAGTTTGAGTTTGAAAAGATACTAAAGAATTTTGTAACATCAGTATAGATATTAGAGCATTAGGCATGGAATACAATCACAATCACATGTGATAAATGATATGATTTTAAAATCATTTCGTCACACATGTGACTGATTTGCAAAACCACTGCTACTTAATTATTATTTTTACGGTAGCGCAAGACCCGCGAAAGGTCTAAAACTAAAAAAGGTGTGTGTGTGTGTAATTCACACACAGTAGAAGTCACACTTCCGGAGTTTTTTTTTTATCTCCGAAAAATTCTATATATTATATATATCGCCCCGGAAATCGAACCATTAGGGCAGCGTTTTTCAAACACTCAAACGAAGCCGCGGGTACCATATTTAATTAAAAATAATGTGCAATGCCCGATGCTCTCGCCGATTTAATCCTATACATTTATGTGTTTGTTTCTTTATCATGACGCATTTTCGTTTCATCGAGTTTCAAATCACAACGATTGTAAAAACGTTTCACTTCAAAAAGAAAGGTAGTAATCTTTGATAAAAAGAATTTTGATTGCTTTTAATGCCACTTATCTTTGTGCATGACGAAATCACAATCACATGTGAAATCGCTATGCCTAAAACCAATCAAGTCATCAAATGAATATGATTTAAAAGTAGCAATAATTACCATGTCTAGAGCATAGGTGTGCATGGGCGGAGGAAGTCACTTATGATCAGATGAACTGTCTGCTTATTTGTCACCTTACTTCTTAAAAAAATACTGTTTAATTAGTGTGTGATGTGTCTATGGCTAAAAAAAAAGTTATTAGGTCAAATCTTTTTAATTTCTACGTATAAATTTAAATTAGAACATGCATCCGCTTCCATTAAAATGATTCATAGACCTGTTACAAATCAATCAACAGCGATTTTTAATTACTTAAACCTATTTTTTTGTTTTAATAACTAAACACATTTCACACATAGCTGTCTGATCTTAAATTAGACAGAGCCTGTGCTATTGTAACCTGACTGATGATAAACATGCTAATATATATTACTAAATCATCATATCACATCAACAGCTTTTAATAGTCCACTGCTGGACATAGGCCTCTCCTTAGAAAGGAGGTTTTGGCCTACTATACCACGTTGGCCAGACAGGTTGTTATAGGGTTTGTGTCAAGTTTCCTTTTTTCTGCAGTACTGTTGTTCTGAGTAGTTTTCTCCCTTAGTCGGCTCTCACGACACCCACATGATGAATAGGGATGGTGACACTCTGTATTCTTAATCCGTCACCACACGGTCTAAATACGGTACGGTACTAAATACATACATGTTATAGATAAATTACACCCAGACAAAGAACAAATGATCGTGCTCATCACACAATTATTTATGATGGGTAGGAATAAGCCTCTGACATAGCTTACCACATTGAGACCTCTCCGGCCCCGGAGAGCACGTTAAGCCACCTGACCCGGTTGCCATACTAACATCTGCTGCAATCTTTACGAGTATTTGGAGCCCTAAAAAGTCCAACAACGGTCTTTCAACAGAACTTTGTTATCGCCTACTACTTGGGTTGTGAAGGTCTGACGGCTGTAAACTGTTACTGTAAACTTAAAGCCGGCCCAAACCTAGTTTAGGACAAAGGCTATCCTCCTAAGCCTCCAGCTTTTTGGGGTTGGTTAAAAAATAAACTTACTAATTTAGACACAGTGTAAGACATTTTAAAAGACTTTCAGATCCAATATTAGCTTTATTTTATAGTCAAACATATTTATTAACTCCCTACTTTTACGATGACTCACGACCGGAAGCCGCTGACATACCATTTATAAAAGTTATTTTTATTAACCTTTCTAACTCCTAGATTAAGTTCACACTCATAGTATTACGTAACAAGAACATCACACATACAGAGTTACATCACTATTAACGGTTCATTTATCGATACGAATCGTTACTTCTGACCTAATATCGGACAACACTACCACCGTCGTTGCATAAACTAACACACTTATTTCACTGTAATAAGGTTTATTTTTGTTGTAACATTTATTTTTGAAACGTCTTTGCAATAGTATTGGAGCGTGTTTATTGGGTACAGGATATGAATCAGTTGTTTTTCTAAACAGAATATGACTCAGTATAAAATAAGATGGGGCTGGAAAATATTAGAAAGGGAAGCTGGAATATTTAGACTATGCAAACGTGCTAAATATTATTAGGTGTGTGATTTCCGCATGGAAAAAAAAAAAAAGAAGGTGTAGAGCATTTTACCCAGTGAGTAAAGCTACCAGAGTTTTGGACATAGTCACTTACTTTTGAATTAAATAACTTCGTTAAAAATCAGTAAATTTTGCTATTAAATACATGAGTCAAGACCGGGATAGCTGGCGCTCCTTGGGGAGGCCTTCGTTCTGCAGTGGATGGCCATAGGCTGATAATAACATGAGTCAATATATTTTTAATATGGGGAGGGACAGGACTTTGGCAACTTAGGTGACTTGGTAAAAATGTTAAGTTGGTTTGTGTACGATTCAATAACTCAAAAAGCTCTGCACCGTTTGAGGTTAAATTTTGACACTATTTTTCAGGTCCGTTCTCTTACTCAGAATGTTTGTGTATGAATTTCTCATGAACGAATCCACAATGTGCCAGATTGAAGCGCGGTTTTCTATATATTATAGTTTTTTTATGGAATAGGGGTCATACGAGCAGACGGGTCACCTGATGGAAAGCGACTACCACCGCCCATGAACGCCTGCAACTCAGGAGCCACAAGTCACATTATTTTATTTTATTTTGTTCGGAATACCAACAGCACAAATAACGCAAGTTAAAACATTAGAGTAAAGTTACAACGAAGCTATTTACAGGTATTCGCAAATAGATACCAAGTGTAAAATAACAGTTCAAGTAACTTAACAACAACAACTTAGAAAAAGGAAAAAATAAAAACTTAGACTAAGAAAATGTCACGCTCCTAACATTGGGCTAAAAAAATTTTTGAAGCATGTATTTTTTGACATGTGAAGGCCTGGATCTGAAGAGCTCAAACTCTCTACTCAATTTATGCATATCATTTACAGATTTACTGGCTCGAATAATAAAGGAATTTTTGGGGTAGTTGGAATTTGTCCGAGGTACTGCTAAGGCTGGATTATGCCTAGTGCGTAAATTATGCGGTACTCTGATTTTAATTTTCTCGAGAAGAATCGAGCAATCTATATCTCCGTTAATGATTTTTAATAATCTATACTAATATTATAAAGCTGAATAGTTTGTTTGTTTGTTTGTTTGAACGCGCTAATCTCAGGAACTACTGGTCCGATTTGAAAAATTCTTTCAGTGTTAGATTGCCCATTTATCGAGGAAGGCTATAGGCTATATATCATCACGCTAAGACTAATAGGAGCGGAGCACCAATGAATAATGTTTCAAAAACGGAGAAAATTTATTACTATCGAGAGACGCAGACGAAGTTGCGCGGGTCAGCTAGTGTAACAATATCGGAGACAGTACGTCTATTTGTTAAAGGCAGAAAATGATATCTCTTACATCTTGTTACATATCCGTGATCAATACACTTACACTTATTCTATATATTATATTCTATATATTATAATACTATAGTCCACATTGTATTAAAACTGTGGCACATTGTGTATTATTTTTTAAATGATATCACATCACACATCACATCAACAGCCTTTAATAGTCCACTGCTGGACATAGGCCTCTCCTGAGAGAGAAGGATTTAGCCTACTATACCACGCTGGCCACACGGGTTGCTGTAGGGTTTGTGTCAAGTTTTCCTTCTCTTTGCAGTGCTGTTGCGCTGCGTAGTTTGCTCCCTTAGTCTTACGACACCCACGGGATGAATAGGGGTGGTGACACCCTGTATTCTTAATCCGTCACCACGCGGACGATGATAAATGATATATGTGTACATTATGTATGTTACTGACGTGTCTAAAACAAATAAATAATAGCTTAACACCGGCACCGACTTTATAGACAACAATGAAGTCTAGGGCACAGCTAGCCAATAACATGCTTCATAGTCTAATCAACAACAACATCATCATCACATTAACAGCCTATAACAGTCCACTGCTGGACATAGGCCTCTCCTTAGAAAGGAGGTTTCAGCCTACTATACCACGCTGGCCAGACGGGTTGGTGTAGGGTTCCTGTCAAGTTTTCTTTCTTTTTGCAGTGCTGGTGTCCTGCGTTGTTTTGCGCCCTAAGTCGGCTCTTACGTCACCCACGGGATGAATTGGGGTAATGACACTCCGTATTCTTAATCCGTCACTACACGGATTGTAATCAACAACCGAAAAGACCAAACAAACAAAGCAAAATGGCACAATTATTGTAATTACATATGGAATTCTTAACTTCGCTGTGATTGGTATTTGTAAACAATCTATTCTTTAATACTATAAAGGTGAAAAGTTCGTTTGTTTGTTTGGTTGAACGCGCTAATATCAGGAACTACACGTTACAATATTGATAAATTCTTTTAGTGCTCGATGTTTATAGAAGGCTATAGGCTATACATCATCACGCTACGGCCAACAAGAGTGGAGCATCAATGGAAAATGGGGAAAAAGGGAGAAAAATTATTCCTTTTAAGAGACGAAGAAGAAGTTACGCGGGTCAACTAGTGTGAAAAATAAAGAAAAAAAAAACCGAAAGCCTTTTGGGAACGCTATCAGTAGGCGACGTTGTTGAGGATTTTTTTTTTTGGCGTTTGTATGTAAATAGTCAATAATTATGTTAAGAAGAAATGGTAGTTTCAATGATTTTATTAAAATATTAAAAAAGAAAAGACTAAATATAGAAATTAATAGACTTCAATTCATAGACAGTTCATCTACAAAGTTTGGCGAGTAAATGAGTGGTTGCATTTTGTTTTAATTAGTGCAGAGTCCCGGACGAACTTAAAAATACTTTTTAGCATTGACCGTTGGCTGTCTGTCTTTGCTAAACAACTTTTATTTTTATTTTGACAGCATCAAAAAATTGGCGCCAATTTTTTTACAACTTTAATAAAAGTCTATTAATGCAATAAATTGATGACAAACCTAAATATGCTTTTGATTATTTTGTTTATCCCGAACATTTGCAGAAATTAACGAAATTGAGGTGACGAAACAATTCTAAATATATGAAATGGCAGTTCTAAAGTTTTATCGTTCCTAAATCTAGACCTTTTGTCAGGCAAACGTCACACGGCCTTATGCCAAGGTCTCTATGACTTTATTATTGTTTATTTGTAACTATCCTGTATTCCGTTTTGAAATCACCAGTTCAGAATGACAGAGGCATACATAATTCAAACAATAAAAGAGAAATAATATTTAAAGTTTCGAAACTGTTATTGTTTTATCAATCAACATTGTCAAGATTTCTAAAGTTCAATTTGCAGTGATAAATAGTTTTGACCAGTGCCAAATTCCTACATTTATCGACAACGTTTATTACAAAGACATATTTAAAAGTCATACGGACAATTTGAACCATAGATTAAAAACTTACCTCTTCGACGGACTTTTTGGAGAATTCGTTCATGGACACAATCCATTGCTGTACAAGCTCATTCACAATAACTAAATCATTATATAACCATGTCAACAGGTCGTTCACCCATTGCACACTGGGTTGATCGGGTCCTGTACATGTTGGGACCAAGATGCTTTGGTGTTTCTTCAATGTTAGTTGCTCTGGGCCGGGTGACATACGACCCAAACGCTTCTTGTTCGGCGGTGTTGCTGGCACGAAACCAGTCGGTTTTGGAGGCTTACTGCTTGTAAATGATGCACTTTTTACTTTAGCACTGGTCGCTAATACACTATCCGCACTAGAAATTATTTCGTTCGAAGTTTTTTTCGTCTCATCGATCGGTTTTTGTTTTGTATCGACCTCGGTAACTTTTTTCGCGAATCTGCCGTACGCCCATTTCGCTATACCAAGGAGGACAATAGAAAAAAGAATCCAAATAAATATTAACATGACTAGGTTGTCCATGGCTGTGTCCATATAATCGAAGCTACATATAAGGTCGTCAACTGCTTCGGCCAGGTCCGCCATACTTTTCCATGGTGTTTGCCACCATTTAGCGGCGTCGACACCCGCCGCTTCCCTTTCCGATACTGATTGGGAGCTAGACATTTTTTTTCTATTTTTGAACGCACTATTTTGGGACGCAGCTCGCTGTCTCGCTGTATCTGTCTCTTTCTATTTTGGATGCGTTCGTGTTTTTAGATTATCTGTGGGCACATTTCGTTCGTTCGTGTTTCGTAGTAATCTTAAAGAAGTCTCTTGTTATTCTTTTCAAGCAGCATGATTATGACAAACTGAAACAAAAGAAAATCATTCATTATTATTTAGTTATAGAATCAGCACATTAATGCTTAAGTTATGCGTCAACAGTTATTAACGTTACATTCAAATGAAATTGACTTTTTCATTCGACTTTTTATTAAACTTAAAATTAGTAGATTTAAGACTATTTTGTTTATACTAATTTCATTGACAAATATTTATTGCTTTATTTAAAAAATATGTTCTTAAATTATTACAAAAAAATAATGTGTTATCATATTAAATAAAATTTGTAACTTTTTTAAATACATCGAATAGGTACACAGCCAAAATTGTGAATGTGTAATTGAGGAATTGTTCGGACTAATACCAGCCGCAACTTTCCACCATCGTTCCACATGGCAAAATTTATATATATATATAGTTATATATATATATATATATATATAATAGTTGGCACTCCACTACTGTGCGCTTTTCGAGACACTTTTTGCCCGGCACAACCAATCTGTGGAACGGGTTATCGTCTGCGGTATTTCCAGACCGATATGACCTTCAAACCTTCAAGAAAAGAGCGTACTCCTTCCTAAAAGGCCTATATATTTATAAAATTAATAAATTTAAAAACTTAAACATATTTATAAAAATACTTATATATTTTTAAATATTATGGATAAATCACACCCAGACACAAACAAATGACCGTGCTCATCACACAATATTTGGTGGTGTGTGGGAATTTAACCCACCACCTCCGGCTTAGCAGTCAGGGTTACTGACCACTAGACCAACAGGTCCGTCAGATACCTACCAATATATCTATATATATATAAGAGATGTCCACGTATATAGTCACTCATCACGATATCTCTGGAACCATTAGAGCTAAAGACTTGAAATTTGGTAGGAATATTCTTTTCACCGAGTAGAGGTCAGCTAAGAACGGATTTTAAGAAATTCAAAGTTTTTTTTTTTAATAATGTAAATAGCAAAACAACGTTTGCAGAGTCAGAGGCTTTTCAGACGTATTCGTGAACTGCCAAATCTATTTTTTTCTGTGACATCATTATAAAGCATGACCATGAAAATACCTGTCATGGGACAAGTATTTAGAGCGAACGAGAAACCATATTAATTTTTTTTTTTTTGTAAAAAGACAACTCCCGCATTAGGAATAAATCCTGTGTCGCGGGGGACTTTACAAACATACTTGAAACGGATACAAAGAACACCCAGACTCAGAACAACAATTTGTGGATCACACAAAGTGTCGTCCCATGTGGGGTTTGAACCCACAACACTCGGCGCAGTAGGAAGCGGCGTGGCGACCGCTTAAACCACTACGCCATCCGTGCAGTCGCAATTAATACAGTTCAGTGTTACCTGCTGCCTGGGTTCGATTCCGACCCTTCAAACCTTCAGGAAAAGAGTGTACTCCTTCCTAAAAGGTCGGCAACGCGGTTGTGACTCCTGAGTTTCAGACGTTCATGGGCGGCGATGGTCACTTTGCATCAGGTGACCGGTCTGCTCGTCTGCACCGTCTAACATAAAAAAAAAACAAATAATTGTGTGATGATCACGATAATTTTTTTGTGTCTGGGTGTAACTTATCTGTTATATATAACTAGCTGAACCGCGCAACTTCGTCTGCGTCTCTCAATAGTAGTAAATTTTCTCCGTTTTGGAAACATTCTTCATTGGTGCTCCGCTCCTATTGGTCTTAGCGTGATGATATATAGCCTATAGCCTTCCTCGATAAATGGGCTATCTAACACTGAAAGAATTTTTCAAATCGGACCAGTAGTTCCTGAGATTAGCGCGTTCAAACAAACAAACAAACAAACAAACAAACAAACTCTTCAGCTTTATAATATTAGTATAGATTTGTCTCTATTTAGAAATATATAAGTATGTTTATCAACAGTCTGGTTACCATAGTACAGGCTCTGTTCAGTTTGGGATCAGACGGCCGTGTGTGATATGTGTGAGGTATATTTTTTATTATTAGTATTTATGAGATGTGTAGGTAAAGTAGTTTTATTCTTTCACGAATAAGGTGTCGCGTTCTTTGTCCAAGTTCCTTCAGCTTTCATACTTTTTGTGAAAATGTTTAGTAAATACTAGGAATATCCTGGCTGATTCCTGTGGCGTGGTCACCCTAATCAGACAATAGTCTGTTACCCATTGTTTCATGATTCAGTAGGACAATGTTAATATGTAACTATGACGCATGCAATGCTCATTTCATGTTGTTTAAATAACACGCTAAGATGAAAACCTATACAATAATGTTTTAAGATAATTATTTGTATTATTTGTTGAGAAATATATATTTAGAATACGGAGTGTCATCACCTCTATTCGTCCCGTGGGTGTCGTAAGAGCCGACTAAGGGAGCAAACTACGCAGGATAACAGCACTGCAAAGAGAAGGAAAACTTGACACAAACCCTATACCAACCCGTCTGACCAGCGTGCTATAATAGGCCTAAACCTCATTTTTAAGGAAAGGATCTAAATATTATAACTTACTTAATAGTTTTATCTTGCAGCCATAAATAAACCACTAATCGTAATCAACATAAATTTTGCACTTATTACATATTTAAACCTCACAGGGGTGCTTAGCCAACGAGAGAATCGACCTGCCGCGTCCGTGTCAGGCACCACACTCAAGTTTTTAAACTTCACACATTTGTACATTTTGTTTTGTAGTGGTAATCGATGTTAATCCAATTACGTCTGAGTCAATTATAGAGTTACGTACGTTCAGTGTTAAATGGTATAACAAGGGCAGCATTGAATTTAACACTAAATACGGGAAGTTTATGTAACTACTATCAGTAATATATGTATAAGGCCGGCCTTAACCTTCTAGGAATGTAGAAGATACAATGGGGTTGACATGTCCACATAGACAAAAACCCCTAATCAACAACAGATTTAAAAAAAAAAAAAAAACCTTCTAGGCATCCCGGCAGAGCAGAAGGCGAGCAGAAGAAGCTTGAAGGAAAAAAGTGGCATAAAAAATATAGTTTTAAAAAACTGGTTGGTTTTCTATAAAAAGCGTGTTTTTTAGTTTTTTTTAAACTATTTATTTTATTTTATTTGTGTATTACCGAATTCTGACCGTTTAAAGTCAGTCAAATCATGCCCAAAGGAGTCGGTTACAAACAAACATACAAGTGAAGCTAATATAAAGCGTGTAAAACGAAATTTATTTTCATTAATAATAACTTCACACATCTCTAATCTGATCCCGAACTAGGCAGAGCCTGGGCTATGGTAACCTGACTAATACACACCTACATATTATATATTAATTACACCCAGATACAGTACAAATGATCAGGGTGGCACATAGAAATCGTATTATTATTAAGATTCCTATGGAGTAGCAACTCTCCCTAGAATGGAGGGAGGGGTTGACCTCCAGGAACTTGATTCATCATTACTTTACACCAGGTAGTAAGACTCCTTGGGAGCTATCTATGCAGAATCGATTTTCTCATGAAATCTACACGATAACCAATATTCCTAAATATCCTATGTCCCATGGATGGGGCAAGTCTCCATCTCAATCGGTTCCACACGCAGGTCCTTTCCAGGCACGGCTGCTTCGGGAAGTACTTGCACTCGGTCGCTAGGAGGGAATTAAGTCCCGCCTGTCACAATGACGACTCGGCTCAGCACACGCTGGCAATTTGCCCGGCTGGGGCTTGGGTCCTCATTGCAGTCATCGGGAGGGATTTCTCGCTACCGGCCGCTAGTGACTGATGTTTCACCGCGGTCGCATCCTTCTGCGAAGACGTCATCTCGCAGAAGGAGGCAGCGGAGAGGGCCCGGAAGGACAACCTCCACTCGGACCCAATTCGTCGTCGGCGTTTTCTTTGGTTTTCGGTCCGATTCCGACACACCACCCCGCCGCAAACCCCGGTGGAATGACGGCCCGATGGAGATTTAACACGTAAACAAGATATACACAATGGCTAATAAAAATAGTCTGTATCTGATGACTCAACGTGTAGAGGAGGCCTAAGAGTATAACAAACATGTCTTCCTAATAGAATAAAATGAACATAACGCTGATTTGGTGAGTCCAATTACAGGTCAAATAGTACTAGGTCAGAATGTGTAGCTCATATATTTTTAAGTTTATAATTGTAATTCATAATATTTATGCTAATATTATAAATATATAAGTAAAATATATCGGTATAAATATATAAAAGTATAAATATATAAGTATAATAATATAATAAACTAGCTGACCCGTGCAACTTCGTCTGCGTCTCTCAATAGTAATAAATTTTCTCCGTTTTTGAAACATTCTTCATTGGTGCTCCGCTCCTATTGGTCTTAGCGTAATGATATATAGCCTATAGCCTTCCTCGACAAATGGGCTATCTAACACTGAAAGATTTTTTTAAATCGGACCAGTAGTTCCTGAGATTAGAGCGTTCAAACAAATAAACAAACAAACTCTTCAGCTTTATAATATTAGTATAGATAGTATAGATGTGAAAGCGTATCTGTCTGTAAGTCTTTTATCTCTTCACGCTTAAACCGCTGAACAGATTTAAATGGAAAAAAAAAAACGATTTAAAATGGTTTGAGTCCCGGGAAATACGAGTAATATGGAATAGTTTTTACCCCAAAAATCATCGTTTAAGGAGGTGAAACGGGGGATGGAAGTTTGTATGGGGAATCGATAACCGCTGAATCGACTCAGATATAATTTGGTATGGAGATAATTTGATTCTTGATAAAGGACATAGGCTTTTTTTATAGGCAATAACCGCGGAGCGGAGCCGCGCGCAATAGCTAGTTTATGATAAGTTTTATCCGACTGCGCCAGAAGAAGGGTTACCTATGTTTTTACTACTTTATACTTTAGCGATATTAAATGCGTCACTATTAAAATAAGACTCTGTCCCCACCAGGTCCGATCCAGGGGAGGATCACGGGCTTCATGACTCCCTACCTCTAGGCTGGATGTATTTCGTAGGATTTTAAGTTACTACTGAGTGAGTCCTGACTACACAAAAATGAGTTAAAAGGTTAATCAGTTCCTATTCCTTTTTTAGTTCAGTTCAGTTGTCTTTTTTTTTTATCTACTACAACTAAACAGAAAATATTACCAAACATATAAAATCTATAACCTGGCAACCCTGTAGGTTCCAAGGCATAAGTGTAATTATGTTAACAACATTACAACAAACAAATAATTAATAACGTATACATACTACACGTAGTATAAAAACAATTAAAAACATTAAAGTACACATATAAATTAAAGTATATTTAAATTCAGTGAGCATAGATTAAAAATGTACGTGACTTCGCGTTCGTCATACAAGGTCAAACCGTCGTTACGACAGACTACTATTACGTATAATAGGAATTAGGTATGTTATGAGGAAGAAAACTCTATGGTCTTTTTTTTTTAACCTAACAATGATAACCTGATTTTTCTATTGAATATAATATAGCTTGTCTAGATTTTAAACTGACTAATTACAATGTAGGGAGTCTATATCTAGCTAAGACGTAAAAAACTGATAACCATTATGAATTAATACCAACAGCCTTTATAGTCCATTGCTGTAAATAGGCCTTTCCTTAGAAAGGAGGTTTTAGTCTACTATACCAAGCGGGCCAGACCTGTTGGTATAGTAGGCCAAAAACCATAAACAATAATTATGGTTTGTGTCAAGTTTACCTTATCTTTGCGTGCTGTTGTTCCTCATAGTTTGTTTACTAGTCAGCTCTTACACTTGCTCTTAGTTGACACCCACAGGATGAATAGGGGTGGTGGGGGGTGGTGACTCCGTATTCTTTATCTATCACTACACGGTGGTACATTTCTCTAAGATTAAGATCTAAATACTAAAGTGATGGCACCTACTACCTTCCTACTCACGGACCCACAACACTCAGCGTAGGCTGAGTGTTGTGGGTCCGATCCCCACATAGGACGACATTTTGTGTGATCCACAAATTGTTGTTCTCAGTCTGGGTATTCTTTGTGTCTGTTTCATGTATGTTTGTAAAGTCCCCCGCGACACATGATATATGCCTAATGCGGGAGTTTGCTTTAAAAATAAAACTAATCAATAAATTCAATTTCATGGTATTCTCAACCAATTACGTTTAAAAAAAAAATTATAACGTTGACACAATGGTTTGTTTATAAGTCAATAGCAATTAAACTAATCAACTATACGTAATACCCACTGCATCGTCGGCTATGGAGGTCTGACTCACAGCGTGTCTGACCCAGGCTCGTGATGATTAATCAGACGCGGTGACCTAATTGTCTATGATGACATTTAACCACGATTTTTGGGCATTACCTCATTAAAACTATTATATAAGTTGATTTTTAGACACGCATATTAGAAATTCTTAGTAGGGTTCCCTTTCCCAATAGAAAAAAAACCTTGGAAAATCCTTTCTGTGCATTTTTAGGAATTTTCGGGTGTCAGGCTTCCCGACTAAACAAACTAGGTAAAACCTGTACATTGAAACCACATATTTAGAAAATAAATATATATAATTTGACAAAATAAAACAAATAAAAAATAATATAAATATTACAAATGCATCCTTAACAAAACGGGAAATAAAAATGATTAAAAAGTTAAATTTACATTCTAAACTTTCGCATTTTATGAAACAATCACATTATATATAATACGAGTATATAGGACCGCCTGGTCGCACGAGCGTGGCAACAGGCTGTGACCACGCCCGTTCAATATGGTCGAAAGGTCAGAGAATTCAAATATAATGTAATACATATCGTCATAGCGTTAGTCCCCGTAAAATATTAGTGGCAAAAAATAGAGAGGAAATTATTCTCTATAGCCTTTACTATTGAACCATAGACAACAATACATTCACAAAGGTATTATATTTTTTTTAAGACATAAGCACTAGCAATATACCCTGTGTCGCGGGGGATTTTACAAAAGTACATGAAACGGACACAAAGAACATCCAGACTGAGAACGACAATTTGTGGATTACACAAAGTGTCGTGCCATGTGGGGTTCGAATCCACAATACTCAACGTATTAGGAAGCGGCGTGGTGACCACTAAAACCACTTCGCCATCCGTGCACCAATTCCCACACCATTGTATTGAGACCTTCAATTTGTTTACCTAACATCAACATATTAACAAGTTAACAATTCCTAATTAAACCGCTTCAATGTTAAATCAGTAGGTAGTTACAAAGAAACCAAAAACAATCAATTTATCCTATTTTTAGAATAACCTTTATGATGTCACTTTTATTTCATCACACGCAAGCAGAACATATCACACAAAATATCAACAGCCTCTAATAGTTCACTGCTCGACATAGGCCTCTCCTTAGAAAGGTTTTGTTCTACTATACCACGCTGGTATGGGTTGGTATAGGGTTACTGTCAAGTTTTCCTTCTCTTGGCAGTGCTGTTGTCCTGCGCAGTTTGCTCTCTTAGTCGGCTCTTTCGACACCCACGGGATGAATAGGGGTGGTGGCACTCCGTATTCTTAATATGTCACCACACGAATATACAGATACTAAACAATTAAACATATCTACTGCAATATATGCTTTTTAAATACATCCTAATGTTTAGACATATTTAATACCTACCACAAATATCAACTAAAACTCGGCAGTAATATTCTTAAATTAGGGTGCTTCAGTACACTACGGTGGTGGGGGGAGAGGGTCAACTAAGAGTGACAATAGTGCTAATTCTGTAGTTCGAAAACTCTCTAAACTAAACTAAAAATTAGTTTAGTTCTGTCAAGTACTACGTTTTCAGAATACGAAAAGTTGTTTGACAGGACTTAACTAATTTTTAATGGTTTTTACTTTAGTTTAGACAGTTTTCAAACTGTTGCGAGTAGAGGTGGTAGGGGTCCCAAGTTTTGTAACGTCACATTTCCAAACCTAATATATCTAAGTATCCAAATTTGATTTAATAAAAGTATTTGCTTATTTGCCCCCACTTCCATAAAGAAAAACAAACAGTAATATTAACTTCCGCATGGCGTAGTGGTTTGTGTAACGGAATGATAAGCGAATGGTCGCGGGTTCGATTCCTGCTCAAGTCAAACATTTGTGTGCGTGAACATTTAATGTTTGATTTGGTCTGGGTGTTTCTGTGAAATCGTATAATATGTATGTATTTACAAAAAACAATGTATTATATCAGTTGTATAGTACCTATAGTACAAGCTCTGCTTAGATTGGGACTAGATAGCGTTGTGTGAACGTGTAAGAATATTATATTATATTATTATATAATTATTCGTTTTTTGTTAATTGTTTTGATGTTGATTTTATTTAAATAATAACTTAAATGGATATAAAACCAATTTCGAAACTGATATTTTAATTTAATATTTTCTAAGTGTAAAATTGCACACCAGGTACTTCCTTTCTAGGGTATACCTGGTTCCCCGGCTATTAGTACCCGAGACGGCGTGCGGTTTTAGTCGGTTCGAGTCCGACATGCCACCGAGAGGTGGTATCCGAGGGGATTTCGCACGGAAAAAAAAAAGGTGTAAAATTGCAATATTTGTCACATCATACTAGGGAGTTTATCTGTTGCTGTGACAAGAACAGGGGTACTAATCCCACGCACACGCCCACCACTGTAACTCCTGCACACCAGGATCCACAGCAGTGACCCACGAACACACCGAGTTATGACTCTCGGGAAGTCCCAGGAAGATATTAAACTGTCTTGCAAAAGAACAGGGGTAGGGGTTAGAAAACCATGAAATTCGTGAGACGTAATTTATGGACGGTCCTTTATGGATGAAAATTCTCACGTCGTCTCCACTCCTCTCTATCTATGTGTAAAATGACATAAATCGACTAAATGAACACACATCACTTATAATCTCATAAATATGCATCACCTTCATACTCGTGTATTATTCAACCATTAATATTCACCTTTCATCATTTGAATTAATAAAAACATTCATTGAAACGCTCAGAGTCTCGTGACTAAACGGTAACCGAATAGATTAACACATCGTAAAGTCAAGCAACCGTAACCAGGTTAGTCTATGGATGGGTGACCATTCTTAATACATAGAGACCCCTCCGCATCTTGAAGAGCACGCTAAGCCATCAGTACCAGTTGCTATACGAACATCTGAGACAATCGTTATGGGTAGTTGGGGCCCTAAAAGACCGAGAACAGTCTTTTACTTGGGTTGTGGAGGTCTGGAAGGTCGTAACTCCGCGTAATAAATCGAAGTTCAGCCGTATCTTAGTAGATTTAAAGCCGACCCCAACCTAGGGTCCATCTTATTTGACGTTTCATACTTTTCAAATCGAAACAACTTTGTATTGGCGTAACTCACACAATAAGAATAAACTTTCCGTAAAACCATGGAATTATGAAGCTATCCTATATGTGTAGTGTCCGAGTAGTGACGGATTCAGAATACGGAATGTCACTAATCCAATTCATCCCGTGGGTGTCGTAAGAGCACCAGCACTGCAAAATGGTAAACTTGACACAAACCCTATACCAACCCGTCTGGCCAGCGTGGTGTAGTAGGCCAAAACCTCCTTTCTAAGGCTCTCCTTAACCACTGCTGGACGTAGGCCTCTGCCTATGTCCAGCAGTGGACTATTTAAGGCTGTTGATGTGATGTGTGATGATGTGATCCTATATCGGGCATTCATATCTCTCGTTGCCTGTATCGCTTCCACTTACAGGCAGCTGTACCCTGTATTCTTTCTACGGTATTTACAATACGCGCCATATAAGTCTGCGTCAATGAAGTTACCTGCAAACCGAATGTTGCGCAGTTACATTGCAAACAAAGGTACTGAGTATAAAAATACATTTTATTAGGTGTACCTGTTTCTGAACGATTACGTTAATATTTTATGTACTAAAATGGCAAACAAGTAACATACATATCACGCTTTTGGTAACAACACCGGACTACTAGGGTATAGTACATTATCTATGAATAGACACGCTTAGAATTAAGTTAAATATATAGTACATTTAAGGTAGATATTAACTACAATGGTCCGTGTGGTGACGGATTAAGAATACGGATTGTCACCACCCCCATTCATCCCGTGGGTGTCGTAAGAGCCGACTAAGGGAGCAAACTATGCAGGACAACAAAACTGCAAAGAGAAGGAAAACTTGACACAAACCCTATACCAACCCGTCTGGCCAGCGTGTTACAATAGGCTAAAACCTCCTTTCTAAGGAGAAGCCTATGACCAGCAGTGGACTGTTAAAGGCTGTTGATGATGATGTTGCTGATTAACTACAATAATTAATCTGAAGTAGTTCCCAATACATCGGAGTTTTATTAACAGCAGTTTTAACAGCAGAAATTGGACAGTGCTATTGAAAGGATAGTATTAAAATAATAGCTGCAAGCAATTTTCAACCTAATGAACTTCCTCAATATCTAATTTCGATCAATATTTGTAATCAGCGTCATTGATAGATGACAAAAACACGTTTTTAGAGAAATTTCATTAAAGACGTAAGTCATTTGTTTCAAAACGCCAACTCCCGCATTAGGAATATATCCTGTCGCTGGGGACTTTACAGACATACATGAGACTTACACAAAGAACACCCAGACTCACAACACTCAGCGCAGTAGAAAGCTGCAAGGTGATCGCTTAGTGGTTTGTGCCATCCGTGCAGTCGAGTTTTGTTCCGCATTAGACTACTTATAGACTTTTTTTGTAAATACATACATATTATATATATTACCCAAATATTTGCAGATCATACAAACATATCGTCCGACCCGGGAATCGAACCCGAGACCTCAAGACAGCAGTTAACAAAATAATATAGATAGAATACTTAGAAGGCAAATCCATACAAACAAATATTTGCAATGATCTAGATTTGAACCCACGACCTCTAACGCTGCAATCGAATGCACTATTTCGACTGTCGTAATTTGACCATGATTTTTAAAAGTCAAGCATCTTACATTCAATTTAAACACGAGATAATTTTGTAAACTTATTAACCTTACCGTCTAAGATTATGTCATCGACGTAAACGCACAAAGATAACACACTCAACTCGACCACTCGCGATGGTATGCACGGGGAGACTGACTGTATTGACTCACCCGGCAACTTTTTTTTTTTAACTTAACCTTCTATGTTCAAAGCGTTATCGTGTTAGGCCTAATACATAACATGCAGTGTTTAATTTGTTTATAACTTTTGTTAGTCTTACAGATTTGGATCACGAGTGATTGTGTCAGTAAGGCTTATTGCGTGAGCAGATGCGCTGCTCTGGGTGTCATGATTGTTATAACAATTCCCCTAAGTTTGACCTAGCAAGTATTACTTTTTTTCAATTTAAATGTCTTTTTTAATTATTTCGTGCAATGTGCATAGATTTTTAGTAAAAGCATTAAACCATTTAAAAAAATCCGCGTTCCTTTAACACGGACGTTAAAATATAAATTACTTTATGTAACTTGTTTGAGGACTGCACTCATCTTCTAGCAAAATAGATATTTTGACTACACGGTTTAAGCGGTCGCATAAAGTCGCGCAAAGGTCGGTAAAAAACATAAAAACAAGCCAATCCAAATAATAATAATAATATTGCTATGCCTTGTGTGATATCACTAAAGGTTAATAGCTCATTAGAGCCATCCGACAACCGACCAGCACCGCCTCGCCTCGAGAGGTTAGTATTCTTTGTAATGTATTCTATGTAATGTATGTAATGTATTCACTACATCAATCCCGGAGCGCCTCACCCGCGGGTTAACCACGCGTGGATGACCACCCGTTGCTCGCCTTGCGTTGCCCACGCGCATGTTCTGAAATGATCGCGCGCCGTCCGCGAATGTTTCACGCGCGAGGACGTTGCAACGACGAGTGACGATCTCTGATAAATTACTCATTTATTCGCGGACAACACAATGTCACTGAGCGACGAGGTGTAATAAAATGCTACGAACTTGAAACAAGTCGGTCATCCCAAAAATACCTACACACCAAGTAAAACAGAATGTATTTAAAAAACATCATTAAAATTTACTTCTCCCTAAATGTGGGGTAAAAATCGTCAATCTGGCAACACTGGATTCAATGCTTTCTATCAGTTTATAAAATCCTACCAATAGTAAGTAGAAACGCGTATCGTATAAACACGTAACAATCGCTAGACATAAATATTTCGATAGCAGAATTCGATGCGGTATAAACTGTATTGAAAATAGATGAAGCATATCGGAATTGAAGGACAAACATTGCTACCTAACACCAAATAATAACACCTTGAAGATTTACCACAAATGTACTCGAGAGCTTATAATTTATATAAATATCTCAAGTAGATATGTGTCTGTACATTTATGCAAATAAATATAGTTGAAGTGTCTATTTGTAATGTCGTAATAACAGCTTTTCATGGTACTTGTATAAAACAAACAATTTCAACATATTTCTTTGTGTATGTTTGTTGCGGCTAATCTCCAGAACTGATGAACCGATTTTCACTGGCACGTAACTAATGCTATGAGTAACCAAGGCTCCTTAATCTTGGAAAAAGAATAAGAAGTTCGCACATATACATAAATAGGCACAGCTATTTTGCCGAGGTTTGAACAAGTGTATCTTTATCACCATCATCATCAGCCTATTGCCATCCACTGCTGAACGAAGGCCTCCCACAAGGAGCGCCAACCATCCCGGTCTTGGGCAATCCGCATCCATCCGCTGCCAGCTATTGATCATTGATTGGAAAAGATAAAAGAACCAGATCTAGATTTTCTACTGTCGTGGGTAAACCATGCTTCGGCCCAAACTGACCGGCTCGGCCGGAGTGATAACACGGCGTCACAAGAAACCGGTGGAAAGTATATCGTTACTTTTCACTGAGTGGTTTACCGGAACCCAATATCTCCTAAAGGGTGTTAAAAGAGCCGAATGAGGGAGCAAACTACGCAGGACAACAGTACTGCTAAGAGAAGGAAAACTTAACACAAACTTTATACCAATCAAGGCCAAAACCTCCTTTCTAAGGAGAAGCTCGACAGCAGTGGACTACTAAAGGCTGTTGATGATGATGTTGAATATCTCCAAAAGGCGTCAACGCACTTATGACTCTTGACCCTTGAGTAGCAGGTGTCCATGGGTCCACGGGCTGCTCGTTTGTTACGGCAATGTGCGCGATATTATTATTAAAACTTGGAGAATAAAATGAACTAAAAACTTATTCTACGTAATGAAAGTAGAGGGGGGCCAGTTACTAAAGATAAAGCAATCAGAAATAGTAGTAGAAACGCGAAACGAATAAGAAAGATTCCTTTTGAAAATCAACACGTTGCTAATGGCAACGTGTTGCCACTGCCAATAATTGGCCTTTAATTATATTATCATATGCCGAAAACATGTTTAAAACTGGGTTACGAGCAGTTCCCACCGCGAGGCCAAGGCCGTCTTGGTTAGCTATGAATATTTTGTTTACCTTTAAACCCGTAATCATTGTTTTAATGTCAATTATAATGGCATTGTTAAGAATTCAAATTCACACATATTAATTAGAGGTATGAAGGAATAATTATGATGTTAAATGAATCATCTTTCTAAAAATCATGTGTAAACTGAATCTTAGGATTTGAAGTAATAACTGCGAACATATAAAAAACCTACTTGCTACACCTTAGATTATAAAATAAGGAGGAGGTTCTAACTTATTCTGCATTTATTGGAACGAAGTTCCTTATCGCGCTTTGTGAAAGAGGGCTAGACGGAAAAAAATCTCACGAAAAGGTGTAACGACACTTTTTATTTTGAATTTTTATACAAATTATGATTAAGTCGCATTGAAATCGGTGAAGTTAATTATTTGTACATGTCTATTCTTACGATGGCTGAGTCCTATGTTTCATTATATTTGTCCTTAGTGGAGACGACGTGTAGCAAGTTATGCCGTTTCTAAAATGATTTCGTTCATTTGTTGAAAAAGATCACATGGTTTTTCATCTTGCTATGTATTAATACAAAACTACACCTTTATTCAAACTACATCTTCTGCAAGAAGGACTGTGTTAATGGTAAATAGTCGGTTCAGGGCTAGATGTCCTGTTATGGTTCCTGCAACTATTCGGATATCTAATCTATTAAGATTTATCAGTCTGTAAATAAGTCGTGGTGACACTTCAGTCAGAACAGAGACTGACAGACTGTCTGCAACCGGGTGAGTTTTTCCACCTTCGGTAGTACGATGTTTAGCCCAGGATCGAATTTGGTTAAAAGGCAGTGGCAGGAGTGCGGGTAGCAATGCTTGATGGCATTCAAAGAATACCAGAAGTCTTTGTGTTGCCTTCCAGTGCCTTAAGAACGGCCATGCTGTCTGACAGTATACGAATTGTTGTGAACGCCGTTATAGCGGCGTAAGTTATTGCCACACATTTGCATTGGAATATGGAACTGTGCTGGCCTAAAGCTAGTGATATGACCATATTTAGGTGTTGTGATAAAGCTCCGGCTCTAGTTCCTAACCCAGTCTTGGAACCGTCCGTGTAAATTCGGACTTCGGACAAATTCATCAAATTAATCTCGATCATTTTCTTGTGTCAGAATGTGGTATCTCTTTGTGAAGATATGGTGTTTTGGGATCCTGTCGCATGGGGCTGCTAATAGTGGTTCATATTCCACTAATTGATCCCATAATTTGGAGTGCGATCGCTCGCCTTTGGGCCACAGACCCATAATAAAAATATATAAAACATTTTTCACGGTATAAGTATATTCACGGTTATGATTAGTATAAAGGCTCTGTATGGTTACGTCATAAGGCGTAGGGGAGCTGACGTCACAACATGGCGGTAAGGTGAACAACCCACGGTTTTGAACATTTCGTTAAGATTGATTTTTCTTTACTTGAATATTTGATATGGAAATCGTCGCAGGGTTAACGGAAGAAATAACTTTACTTTTCAAACATTTTTACTTTACTTTTATTATTTTTGTAGGGTTGTCTCTATTCCAAGGCAGACTGCAGACAGCACATCTACGGTTCTAAGTACTAATCCACAGTCCTTTTCATATCAACACTGCCACTCCGCTGTTTGTGTCACCAACGTTGCAGTGGTCGCCTAGATCGTTTTTTTTTTAAA
Organism: Arctia plantaginis; assembly: GCA_902825455.1. NCBI lineage: Eukaryota > Metazoa > Arthropoda > Insecta > Lepidoptera > Erebidae > Arctia > Arctia plantaginis. The sequence goes on along the minus strand of CADEBD010000336.1, from coordinate 3,479,946 downwards.
CCGCAATCTTGCTTGGAGTTTATTGTTTGCAGTCCGTCTTGGACTTGCACCTTCATTATTATGCGCGATGAACATAACATTATTAATTATGATGAATAGACAAAAACGATAATAGGATGGCATTTTAGTCATTTTAGCAAAGTAATACAGTTCAGCAAAAGCGTAACGCGTCTTACGTTGTTCTGCGTTGTTCATATATCAATTTTTGAACGTGACAGACTGTTGACGTTTATAGGCGGCCATCTTTGATTTTCTAAATTATAATCGTACTTCGATATTATGTAAATCCACCCATCGTTTGGCCATCGTCTACAAAATTAACAAATAAGGGAAATATCAAAGAATAATACTTTCCAAGGCTGATATATCGTATATCATAATATTGACAAATACAGCTTTGATCCACGTACTCTTTCAGTTAATAATAATTTAATGCTTTCATTGCGCCGGCACTGTGACAATTATCTAGGTCTGTTAAATACAAGTATACGAGTATAAAGCATTTCGTTTTGTCACGCAATAGTCATATTCGTATTATTTGACCTTTTTGCTTTAACAAGGTTTTTTATGGAACCAATAGACCCAAAAAAAAATTCAATTCAATTCTTTATTAATTAAATATAAGCATTACAGTGTACACCAAATCGCTTATATTTATATTAATTTGGGGATCAGATCAAACTGTCTCGGTGGTGCAATGGTAGCGTATGCGACTGCTGTGCTGAGGTCTTTGGTTCGATTCCCGGGTAGGACCAAATGTTTGTATGATTTGCAAATATAGTGGTGGTGTTTAACCAGAATAATAATATCCCTTTAAAAATATAAATACTAGTTATTTTCCGTCCCTATGTCCCTCATGTCCGACCTGGGAATCACAATCAAATTAGCGACTAAATGTTTGTGTTATCAATGTTAAAGTCCACGATGGTGGCCCTGACAGTGTCAGTAACACGAAGTTACCGAAGCCCTAAGTCCTTCCCCCCGGAATCAGGGACTGAGATCATTGCGGGGGGAGGACTCTAAGGGCAGCAATCCAGGTGTTTACAGGCGGCGATAGTCAACTCCCATCTGATGATCCATGTTCGACCTCTAGCTCATAAAAACAATCACACCATAACTCATAGGAACGGACTTTATAAACGCAGGTGACTCTAGCGGGAATAGCTAGTATTTATATTCTTGAAAGGAAATTATTATTCTAGGTAAACACCCTCGTAGTTACGATCCCCTCATAGCAACCGTCACACAAACATTGTGTACGAAGCAGTTTTCCCGCAGTCCATTAACAATACATTTTTTATATTAATTACTTTATAACTCAATTGTACAGTAAACCCTATTACGAGTGTTAGGTATTTAAGGGTTGTATTTACGTTTGTAGTTAAAATTTCGTCCCCTGAGGTCATAGACGTCATCATGATCTAACCTTAATTTAAGTTTTTTTTTTCATTTTATCATCTATATTTGATGCAAAACATATTTTACTTACACATGTATGGCGGTCATCATTTCGATTCATACAGTGTACGCAGAACGATTAAATTCTAAAGGATGGTTAGTTGGAAAGAGATATGATCAAAGAAAGAAACAAACAATAGTGATAGTTTGATCTTGAAAACATGGCCTCGTATAATGCGAGACACTTTTTAACTACATGGATGTATCGAGAAGAATATAAATACCTATTTATAAACAGTAATTACTAACTAACTTCACGGTAAGTAAGTTTTAAAACGCATGCTCATTTCAAGGACATATAACTGGTTTCTTACAAGTGATGAAAATTTTAGGTAACTGTAAGAAAAAAAATGGTGTATTTAATGGGTATTCTAACATTAAAGACTTACAGAATACGTTATTGATTAAGCATGTCTAAGTGAATTGCGCATAATATACTTTTAAATAGAGCTGGAAGCTAGGATCAACAATATGGTGAGATTATTTTATTGGTGATTAATGAGGAACGTGTGATTAACGAAACTTAGATCCTGACTGCGAAGCTAGATATCGTTGGTTCGATTCCCACTCAGGACAAATATTGTGTGATTCAGTAGTTCCTTTAGTAGTCCACTGCTGGACATAGGCCTCTCCCTAGAAAGGGGGTTTTGGCCTACTATACCACGCTGGCCGGACGGGTTGGTATAAGGTTTGTGTTAAGTTTTCTTTCTCTTTGCTGTTGTCTTGCCTAGTTTGCTTCCTCAGTCGGATCTTACGACACCCACGGTATGAACAGGGGTGATGACACTCCGTATTCTTAATCCATCACTACACGGATTGTGTTATATAAGTGGACTGGGTATTTATGCGTATATTTTCGTAAGTGGAACAAAAAAAATTGCTGTAAAATAATGGTTGTTTAACGACTCTGCCTATACCTCCGGTAACAAAGACGTGTATATTTGACTATTTGACGACACTTTGTGTGATCTACAAATTGTTGTTTTGAATCTGTCTGTTCTTTGTGTCCGTTTCATGTATGTTTGTAAATTCCCCCGTTACGCAGGATTTGTTCCTAGTGCGGGAGTCTTTAAAAAAAAAAGTAGCTCTTCCATTACCAAAGATCCACATACCTACACAGGTATGTGGATCTTTGGTAATGGAAGAGCCAGGGGAGTTGTATTTATCTTTCGGCAGGTTTATCTTTTGGTGTTTGGGGACGGTGAAAAGTAAGGCACACATTTAAGGGTACTTCACGAGTGGAGTAACTCCGACCTCGAGAGGGTAAACATTTTAAGTCTCTCAATTCTCTTGTTTTTGGAGAATAAGATGACGAAGACCTACCTTTGTGTCAGCTACCGCTTGTGTATGTGTATGTCAGTCGCACTACAAAATAATCACATAGCTTATTGCTATAAGGAAACAGGAATTATGTTGAATAATAATAACTTCGATAATTTGTCACGCTGTTAACTGTACAAAGTATTTACAAAGAGTATTTAAATAACGCGACACCTGTATTATAGGATAGAAGAAGATTGTTTTCTGCACAGGTTTTGTAAGTTTTTTTAAACAATCTAATATTCTTACTATCAATATTTATTACTAGCTGACCCGCGCAACTTCGTCTGCGTCGCTCAATAGTAATAAATTTTCTTCGTTTTTGAAACATTCTTCATTGGTGCTCCGCTCCTTTTGGTCTTAGCGTGATGATATATAGCCTATAGCCTTCCTCGATAAATGGGCTATCTAACACTGAAAGAATTTTTCAAATCGGACCAGTAGTTCCTGAGATTAGCGCGTTCAAACAAACAAACAAACTCTTCAGCTTTATAATATTAGTATAGATTTGACGGGCGTGTTGGTCTGGTCCGGTGGCTAGTGATACCGACTTTTAAGTCGAAGGTCGTGGGCTCGATTACAAAACAAATAATTGTGTGATGAACACGATCATAGCACAGACGTTTCTATAATTCAGTTTTTTTTTTTTTTTTTTTAAGTTTCCAATCACTTTTTTTTAATAATCATTTGGTTGTACTGTTACTGGTTCTCCAAAACACAAGTGTTTAAAAACACAACACAACATTCTTGTTGTGTCAAATAAAATGGTCACAAACCATGACTTTTACAACTATAAAAAGGTACTCAGTTACCAAGTTGATTTATCATCCATTTCTCTCTGGTTTTTGTTTTGACCTTGCGTTTTTCTTTCAATGACTCTGATTCACCTAAGGTCTTGTTAACCTTTCCCGCCTTAACTAGTTCATCATCAACAGCCTTTAATAGTCCACTGATGGACATAGGCCTCTCCTTAGAAAGGAGGTTTTGGCCTACTATACCGCGCTGGCCAGACGGGTTGGTGTAGGGTTTGTGTCAAGTTTTCCTTCTTTTTGCAGTGCTGTTGTCCTGCGTAGTTTGTTTCCTTAGTCGGCTCCTACGACATCCACGGGATGAATTGGGGTAGTGACATTCCGTATTCTTAATCCGTCACCACACGGACTAGTTAATCTATCCACGTGAAATGATGTACACACGTTGTCAATGGTAACACAGAGGATATATTTTATCTAAAGGAAAATACTGTATGAGAAGAATGAAGGCAGGAAGAAGGAAAACTGACTAATTGGTAGGTACGAGCGAGCGAAGCCGAAGTGTAAAAGCTAGTATCAAAATAAAACAATATTTTTTGTTGGCATAGTAGTGTATAAGTAGGTATATAATTTATTAAGTATAGTGTTTACGTATGTAATTTATGTTGTGTTCTTACCATGGACAAACAACAATGTTTTACAAAAAGAGCTTACGTAACCATCTTGTTTAGGCCAAAGTTACTCAATAGTAGTAAAACTTTTTTTTATATTGCTTAGCTGTGTTACGTGTATTACATATTATGTGGAAATAATATTAAAGTACAATGTTGTGGTACATTAAAATAATAATAATAATGTTAATATTACAAGTTCTTTTATAGATGAACGATCTTCTTTTTAACATCTTTTTTTTATGTTAGAGGGGGCAGACGAGCGGACGGGTCATCTGAAAAGGTCACATCTCTTGTTAAACATTGTTAAAAATATACATTTAAAACGAACCTGGTGTACAATTTGTTTTTTTTATGGTTTAATGCAAGAAAATAAAGAATAATGTAAAGTATTACTAAGACTAGCAGATTACCGATTAAATTTTCGGTTTAAATACCATATAATTACATTACAGTCAACCTTGGATGTTTAATACTTTACTACGAAAATACCTTTTATGACAGTTGTGAGATCGAAAGTTGATCGGAACTGAATTGAGACCGAACTTTTATTACGAGAATTGGCCTTCTGCAGCAGATTCATTACAAATTTAAAGTTTTATATATTATTAATATGTAGGTTTATGTATGTATGTAACTAAGTTAGTATTTATGTTTGTGTATGTATTTAGTGTGTGTATGTACCTATATGTGAATACGGAGTGTCACCACATCTATTCATCCCGTGGCTGTCGTAAGAGCTGACTAAAGGAACAAACTAAGCAAGACAACACTACTGCAAAGAGAAGGAAAACTTGAAACAAACCCTATACCAACCCGTCTGGCCAGCGTGGTATAGTAGACCAAAACCTCCTTTCTAAGGAGAGGCCTATGTCCAGCAGTGGACAGATTAAGGCTGTTGATGATGATGATGTATGTATATATATTTATCTATTTGTTTCCGTCCAACTTCTCAATAGTTTTCTCTTACTTTACACATCAATGTCTAGTGCACATAGTCAAACATTTCCGCGCCACCCTAAGGTAGACTGGGAGAAAATGCCAGTGGCATTAAAAAAAAGCTTAGTTTATTATTAAGAAGGAAGATACTTTTTTTAAAAAAAAAAATGCTCATACTGCAATGGTAATAGGAGTAGTGATGTGTTCACTTGTCAAAAAATATATCCGCTTCTACGGATATGAATACGGATATTAAACACGAATTTTTTAGCTTGGTATGTATTGTGTATGTAAAGGAATCTTCGAACGTGATTTTTACCCACTACAAAACGTTGAATTAAATTGAAACTTCGCACACTTATCAAGGACCGATGACAATACAATAGTTTGATAAATTTGGCGAATTATCCTGATCAGGATCTTCAGGGTTAACGGCTTTTTCCATACCTCAATATACGGTTGTGTCTTTTGCTACGTACTAAGAGGCGTGTGCTGAAGCATATGTGACTTGCTTACTTGTTTCTTTTAAGATATTTTATACTGAAATAACTTTACTTTTTGTAACTTTTTGTAACTGCCACCCCACGCATGTTTACGATGAAATGATTTTTCTTATAGAACTTATAGAAAATAAAACTACTTTTTAGTTCGGCTAGTTAAAAAAAAGCGTGTTTTTTGTTTTTTTTAACTATAATTAATTAGTGTCTAGAGCTGCGAATCAAAAACCCCAAAATCATAGTATATCCGTAGTATCTATACACATTGATTTAAACTTTGATGTCGTTGTCGTCGTAAATAGCATAATAATAATATCACCTTATTAATTTTAATAATATGAGTAACTCGCTGTATTAGATGTTTAAAATTCCCGGCTTCAAGTTTTAAACTTCTATATCTTTTCAAGCAATAATTCTCGCAGGAAAACGAGAAAAAAATACCTGAGACATTCTATCCATTTTCTATATACTCGTATAGGTAATACAAGCGATAATACTCAATTCTGGTCTCAGTAGCGATTTGTCTATATCCTAAAATATTTAAAAAAAAGTTACATTTTACTTGGTAATGATGTCATGTATTATTTAATTAATAAAACAACGAAATACCTACCTATTATATCCAATTCTCCGTAAATAGTAGATTTTAGTGTTTTTTCAATGCCTGCTAGTTTTATCTACTTTCAACTTCTACGTTGCATGTTTTAATAAACAATACATAATGATTTTGCGATATCATGCCACTATTTTGAACCATTACTGTTATAATTAACATGCAAATGAATTAATTAAGTCTACATACATTATCAGATAAAAAGAAATGAGTGAAGGCATTCAAAATGGCGGCTAATGTACTTAAATAAATTATAATTTACACCTCTTGATCGTGAAAGGGCCTCTTTTACGATCGTGATGATCTTTGATGAGAAGCCATTCGAATGGTTTATTCCGCTATAATTTTATATGCGTTATAGTATAGACAACGGATTAAAAAAATGACTGTCAATTTTTGGCGCCATTTTAAATAACCATGAAGAATAGAACACAAGATTTGTGTCAGTTAGAACGTTCAAATCGTAAAAACAGAGATTTTAAATGTCAGGAACTCATCAATTTTTTTTTTAAGACCACCGGTTGAACTGGTTCATATATGCTACTCTAATTTAAATCATAGACATAACACATAATATAGTGAAGTGTTTTTGTCTTGCCGCAAAAGGTTTCTTTTAAATGGATGACAGGCCGTGACCACCATATTCATGTGTGCCAGTATTAATAATAGCATCATTAAAAAAACCCGACACAAAGAAAAAAACCAACAACTGCTCATTGAGACTGTTCTAATAAGCCCAAACATGGTATATATGCTGTAATTTTCTGAGGGGTTGACTATTCCGCAGACTACTTGATGCAGCAGCAAGTTCCAGATTACCATGTCGTGGAAATACCATCAAAGTAACAGTATACTAAATTTTAGATCAATCGGACCTGTGGATTTTAGTGAGATCCGTTCATCACCTAGGAAGTGAGCTGGTGATCTGCAAAATGTATAGCTAAAAACATCTCGATCACATCGGCTTTCGAATAAAAAAATCCGCATCGAAATTGGTCCATCCGTTCGGGAGCTATGATGCCACAGAAAGACAGATACATAGATACGCTGATACTATAGGTTAAACTTATGACTATAGATCGGAATCTTGGGTGTTATTACTATCAAAAGTATGAATATGATCAAAAATTCCCGGGAGTCGGTACCAAAAATTGCCGGGAATTAGAATTCTGAATGAATACCTACATAATTCATACTTCACGCAATAAAAATATATATGTCAGGATTTTTTAATCATTTGATAGGTACTTAAAGATTATTTAAAAAAAAGGAGTTTAACAGGTCCATGTAAACAATTTTGCAAAAACCAACAGTAAACAATCTGAAACAATATAATATTGCTAGTTTATCTTAAGATGCATAATGTAGGATACATCGGTTTGGCCTAGAACAAATTTAGTTTGGTACAAAATCGGGTTTGACTTTTGTCAAGGAATTGTGTAGTAGGTAAACTTCCGACGAAAAACTTTGGAATATATAAAATTATTTAATGTAAACGGTACGGTCTCTACTGTTTAAATCTAATTTTAATACGAATGAATAAACGCGAATTGCACACATTTTAAATAATTTCAAACATTTTTAAGCCTTACCAAAATGACCAGAATCCCGGGAATATCGTCATATCCATACTAGTGATATCGTCTCAAATAGCACCCAAATTCCGATCACTACTTATAGCACCCTCGCATCCCGTCAGGGGTTAATAAATAATAATAATTGTAAAAAATAATATTTTCAGACATCTGACACAACGCCATCTAGTTTCCAACTAAGCAGAGCTTGTACTATGAAAGCTAGATTTACTGATAGAATACTTATTTACTTTTTTTGTAAATACATACATATTATACATAGAAAATACCCAAACTGCGAAACAAATAAATGTTTGAAGATCATACAAACATTTGATCTGACCCAGTAATCGATCCCGAGACCTCAGCACAATAGTCGCATACGCTACCACTGCAGTAAGTAGACTTTTATAATATATTTTTATGGAAATTGTATCATCAAATTTTGCTAGACCAAAGAGCCTTGACAGTGGAGGCAAAGCCACAGATTACAAAATAAATTATTTTACGGTACTAATTTTTTGTGGTGACGGATTAAGAATACAAATTGTCACCACCCCAATTCATCCCGTGGGTGTCGTAAGAGCCGACTAAGGGAGCAAACTAAGCAGGACAACAGCACTGCAAAGAGAAGGAAAACTTGAAACAAACCCTATACCAACCCGTCTGGCCAGCGTGGTATAGTAGGCCAAAACCTCCTTTCTAAGGAGAGGCCTATGTCCAGCAGTGGACTAGTATAGGCTGTTGATGATGATGATGAATTTTTTAAATTAGGTAAAGATATATTTCGAAAATTAGTTTATTATATACCACATAATAAACATGTCCATAATTAGAAACAGTTAATAAACCTTTGTATGGTAACAGCAGACGAAAAAAAGCGGTAGTTGGTGACGCAATAAAAATAATTAAAGTAGCTGTAATTAAAAAAAGTTGTAGAGAAGAGAATACAACTCATATGAGAGTTAAGAGAGTAAGGTAAGGAAAGGTAAATGTATCTATGCAAACCCATATACATTTATATGTATATGTAGATACATTGCCTGCATTTCCGAAACAGAAGACCACGACCTATTGGTACATACTTTCCGGAAACGCCCATTTGCTTTTTTACTTTCGGTAATTCCTTGTTATCAATACATTTATTATGTTTTTATGTTTGTAAATAAAGTAATTCTTTTCTTTGTTTTTTTTTTTTAAAAAGACAACTCCCGCATTAGGTATATATCCTGTGTCTAATAATATAATATCTGAGGTTTTACGAATGCATGATATATATTATACTAGCTGACCCGCGCAACTTCGTCTGCGTCTCTCAATAGTAATAAATTTTCTCCGTTTTTGAAACATTCTTCATTGGTGCTCCGCTCCTATTGATCTTAGCGTGATGATATATAGCCTATAGCCTTCCTCAATAAATGGGCTATCTAACACTGAAAGAATTTTTCAAATCGGACCAGTATTTAACAAACAAACAAACAAACTCTTCAGCTTTATAATATTAGTATAGATTATGTGTTTTTTGTTGTAATACACATAGCTTTGGTGGTTGTTCGGAATAATACAACATTGGTTATAAGAAAATAGAACACACACTTAAACAGGTGTTTAGCAATTTTCTTTTTGTATTTTTTTTTTAAAGGCAACTCCCGCATTAGGTATATATCCTGTGTCGCGGGGGACTTTACAAACATATATGAAACGGACACAACGAACACCCAGACTCAGAACAACAATTTGTGGATCACACAAAGTGTCGTCCCATGTGGGGATCGAAGCCAACACTTTCTTCTTTTACGTATTTCTTTCTTTCTTTTTAGGGTGCCGTGAAGTACGGCACCCTAAAAAGAAATGGTAAAAAAAGAACCCTTATTAGATCACTTTCTTGTCCGTCTGTACGTGTGTCAACACCGATTTTCTCAGGAACCGGTAGGTTTTGGGTCGAAAACCTATATGGTAGTTCCTGTTGACCTAGAATCACGAAATTTGGCAAAAAACATGCGTCTTACAGTACAAATAAAGGAATAAAAAAAAATTGAAAATTAAGATAAATTTTAGTACTTACAAATTTTCGCGAAAATCTACGTAAAATCTGGGTAGGTACGGAACCTTCGGCGCACGAGCTCGACTCATACCTGACCGGTTTTTTATTTTATTTTATTAATTTATTTCTTTCACTTTAATTTTTTAATCTATGATCATAACAGAAACCTAAAATAAAAGCTTTTATTATTTTTTATATTTGTTTATGTTACTATTACAGTCAACACTAATAACTAGGAAACAAAAAATACCATAAACGCGAGCCGAGATTTTGGTCATAATATATGCAAATTTAATTCATTTTATCTAAGACTATTATTTCCGGCATACATAAAGCATGGTCGCCTATTACATAATATTTATGTTATAAAAATGACAACTAACTTATAATTAAAACCTGACAGTTAAATTAAATGAAATACCCACCTTATCTTATGATTTCCAAGCAACCTTTTATTGAGTGGGTAGAATATTTATTCATATATTATAGGACAATAGACTAGGAATATTTTTTGTAGATTAAAGCGAGCGGGAGGGACTTCAAGTGCGGCAACACGCACTTATGACTTAAGTTTCAGGTGTCCATGGGTGGCGGTAGTTGCTTACCATCAGATGAACCGTCTGCTTGTTTGCCCCCTTATCCCATTAAAAAGAAGATGTGTAATGCATATCCAGACAATATCAATAAGGTAGGTATGACATGTTTTTCTTTAGGTATTCACGTTACCTTCGCAGTATTGTAACAATTCTACTACATCTGTATACATGTACGTATATATTATTATAGTGTAGTTTAATCAGTAGTTATTCGTTGTATGTACTTCATTAAAATTATCGGTAAGTTTAAAATAACTACGTAGCATTCAGTTAGAGACTACACTAGTTACTTGTCATCATTAGAAAAAAAAACCATGTCATTGTTTTTTCATGCCTATGCAAAATTAAGAAAAAAACCATAGAGTTGGGAATTTTCTCTTTTTTCGTCGATTAAAAATAATAAACTACTAAAAAAAATACGGAGTTTATATCGATAACAGAAAAGAAAAGCATGAAATCAATTGCACTCAATGAAAATTAATGAATAACACATAAATCTCACCTCATTTAAATACCAAAAACAATTCCATTATCATAGCACATAACAGCAATGTTTTCAGTGAAGCACAATTTTTTTTAATTGTAAAGAAAAAAAAGCACGATAACACGCGAACTCTATCTGATTTAGTGATGAGACAATGTATTATTTGTCACGTTTTTGATAAAAAAAACATCAAAATAACACTGTGTCATACAGTAACGAATAAAATCGATAAAATGACGCGCGAAAAGCGTCCCCGCCCAAGCAATGCTGGTGCCGCACTGACTGACTGACATACCTACTAGTTGTTAAGTTTCAAAATGGCGAACATAGGTACTCGAGTTTGCGCAATGTATCTTTTGATCAACATTACTAAAAAGCAAGATCATCATTTTAGTCCGTAAATTTGTTAAAAACTTCAATATTTAACAGTGTTTCTTTAAATTATATTGTACAGAGCTGTAATTAACAGATATTAAGATGGGACGTGTTGAAAATCAATATTTACAAACGTATTGTGCCTTTATTGTGCTGCGGTATTTTGTGGTCGTTGACCTCTTGGAGAAAATAATGTAGCAAGTTCTTTCTCATTAATGTGATACTGTAAAATAAACGTTTTAATTACATAAAGAAATGATCTGAGATTAAAATAATGAAAACAATTCACAGATACAATATGTATTTGACGCTTAGACCACGATATAACGGTGAGGTATACGTGAAATAGCAATGGTTAAGCAAAGTTAACCAAGGTCAGTTTACAGATGGGTAACCGGTTAGAAAAGTTTACGTAAGTTTACGCTTATGAAGCTCGTTGAACTCAAATCAACTACAAAATCTTTACTTTTCTGAAACAGAGTATAGAGGCAAACGAGCAGAAGGTAGGTACCTGATGGTAAGTAGACACCTGCAACTAAGAGGACACAAGTGCGTGTCCGCCATTTAGTGTTCCACCCACTACAGAATTAGGGATTTGGAGTAAGTGAGTTGATTGGAAATACAGCCCGTATTTCCAATCAACTCACTTACTTCGTGAAAAACAGAGAAATGACTGCTCAACACGGATTTCTTGTAAGGCCGTATCACTCCAGTCGAGCCGGCCCATGTAAGCATCTACATACAATTCGTAGAACTTTTCTATTCACGTTGCTATCAGGTATATAATAAATTCACAATCACCTGTGATAAATCAATCGATTTAAAATTCATGCAATCACACCTGGCTTTATTTACAAAATCACTGCGACTTATGATTATGATTACTCTAGCGCCTGACTCGCGAAATGTATAAATCTAAAAAGGTTAGGTCTTTGATAAAAGAAAATTTTTAATTGGTTTTTTCTTTGCTTAAGTTTTGATGGCATGTATTTATCTTTGTCTATGACAAAATTACAGTAGTGATTTCTCACAGGGGAAATTGTAGTCCGGGGGTTGCGGCGAGAGCGTTGCGAAGCGCGCGCGCCCTTTCGGGAGCACAGAGGGAACATGGGGGTTCCCACACAGGGGGGGGTGGTCTACCTGCCGTAGATGGCCCGAGGTACGTCAGGGCACCAGGGATTTCATTTCTAGGTTACACCTGGTTCCCCGACTACGGGTACCTGAGACGGCGTGCGGTTTTAGTCGGTTCGAGTCCGACATTGCCACCGGTAAGTGGTATCCGAGGGGATTTCGGCACCGAAAAAAAAGTGGAAATTGCAGTGTCTATGATTATGATTTAAGCAGCATTAATTTCCATCACTAGTTACTATGTAATAAGACGATGTACGAGCCTACACTTTGTATATTTGTTACATCTAATCAGGAGAGTAGATAAGATTAAAAACAGAAAATAGATTAGGCATATTGATACATATGTTTTGATTCGTGATTTAAATTGTTATTATAAGACAGGGTAATGTAACTAATGCATGTGTGTAGTTTTGTCCGTGAGGAAATCCCCTCGAATACCCGGGTATCGGGTACCAGTACGTAGGTCACTATATAGGTTTTGAGATGCTCGAAATATTAAAATAGAACGCATCTCGGGGTACCAGGGCTTTCCTTCCCCCATACCAGGTTCCCCGGCTAGTGGTCCTTGGTGGATACCTGGAGACGGCGTGCGATTTTTGGTCGGTTCGAGTCCGACATAATCACCCCACTGGTGGGTGGTATTCGAGGGGAGTTCCGCACAGAAAAAAAGGCGAGTCTGCTTCTTCTCGGTCAACCATTTTTAGATGGTTTAACAAATTTAAAAGGGGAAAAACTGGCCTGGTGGACGCTCGCCGACCGCAGTGACTGCTGAAAATGGACTACTGAAATGCTTGTGCGAGATGACCCACGACTTACATACCCTGTACGTATGGGTAATCTTAGGAATTTAGGCGGCTAGTGTTTACACCATATTACATGAACATCTTAGAATGAGGAAGCTTTGTTGTCATTCGATTGTCGAAACGAAAAAAGAAACCCGTGTGGAATGGTGCCTCGAGATGCGTCTACGTTTTGAAACCGGGAGGTCAAGGCGTCTGAAATAACTACTGCCGACTAAACATGGATATATCAATATGATCCAGAAAGTAAGAAGCGTTCCTCAGTACTACTGTTTCCAGATGGCCAGATGCCAACAAAATTACAAAGACCGCGGAACATTCAAGAATCGGTTATTGAAACAGTGCCTCAGCCACCTTGCAATGATTTCTTTTTATTCCCCACCATAAAAGATATGAGAAAAGACAAGTTCCTTCCAAGTGCCGAAGAAGCGGTGGCTGCCTATGAATCTGCCATTTTTGACCCGAAGGAAGACTTTAATAAGTGTTTCCAAACTGGTTAAGGCGGATGGAAATGTTGTTCTTGTAAAAAAAACAATGTTGTTGTTTTAAGAGTAATAGAGAGTATTTAAAAAAAAATTGTAAGTACATATTTTTTACTTTTTTGCGTGTCGCAAAATTTATGTTGTGACCTACCTATTAGTGCATTCTACTTGAATTCACACATAATATTTCTACTATCATGATCTTGCCTAAGTTGGAGGGGCAAAGGCAATTCTCAACTGGCCTCACTAACTTAATGAAATCCATTAATATGGTATCTTAGTTCCAACTTTAATTGTTTGGTTTGAGCCCTTCCTCTGAGCCTGAGATAGACACGGGAAATCTGCATTCAGAAAATTTAGTCTACCTTGGGCCGTAAGCTGATTTAAATTACAAAATGGTTTTTACGTACCCTCAAGTGCATATACCTTTTTCAACACTTTTTCTCACAAATACCGTATCAAAAGTTGGCAACACTATAAGAAACTTCATTCAACCCCCTTGTCAAAAACAAAGTAATCAAATACTCGTAGTTTTGGCGGGCAATAGCTATACAATCACATTATTATTTTTGATATAGGAAAATGGCAGAAAAGCTCGAAGATCTGAATCTCCCTATGACTGTAGTTACAAGAATAGTTAAAGAAGCTTTACCGGAAGGTGTATCAATATCAAAAGAGGCAAGAACAGGGCTTGCAAAAGCCGCTTCTGTTTTCGTGTTATATGTGACTTCTGCTGCTACAAACATTGTTAAGAACAAGAAAAGAAAAGCTTTGACTGGCCAAGACGTACTGGATGCGATGCGGGATATAGAATTCGACAGATTCGTGGACCCATTAGCCGAATCCCTTGAACAGTATAAACTGATGGTATCTGCGAAGAAAGCAAGCTCTGGGAAGAAGAAGGACGAAGGGGACGACGTAGAGATGATAGAAGACGACTAATGTGATATTTAGACTATTAGTGTAAAGTGTATTTAAGTATTTGTTAATAAAGTGTTTTTAAGATGACTGTTTTGTTGACATAACCTATAAGAATGTCTCTATTCCTTTTAAAAATTGGAACACTTGGATACTACGCTAGGTAGGCTTTATGTAAGTTAAACATTATAGTAGCTATTGTGACTAACCTACGATCCTAACTAGTTGGATAGCCATTATCTTACTTCCACTTTAAAAAAATTATAAATACGAGTCAAATTTCTTTAAACATTAGTATTGTATGGTACTTAAAGTTGAAATAGTAAAATAACTCGCTGAACTGCACAACTTCGCCTACTTCTGACGCAATAAAAACTCAAAAGGAATAAATACATTTTTCATTGATACTCGGGTCCTATTGGCTATAGCATTATGTCATATTAGCCTATATCCTATCTCAATAAAAGGGCTATCCAATTCTAAAAGAATTTTTCAATTCAAATAAAAAAGTTCCTAAGATTACCCTAAACATACAAACTCACAAACTTTACCTCAGTATAATATTAGTATAGATAAAAAACCATTTAGGAAGTAATATAATTAAATAAATTTAGCCAGCATTTATTACAATGTATCAAATTGTGATGCAACTGTTAGCAGAACCAACATTAATTTCACTTAGATTGGAATCTTTTGGGTTACTTGGAGATATCTTTACAGAACACTGCAGTTAAATTAGAATTACTTGCAGTATGTATGACTATAAATTATCAGAGCTACAATGGGAGAGCCATAGGTGTGTTCGATGAAAGTAATCCTACGGCCTCACAGAAAACTGGCATTAAGCTATTGTTTTGTTGCTTTTTATTGAGTGATTGAGGTTCCCGGAGCTATAATGCCCCCCCTGGTTGACCCGCTGAGACACAAACACAAACCTTCTGGATATACTTTGAACAGATAAATAACATCATTCATATTTTGAGATTTTAAAGGCATCAACACTAGTTGCCATCAGACATACTGTATGCTGATATGCCAACTTAAAATACCTTGCCATTATGAACAGTAAACAAAGTCTATGTGATTACAAGCTATAGTTCAATACTCAATTACTGTTGTGACTACTGGATCACTGGTGCCTGGACTCAAATACTATACACCCTACGTCCATAAGACTGACATTTAGAGGCTGTTTGAGACAGCAAGAATGTATGTCTTCGTTGAAATGGCTACTTATAACCATTTAATGAAGCTCAATATAAGCAGATCTATATCCTTGTTCATGCAGGCTAATCTTCCCACAGTATCCATCTGTGTGGTAACAGATTAAGAATACAGAGTGTCGTAAGAGAAGACTGAGGGAGTAAATTCTGCAGGACAACAGAACAGCAAAGAGAAGGGAAAATTGAAGTAAACCCTATACCAACCCATCTGGCCAGCATGGTATAGTGGGCCAAAACCTTCTTTCTAAGGAGAGGCCTATGTCCAGCAGTGGACTAACAAAGGCTGTTGATGATGATGAATCCTTCCACAAAGGGATGGAAAATGCATAATTGATGATGCCTTACTCAGAAATTGGAGAGTTGTCGTCAGGCTGGTGCTTGCCTACAAAAGAAACCAGGCCAATTCCTGTGCAATGCACTGCTCTGATCCCAAAATAATTGACACAAAATCTGGAAGCAGTTGAAGGTGATGATATAGCACTAGCAGAAAAGCTTATATAGGAGAAATATGCTTCTATCTAAGCAGTGGCTGCCCTCGCCATTGCAAGGCCCGGGGCAGGTAGATCATTGCGAGGCCCTGGACTGGTAGATCACTGTGAGTCCGTTCGTCTTTGTGGAATTAGTTTTACAAAGAAGAGCGACTCGAATCGTCGATAGCCAAAAGATTTGCGACCGGCTCGATCCCTTGGCGTTACGTAGACATGTAGCTTCGCTCTGCATTCTCTATCGTATATATCATGGAGAGTGCTCCGAGGAATTGTTCGGACTAATATCGGCCGCAACCTTCCGCCATCGTTCCACACGGCTAAATTTTCATCGCCACCACTGGGATAATTGACGCTCCACCACTGTGCGCTGTGTGACTCTAGGCGTTCATGGGCGGCGGTAGTCGCTTTCCATCAGGTGACCCGTCTGCTCGTATTCCACTTATTCCATAAAAAAAAACATATTTGGAACAAAAAATGCTACCCAAGGCAAACAGCTGCTCGAACATAAAAGCATATGCCAAGGACAATTGACACTGGAAGCCTGTCAGACAGACAGGCAGAACGAAAAATTCGAGGCACTAAGGGGTTCCCACACAGGGGGGGGGGGGTCATCTATAAGCCAGGTACCAGGGATTTCCTTTCTAGGGTACACCTGGTTCCCAGCTACTGGTACCCGAGACAGCATGCGGTTAATAGTCGGTGCGAGTCCGACATAACCACCCACTGGTGGGTGGTATACGAGAGCATTTCCCTACAAAAAAAGGGCATACATATATTTCTTAAATGAACATACATATGTATATCCATTGTCCTGGGTGATATCAAATCCACGACATCTGGTTCGCTTGCAGTCACTCGATCAACAGTATATCATAAGACTGCTACTAAATAATATTCCATAGGGTTTTACAAAAAATAAAACAAAACGTTTTATTCGTCACTTTATTTGGGAATAAAATCTGTTCACAGACAATTTCGAAACAACATCGAACTGACAATTTACCGCAGGGCACTACTTCGAGCTACACTTGTTATGTATTTACAATCATCCACCGTTACATTCCTACCTACCGTCTGATATAACGAAAATAAATATTCATATCTCTAATTTGTCATTTTCGAATGCTATTATAATCTAATTTATAATTTCCTCTGATTATAATCTTTTTTAACTTTTACCATTAATACTATCAATTTTATTAGAGAAAAATGGAAAGATCTTATTCTAAAATAAATTGTCAATATTTTTGTACGACCTATTCATAGAAACTACAGGAAGCAAAGCTAAAAACCTATATTTAATTTTAAAAGATTATATTTCGTGGTAACACTGAACTGCCAAAAGTTGAATTTTTGTAAGTTTTAGCGGCCGATAACTTTTTTCCAAACAAGAGTATTTTGTGAGACGTGCGTTTCCCCTATTTTGATTTGCACCATTTACGTTCAATTGAAATTCGGTTAGGCTGCCAAACGGACGGACGTAACTTCGGTTACTATCCAACGTCACCTTAAGCTTGGTTGAAATAATAATAATAACTTCACACACGGTAGTCTTAATAAATGCGCGCGAGTCTGCAGACAACTTATTTGGCTCCGCTGTTTGGCACAAGCAGGACTTAAGTATGAAATTAACTGCAGCGTAAATTCTGCTATTCATTTTAACCGACTCATGTCTCAAATAATTACGCTCGTTTGGCCTAACCCGAAGGGTTGACAGCAATGCAACTTTATGAACGTGCATCAAAATAAAAGGAAAATTAAGTTTTTCTTTATGTTACTCTAATTAAATCAGTTTCATTACTGTTTACAGTACTTAAACGTCATGTAAGTTTCATTTAAAATCTCTCGTGATATACCTGCATTGAGATCACACATAATCATAGAGTGAACAAGAGCCCTAATCTTGCAAGATAGGCGGCAACAAGAGAGATGGATAATAGATAGTCTTCTCTATCTCTTTCTAGTCGAGGTCTGTGGTTGCCCGGGGTACCTACCTGTACGGTTGCCCGGGGTACCCCTATATGAGGGGTTAATAAGTAGCTTAGCTGAACAGAGACAGAGGGAAATATAGGGCATCCATCTCTCTCGTTGCCTGTATTGCTTCCACTTACAGGTACCTGTACCCCTTGTTCTCTCTATGCACATAATAGACAATTATATGTAAAATGAGTTAGAAAATAATATTTTAGATTTATTTATATCTGTAATCGTTAAGAAATGAACAACATTTCAGAGCATTTTATGCTAATTTTACGTCTAGACTTTTATATTATTGGATTTTTAATAGACTTTTCACGCCAGACTTTGTTTTATATATATTTTTAAATTCTAAAGAGTAGATAATTATTATCATCGATAATTTTGATTTGTTAGTTACATTTTAATTCAAAATCTACTGGCTTTAATTTATTTTATCGAAGACTGATAAGTTGACAATATCGAATAAATGTACTTTTTTAATGAATAATCTCATTAGACTGAAATACTAAAATATTTAAGCTTATAGTGCCATTTAATGTTGTTGTGTATTTCTATGGAATATAACCTAAACCTATAATTTGTATAAGCAATTTCTTCTATATAGGAACATTTTTGCGTGACCAATTCGACGGACGAATTCCTTTGGGTGTTAAGAAAGCTTTCAGTCTTTGGAAACAGATTCGGCAATCCCTGACAAAGACAAAAATCTTCATCTTCTAATGGTAAAACTACACTATCTGAATACAGTAACTAACAAATCAAAACGTCTGTTAATTTCAGTACTGGTGTTCTAGTGTTTCTTTAAGTCTATTATTTCAAAATATACCTACAAATACATCTAAATACTAAACGGGACTATACGACCACAATATTTATACGCTATCCAATTTTCCTTATTACAGCCATTCACAGTCTAACTGCCAAGCGTTTTGGCATATTCCATGCTTGAAGACCTTACTAACAAGTTTATTAGTTTAGAATACCAAATATTTATAGTCCATTCGCTTTAAGAAAATAGTCAGACATCAAAACCCCCCATGACCAAAACGTTCCAAGCTTTCGTGCGAAACGATAATTTCTTGGAACCTGATTGGTCACGGGACTTTATCGATACGTCACTATTCTCTTAACGTGAATAAACTTTAGTTCCTTTTTGGACAAAATATTTTACTTTTGAGATGAAATTGACAGACAAAACTTTAGTTGAATAATATACTTTATAATAAGGTCTGATGTATGAGACATCAAAAGAGTTTGAACATTGTTAGAAATTATCGCTACTTTAGCTCAATAGTAATATCATTAACAAGACGTTTCGAGTTATTTTTCTCTCACCTCATTATTTTCATTACAGTAATGTACACTCACATATTAAACAAAAACTACATCATTATAGTTTTTTGTTACTTTTTTGTACAACTGGAATAACTCAACCATTTTGTTTTTAATTTTATTTACGATAATTATATTTCGCAAGCTGCAAAATTTTATACCTGTATTTAAAGACTGAGTGTATATATTATCTTCATTGGCTTATTAAGTATGACTATATGAAATAAATGTGTTGAAAGGCATAGGCATAAGGCATTTACATGTTGTCTAATTTCTACTAACATGTAAGTTATGTGATACAGTACCATCGAGGTACAGTAGCCACAACGAAATATGAGTAACCTTAGAAGGTCAGTTTATATCTACCCTCGATCTCACAAATCTCATAAAAGACATTCTCGTAGTAAACTATTGCCAAGACTAGCAGAATACCGATACAACTTTAGGTCGCAATACGATATAATCACATTATATTCAACGATTGATGTTTAACACTTTACTACGAGAATACCCTTTGACATTATGAACGAACTTTTTTTACGTGAATTGACCTGCAGAGACCACGATTTTAAATTAAAGCAGTTTAATTACTCGGACAAATTACATATCATTTTCATTTCGCAATAGATGAAATTACTTTTAAAGAAAACATAAAGTCTATGAAGAAAATATGTGTAAATTAAAAATAAATAAAGGTAAACAAAAGAAAAACAAGATTGTATGAAATAATGTTTATTGGGAGGTATAAATAAAAAGGATTATTAAAAAGCGAAACATACTGCGATTATTTTCTCACTCTGACAATGGAACCTTTTTAAATTTCATGTGCTTATTGCACCTACTGTTGTTTAATAAGGTATAAAATAAATCATACCAGTGTTGCTATACTTATAAAGAAAATATTTTTCACTGGTAGCCCAGTAAAATATTACAGTATAACATATATTATTTTCAATCTAGTGAAACCAGCCTTTAAAAATCAGTCTGACGGATTATTTATACATCTTATTTGCAGTTTAATTAATTTACAATAAAATATAACATTCCCTTCACTATTTTCCATTTTAAAAACATAATAATTAACTAATGCATACGATATACATCCGTCATGACGAATATTAAAAACCTACTAATCTCACGAGTAAATTGTTAAAAGCGGCACGTGACTAAACACAAATTGAAAGAAATCACTATTTTACAATCAGCTTTGTGTATCAATCCACTAATACATGAACAAATAACAGTTATACCTGGACTTGTAACAATGGCAATTGTCTCTGGTTACACTTCTTATAATGGTCGCAGTATCATTAAAATATATCCAGTCGAACGATCAAACTGTTATGATCGTGAATAATAGAGAAAGGAAATCGACATCACAAGTTAAGAATTTCTTTACATAATTTTTTTACAGATTTTTCTTAACTCGGGTCGACCATCTAATTGTCAATATCGCCTTTAAAAAAATCAGTTACATTATCTATGGCTAACGGTATTATACAATTGCACTAAAACTAAGTGGAATAATCGTTATATTTACAAAAAAAAAAAAACAAAAATACACAAGCTTTCGTTCAAAAAAATTCTACGTTTAAATTATTTTGTAAAAAATGTCTTTTAATATTTTTTTTCGTTACACGTTAAATCACATACTGCGATATAAATATTAAACAATGAATAAATAAAAATTACTATTTATATTTAAAATATAGCGAGTAAAAGGTCTGTTAACAGTTCATTTTAAATTCTAGGGTGTATTTCTAAATGTACTAAATATGATCTTCAATATCAGTATTTTGTAAAAATGTACTGTCACAGATTAATTAATAATTTTAAAACCATATTTAGTACATAAGACACCATCTTTTTGTTAAATAACATTTTAATAGTTGTTAGACATTAAAACAACATATCAATATTTCCATTTCAGTTAAAACAGAACAGCACGTCTGATACTATTTCCTTAGCAGCGATTGATACTTTTCATTTTGACAGTTTTGACAGCTGTCAAGTGTGATGAACTGTAAACTTATTGAAAAAAAAACACTACAAGATCATATTGCAATTGTAGAGAATAAGCCTCATTTAAAGTTATCTGATGATTAAATTGAACCCGCAGTTCAAGGCTCATTAGGTAAACGAACTGTCAAAACATCTAGCAATAGAAGCTGTAATATCTATATATTAGAAACTTTAGATTTACTTAGATATCCAATAAGGTTTAAAATTATTCAAAACGTATGCAGCGTATTACGTAATGGATTGCTTTCGACAGTTAGGGACAAAGGGAAAGCCGCAAACAACACAGATAGAATCACGGTGTACTCTATCATCACACACTTTTTTCTAGCCTTTTTTTCCCAACTACGATTACAGCGATTACTCCATTATAAATGTGCTGTCAGTCTAATCGACAAATAAGAATATTAACTGTCACGAGTGATGTTAATTGTAATTAAAATTATTCGTTTTTTTTTATTCGCCCACTTTATCGATGGCTAAAACAATGCGTTGGGGTCTCACACCACAGAAATAACTGGACACACTGGCAATACACACGTGATTTATTTAATTGACAAATGGCAAATACGTCAGCCAGCTGTCATAAGTGTCCGGATTTTAAGCCAGACCCGCAAAATAGCCCGCCTTTTTATTTTACGTCACTGGGGGCCAGACGAGCAGACGGGTCACCTGATGGAGAGTGACCATCGCCGTCCATGAACGTCTGCAACTCAGGAGTCACAAACGCGTTGCCGGCATTTTAGGAAGGAGTACGCTCTTTTCTTTAAGGTTTGAAGGTCCGCCTAAAAGTTACTTATGAATTTCTGCTTAGGACATATTTGTTTAATACATGATAACTAACATTAGGTTAACATTAATTTATAATAACGTTTGGTAATCAACCTTATTGCTTTTCGGAATGATATACTAAAATGGCAGTGATATTGGATTTAATTAAGTAATCGACTTATATTTATTAATATTGTTTTATTTACTCAACTGTTCGACTATTTGGTATTGTGACAGGTACTTGGTTCATGCGGTTTTGACATTAAAAAAGGCGGGATGTTTTAATGTTGCCAACGTTTAAACTTTTTATTATTGAAAAAATATTTTTTGAAATTTGTTTGTAAGCAGTCGAAACTAAGATGAGTTAAATAATAAAAGTTGATAATGTATGGTAAATATAGATTTTTATTGTCTCTTATAATGCGCCTCGTAAAGTTGAAGATTGGTTGCGTTATTGTGTGATTGTTATAGATCTTTAATAATTTAATACCTCAAGTTATATAAGAGAGGGAGTTTTGTATGTTGCTTTTGTTATAAAAGCTATCAACCGGATCTATACCTATCTTTTAACAATTATTCGTTGTTCTTTGTTGGGCGCCCCTGAAATGCTCAAGTAAAGAGTCTAATTAGGTCATCTGCTGGTACTGATTTCATAACTGGGTCTGATGACAATATTTATTTGTAGTTAAATCAAAATCCTTATTTGTATGGACCACTATACACTTTATGTGTACTTGAAATTAATATCACGCTTTATGCGAGTTCAAATAAACGCTTTTACAAGGATTTTAAATGGTTGTTTTTGTTTGTATACAATTTAAAAAGAAAAAAACTCAAAGTTTTATATAGCATCATTACTTCAAACAAACTTTCCTTCGTTGATAAATCATTGTATGCAAAATTGAGTTGTAATACAATGTATTAGGATTCATTATAATTATTAACAGTTGTGATTATCTTTGCAACTACCCGCCGGATTTAAAAAAATCTTTCCGTCTTTGTAAAATCTATATTTGAAGATTATTTATTTTGTAACATTACGCTATGACACTTAGGAGAGGAGCAGACATAAAACGCCATAAAACTTAGGGCACTTTTCTTTAAATTTTATACTAAGGCTTTCATCATATTCTAGATGAAGATCTATTGAGGTAGTTGGCCCTCTTCTTGAACTTAGAAGGGACTTTCGAGGACATTTATTTTTGTATAATGCCCTCGTAACAATTAGCACGCAGCAAGAAAATCAGTATATAAGTAAGACATCATGTTTAATATTTGTTACCAAGTGAAAAAATCTCTTATGTTTCCCGAAGACCACTAGTACTTGTTACCGCATCGTACTTGGACTTCGGAGTGCTGGGTTTGAGTTCCGATCATAGTGTTCTCAGTATGAGGCTTCGTGTCCCGCTAGTATGTAGAGATCATTCCCGTCTTCGCTCGTTAGAGTGTTGCTTTGAAGCGTGTGTGATTCTAGAACTACCACCCTGAAAATTAAAATAATATTAATAACTTTACACATCTCACACACGGCTGTCTGATCCCAAACTAAGCAGAGCCTGTACTATGGTAACCAGACTGCTTATAAACATACTTAAATATTGTTAAATACATGATGAATGATCGTGCTTGTCTTATAATTATCTGTCCTGGATGGGAATCGAACCCACGCCCTCTGGATTAGCAGTCAGTATCACTAACCATTAGACCAACAGTTTGAAATGTTTTTTTTTTTGACAACTCCCGCATTAGGAATATATAATGTGTCGCGGGTGACTTCACAAATATACATGAAACGGACACAAAGTACACCCAGACTCAGAAAAACATTTTGAACGAACCCACAACACTCAGCGTAGTAAGCGGCGTGGCGACCGCTTGAACCAGTACGCCATCCGTGCAGTCGATATGTATATATTGCACGAAAAACAGTAATTTGATGATAGATAAAATTATTTAGCAAATAGGTATTTTTAAACATAATTTAGCGCTCTATAAAACTAGAAGGTGCTGGAGAAGTATCGCTGAAGCAAATTCAAAGATATAAATTTCAAACGGTGATCTTTATCTTTACGAGAGGACCATTTTACTTATGAGTTTACCAGTCACGATTCAGTAGATTAGATAAATTTATAACCACGGAACCCAACCATATATGAGGGAGCATATCCTACCAGTACAAAGATGGTAATAGGTATGTAATTTGTTGTTCATTTGTTTGTAACTCCTTAACTATTGAAGTGAGAATTAAAAAAAAAGACGCAAAGGGCTTTTTTAGAGGGTTTCAAAAATATTTTGAACACAAGCGAAACCGAGGACCACAACAGTAGTAAACCTAAACCAATTGGTAGTAAAGTAGGTACTCACTTGTCGTGTGGCAAGAGCCTGTAGGATCGTGAGTGGTCCGTGATCTCCTGCGTGATCTCCGCGTTCCGCAGCGACCGGCCTTGAACCCCGTGCCGGTGGAAGGCCAGCACCGAGTCCGCCAGGCACACTGGACACACAGACAACATACATTGCTACGCTAACAATAATATTTTGTGACACCTGAAAGACCAACGCCAGAGCCTGAACCAGAGTGCTGAAAAAATCACTATATCACTAAATACACATTACCCCACTGTCTTCTTACCGCATTGTCAAGTGTACAAATACTAACGTAACACAATTTTCGTGTTTTCGTGGTGACCTGGTGTCCTGAAATACGGGCCTACGTATACTGCCTAGTTAAGGCACCAGTTTCCCACAATATTTTAATTACATTGTACTGTATATTGTGATGTGAAAAAATTAACTATTATATATATATCACTATACATTATGATCACTCTTTCTATCTGGGTATGCCTAGACAGAACAAGTGATCATCCTTATCAAACAATTATGATCCTGAGGGGTATCGAACCCACGAACTCAGGCTCAGCTCTGCAAATTTAATTAAACTCTGAAACTTGAAACCCTAAAAACGATTTTTTATCTTTGTTTTTTAATGCACTTAGCGGGGGGTGGAAAACCGAACCATTGCGTGATATATTGCGTCAAATAAAAAATACAACGACAACTTACATATGCTGTCGATATTGAAATCAAACTGTATCCTGTTGAGCAGTTTCCCCCTCCGCTTGTCAGGCTCCTGTCTCCAGCGGGAGTCCACGGAGGCTGGCAACACAGGGATTATATCCACCACGTTCTCATGGCACACCAACACCTGAAAACGAAACACCAACCATATCCACATATAAAATGACACCATTTAGTCAAGACAACCGAACTACATCATGATTATAGATCCTGGATCGCGCAATGAGAGTTAAGATCATTAGGTGCTGTCACAGAACCTTAGCTCCTGTTCTATTACACTTGCAAGTGTGAAATACTGACCGAGTCTTTGTTGAGTTGGTGAACTGCCCGCAGTGTGTGTAGCCGCTCCGGCCGAGGTATCACCGTGTTGGACCCGCCCACACACGCCTCCAACTCGTCGGAGTGGAACCAGCTGGCACCTGAAGTTAATACAAATACTTGTTAATAATGGGGTTTATTTTTTTCAATTTTCAGTAGGAGATACTCAAAATCGGGCAGTCACTCTTCTTACACATTCTTTATTCAAACAAATATGACAACATTTACATAACATATATAGTCCATTCGTGTTAAGAAAATAGTGACGTATTGATATAACTCCGCGCGTTAACTAATCAGGTTCCAAGCTTTCGTCCGAAACCATAATTTCTTAGAACCTGATTGGTTAGGGGGCGGGGCTTGATCGATGCGTCGCTATTTTCTTACACTACTTGTTTACACTTTCAAGTTTCGTGTTTTACACAATACAATAAAGAATATTCAATTCCATAAGTTTTTTATGTTAGAGAGGCAGCAGACGCGTAACCTGATGGAAAGTGACCGTCGCCGCCCATCCACGTCTGCAGTTAAGGAGTCACAGACGCGTTGCCGGCCTTTTAGGAAGGAGTACGCTTTTTTCTTGAAGGTCGTATCGGTCCGGAAACACCGCAGACGATAACCCGTTCCACAGATTGGTTGTGCGAGGCAAAAAGTGTCTCGAACAGCGCACAGTAGTAGAACGACAACTATCCAGGTAAGGAGGATGAAAATTTTGCCGTGTGGAACGATGACGGAAAGTTGCGGCCGGTATTAGTCCGAACAATTAATCGATATAAGTATATAAATATAAATAAAATGCTGATGTTAATCTTTGTCATCATGAGCTTACCAGAATTGATGTTGAGCAGATTCAGCCTCATGGGTTTCCTGGTGGCGCCTACGCAGAGTAGGGGGTACTCCAGCTCAGGAGTGATGATCAGCTCGAAAACCAACAGCGGAGAGGGTAAAAGACATTCTATGTTCTGTAAACATGTTGATAAATTGTTAAGTATATCATAACAACCGCAAAAACGATTTTTTCTAGTTTCTTTTATAACGTGCGTCTGCCTGACGTTCAACCCTACCTGGGGATGTAATTGATTTCAGACAGAACCAAAACAGAGGTAATTACGAAGTACAACAGATAGGACTAAAGTAACGTGGTATGTGAATCTACGAGTGAATATAAATAAAATTCAATATCCACTTACTGTTATAATTAAATTGTCCATACACAACAAGTTAAGTATAACGTAACGTAATAGTAATATAAAACACAGAAGGAGTACAAACAGGAGACACACAATGCACAACACAATACAGAATAATTGTCCATACACAAGACGTTATACTATATATAAAACACAGTTCGAAATGACTTTATTATGCAGATGCCAGTAGAAATGTAAACAATAACCTGCGCACGCGCAGGCTGTAAGGGGGCTATGGACCAACTAACTTTACGAACGAAAGTTCTGGAGCGAACACACTCGGCACTATAATGTACTACTCTGTGTAAAAAGTATTGGGAATATGTCAATAAAAAGACCCGCGTAAAAGAGGTCGTTCTAATTTTTTTACTGCATGTTGGTAGCACTGTACTGATTAAGCGCGCAAATTTTGAGCGGGATCTGTCATTTAATTTGTTTTAAACTACACTTTTTGTTGGTGATAGTTTTGAGTCCTCGGCGATTTTTACAATGGAAAATATTGTTGAACAAAGAGTGCGCCTTAAATTTTGTGTTTCGAATGATATTTCTTGTGGTGAATCACTAAAAATGTTGCGAAATACCTACGGCGAATCGTGTATATCGAAAACAAGGGCTTATGAATGGTATAAGGCTTTTAAAGAAGGCCGAGAAGTAGTAGTAGACTTGCCTCGTTCTGGTAGACCTTCAACCGCTACGACCAAAGAAAACATCGACAGAATCAAGAAGCTAGTGCTCGAAAATCGACGTATGAGTCTGAGAGAGTTGGCTAGTGAGGTGAACATATCTTTTAAGTCCGTCCACAACATTCTCATTGACAATTTAGGCATGAAACGCGTCGCCGCTCGACTAGTTCCAAAAGAGCTTAATTTTGTTCAAAAAGCGCAGCGAAAGCATGTCGCTGAAGACATGGTTTCCCGAGCTTCTACGGATCCGACCTTTATGCAACGTATAATAACTGGCGACGAGACATGGGTTTGTGAGTACGACATGCAAACAAGCCAACAGTCTTCAGAATGGCGTCTCGAAAACGAGCCGAAACCAAAAAAACAGCGGCAAAGTCGCTCCAAAATCAAGGTGATGCTGACAGTTTTTTTTGACTACCGTGGTGTGGTTCACTCCGAATTCCTTCCAGAGGGAGAAACAGTGAATAAAGAATATTATTTAGGCGTCATGAAGCGTTTGCGTGAGAGTATCCGCCGAAAAAGTCCAGATTTGTGGCAACACAACTCATGGATGCTGCACCATGATAATGCACCATCACACACAGCCATTATAGTGAAAGAGTTTTTAGCGAAAAATTCAACAAAAGTTCTGGACCAAGCACCGTATTCACCTGATATGGCTCCGTCTGACTTTTTTTTATTTCCCAAGTTAAAATTACCACTTCGAGGAAAACGTTTTGAGTCGATAGAAGCCATAAAAGAAAATTCGCTGAATGAGCTAAAGGCCATACCGCAAGTAGCCTATGAAAAATGTATGAAAGACTGGGTGAAGCGGTGGAGATGTTGTATTGCAAGCGATGGGGCCTACTTTGAAGGCGATAAAATAAATTTAGATGAATAATTTGTATTTTTTGTTTTATTGACAAATTCCCGATACTTAGTACACAGAATGTAAACATTACAGGTGCCGTGAATGACTTGAGTTTGTTGTGTTGTTTTGTGTTTTTATCATAAATGTTAATATACTACGTGGTAGGGGTGACCCCTACAGGACGATGAAAGGGTTGCCTTATTTTAGCTTCGTCGCCCTTTGATAATACAAATAAACGAATATCTATCTACTTTTTGTTTAGATATATGTATCTGACGCAATTTCCTAAGAAGTGTTAATTTTTTTTGACATACCTTTAGCAGCATAAACTTCCTAAGCGGGTCATACCACTGCATGAGGAACAGCCCCGCAGGTGTCGCTCCGCACAGGTACTTGTAGCCGTTGTACGGGTTTCGAGCCACCGCGCAACGCGTACAACCTGGCCACACCAAATATATATTATTTTAGTATGGCAACATTCCTCTTAATTATCAGAATACTTTAATGATGGTTTGTTTTTTAAACATCTATCTGTCACTGTAAAGATATAATTTTGTGGGTTCCTAATTTATACCTTACAAAACGAAATATGAACAATGTTATTTATTACCTTAAATTTATGCTACTATAACATAAATTTAATACCAATACATATTATTATTTCATTTTTTTTATTAACGTAAAACCAACCTTATCTTTAAAGCAGACAAATAAATATATACCACTGCAATTCTGTTGATAAAAGCTCTGCTTACAGATTTTGCTGTATTACATACCTCTTGTATCTGGTACTCTAGTCGTAAGTGCAAATCTTCTAGGCAGTAACCGCGGTGGTAATACCCTAAGAGATCGTCCACCACGTGCGCTGCCAATTAATGCTAATAATTCGTGCCTGTACAATGAAGGGGTCTTGCCTGCGAACAAGAGTTTGAATAGCTAAGTTTTTGTTTAAATAAATATAATGGACCTAATGTTAAGCCTAGGGGTACACCTCATTTTATATGTGTTCTTTCTTATATGTTAGAGCCTGTCCATAATTTATAATTGGGATTAGTAATGGTTTATTTGGTTTTTAGTACTTTAAGTACAATTAACACCAAAATATACAGTTAAATTACAAATTAGTGGCAATTAAAGGATGGTTAACACAATCAAATACTATTGTTGGTACATTTTATATCATGATACGTTCACATTTTATAACTATAAATTGTTAGTTCAATTTCTGTAATTTTGATCTCCATCATAGTTAAGAGCAGTTGAATTGGTATTTCTCATTGATTATTTAAGTATTTCCTTTTAAGTTACTTACCAGAGAGAGACATGAGGACATCTTTGATAACATGCAACCATATTGTTCGTCTTGGACATAATTGGTCCATTGCCGTTTCATGTAATTCATTCAGGTTTAGTGTGTAGATGCCTTCTTCCGCACCTGCAAATCAAAATATTGCCGAGTCCATTAGTTATGGCTTTTATTATGGCACATTTTAAGGGTCTAGATAGTCACTTACCGATTAGCAGATGTTGATCTCTCGTATCCGGATGTATCCACGAGGCTGTACAATTTATTCTCAAGGGACATCCATTGAATACCTGCAAAAAGATTATCAGTAAAAAAAATAAAATTAAGTTTCCCAAGGCCTTCGAACGTTATCGTTTGTAAAAACAATTCAAATATCAATTTTTTCCGAACGGATCGGGTAGATCACCCCGGAAAAGTTGGAACTATAAAAATAACTGAAACGAGAGCTGAAGATTGTAGCGTTTAAGACATAAATTTTACTGTTTTAAATACTATAATCATCAGTTCAAACGAAAATTATTGTAATTAAGATCCTTACCTTAGAGAAGCACGCCCCCATGTGCACCTTGGGCGTGGGCGGCAGGCCGTTGGGCGCGGCGCGCGCCGGGCTGTGCGCGCGCCGCGAGCGCGAGCGGCGCGGCGGCACGGGCGGGGTGCCCGCCTCCACCGACACTATAAAGTCGACAAATTATTATTGTTTTTCTAGGAAGACCGACGAATAACATGTACGTTTTAGTACGTACCTTTGTTATCGACTTTGGCTTTATCTCTCTGACTATCGGACAGACTCCTCTGTCTCTGACTAGTCTTTCCCTCCTCGTCGATGGTTTCCGCCTTGACGTCCCGTCCGTTCTCGTCGACCATCTTGAATATCTCGTCGACGGACGAAGTTTTTCTCTTCACGTCTAGCTCGCACTGACAAAACTGATTAAGATCGATGCCTGGGGTGACGGAATCCGAGTTATGCCTATTATGTTTCTTCCTATGTTCAAATTTCTCGTCCATATTCATACTTATATCGATTTTCCTACAGAGGTCGTCGTCCGACGAGCCGCCGTTGTGTAATTTATCGTCTTCGGATATTCGTAATCTATTCGCGATTTGTAAAGCCCTAAAGTTTGATACGGATATCTTTTGCTTTTTACAATGCTCACAGTACACTATGCCCGAATCGGTATTTTGGTTTGAACAGTTTCTGTAATAGCTAAGTATATCTCCGTTCGAATTGCATACGTCACAAGAACACTGGACCACAGATCTTTGTAGATCGCTTAGAGTGTTATTGTCTCTGGGTTCCGGTTTAGGGCACAGTCCACATTCGCAGTTGGCGTTTCTTAGAGGTGTATCTATATGTTCGCTTTCTAGTTGATCTACGTAAAGTATATCTTCACCTATCTTCCGACAAAGAGGATCATCAATAGATACCCTAGAAGCAGCGATGGGACTGACATTCGAGGCGAGATTTTGGTAGATATTTGTAGTAGAATTATTAAGGAAATTTTGTTTCAGTTGTATGCATTGTGAAAGATGTTGGTCGTGGATCGATAGCGCTGAATTGCTGGCTTGCGCCATCGAAGCAGTGTCGGCGGTAAGAGGTAGAGTTGCCCTGTAAAAAATATAACATTGGTAGATTTTGGTAGGTAATTGTTGAAGGTTTTAGTATTTTTTGGAATCGCAGTGCTGTTAGGATCCGAAGCTTTTTGAGTGCGGTTAGACACAAAGGTGGGTGATAATAAGGTTTTTAGACAAGCATTTTTAACTTATATCTTATGGTGTTAAATAACAAGTGGTGCTGGTGGGATTTATTCATGTTTATTGAGGATTTCAATAATTTATACCATCGTTTAAGGGACATGGATTTGGTTTCTGCTTTATTTGTTTAAATTTTAAGCTGCAAAGCTGCGTTTATTTTTTATTTCAATACATGCTTCATGCTACGACTACGCTCTAAAAGCAATTTCAACTTTGTCCATTGCTTCTGACACATTTGTAATCTACTTTTTTGCAACAAATTTTCTGTTTTTTACAGACTTTGAAGTAACTGAGTTAACATTAGTCTAAATCTCGATGTAATCGATAACTCTTAATTTTTTATGTCAATTTTTAAACTGTCGTACCTAATTCAAACTCTGTGTGTATATGTAGCTAGAATGACAAAACTATAATTTTTGCATCTTGGATTCAGATCCATCCATCCATCCTGAAGATTTATACAATCTAGCTCCATCGTCGGATCAGTCCGATGATGGAACCAGGTTGTATAAATCTTCAGTGAATAATAGTATATCTTAAGAATTTAAGCTTCAATGATTTGTTTTCAAAGCAATTCAACCATTGAGCATGTAAGGAATGCTTTGATAAGGAAGATTTTTTCTTATTTTAACGTTTTAATATCAGTTTGCTGTAACAGTGTTTTTTATTTTACTAAATTATAAATGTTGAGTGCTTAAATAAAGTGATCATAGTAAAAGAGAGGAGAGACTAATTTAATTTGATTTCAAAGACCCAACCCAATCTGACCAATCAGGTTTTACGTACGGTAGGTACGCCACGATAATTTCTTGAAACCTGATTGGTCAAGGGGCGGGGCTTGATCGCTTGATCGACGCGTCAGTACTTTCTTAACGCGAACGGACTAAAGTGACGTGCTTACATAATATATTGGAATATAAATAACATAATATTAGTAAATAAACTATTTGTGATTTATTTCTTTAATATTTTCTGTTTCAGATATAAGAAGGCCTAAATATGTTAAATGTTACGTTACTATAAAGTCTGTAAAATACAATTAGTTTGTAAATTTTGCCCTTATTTACTACCTCAATCTATTAAAACAAATAATCTACACACAAGTAATTATTTCAACCGCTATACTAATAGTAGTTGTTCGGAATATATTATTTTTCCTACATTATGACAAAGTTAAAATTACAATGTATTTGGATTGCTTAATAGTTAGAGTACCCTTCCGTCGCTAATATCTTTAAGAAATCAATTTGGCAGGCCTGTTGGTCTAGTAGTTAGTGACCTTGATTTCTAAAACAGAGGTCGTGAGTTCGATTCCCACCCAGGACAAATAATTATGTGATGAGCACGGTCATTTGTTGTGTCTGGGTATAATTTATCTATATGTGTGTATTTAGAAATATACGTGTGTTTATTAGGAGTCTGGTTAGAATAGTGTAGGTTCTGCTTAGCTTGGGCTCAGACGGCCGTGCGGTTATTAATTAAAATATAATTTAAAAATTAGAGTAGAATAAGTAGTAAAAGTGAGGATAGATAGATATAGCTATGACCGCGTTGTCCGATCTTCGGTCTCAGAGAAAATAACAGTCCGGGTCGTCCGAGTAGTAAAGTAGTGTTTAGACATCGAATCAACAGGAAAAAAATCGTATTAAAAAAAACTTTAGCTCATCTTATTTTTTTTTCATACAGAAAATTGATCTGTATATATTTGTTATCTGTTAAAAATTACATCATTTGCGAACCAATTTAGAAAATCTTCTCTGGAATATAATGGGAAAAACCCCCTCTTCTGGATAATTATATATGCATTGTCGCCCTTTTGAGTTCCACCCCAGAGTGGGGGCAGGGGGGGGGGGGGTTTGAGGCTCCGGTAACCTCACTGGTGGAAAGCACCTAAATAATTGCACTGACTGCACGGATGGCGTAGTGGTTTAAGCGGTCACCACGCCGCTTCCTACTACTCCGAGTGTTCTGTGTTCAAACCCCACATGGGACGACACTTTGTGTGATCCACAAATTGTTGTTCTGAGTCTGGGTGTTCTTTGTGTCCGTTACATGTATGTTTGTAAAGTCCCCCGCCACACAGGATATGTTCCTAAGGCGGGAGTTGTCTTTAAAAAAAAATACGAAAAGAAATTGCTAAACACCTGTTTAAGTGTGTGTTCTATTTTCTTATAACCAATGTTGTATTATTCCGAACAACCACCAAAGCTTTGTGAATTACAACAAAAAACACATAATATAATATATATCATGCATTCGTAAAACCTCAGATATTACCTGAGCATTAATTCTTCGTCAATATATTGCAAGAGGCTCCTAAAACAAGAAAGACAACAAATAATAGCCTGGCAATACTTACTGTTCTCTTATGGGACCCTGGTCCATATATTCGTTCTTACTAGATAAGATACAGAGACGATAGGATCTCGACTTCTATACCAATGAGGTGGTCGACTGATATTGGTTGATCATCTCACTAATTTCATGTTATTTTTTTACCCTCACATATAGAAATTACTAAATGGAAACAGCAGTTCCGAAAGTGGTAATAGTTTTAATACTTAGATGTTTTAGCTATTGAAATGTGACGTCACGAAACTTAGGACCTCTCACAGCCCTTGTCACACAATGTCACATTTCGTCCACTTCCCCCCCACTAATGGCGAATAATATTAGATAGATAAATTGTGTCTCCAATCAAGTCTTTCCTTTTCTCATTCTCTTTCTTTGACTTTCTCTTTTTTTGTTTTTTCCTCTTTTACTTTTAATTTTTTTTCTGCTATCCTTATAACATAAATATTATTGAACAGCTGATGCATAAAAAAATATAGCTTTTTCTAAACATATTTATCTTTTTTTAATCAACAATAGATTTATTTATTCATCCAATTTTCTCTGGATGGGAATTTGCCTGTAGTTTTATAGATAACATAGCTAGATATAATTCTAGCATAACTTTCTGTACATTTTTAAAAACGGTTTTTAATTTTAAAATTTCTACTATCTTGTCACAAATAAACACCCTTGATAGGTAGACTAGACATAGTTGTCAGAAGAGACTCAGAAGAATAATTAATTCCGTCTTTCTAGCCCCTCTATTCACCTCTCCGAGTCACGATTGTTGCAGAGTTGGGTATTAACAAAAAATTACAAAAAACATTTTATGTAACCCATATATATTGACATTCATACGATAACATTTCAAGCTCATTTCGAATTTAATTGTTTAATTCTATAATGAGGATTTAAGGAATATAATTGTTTTTTTTTTAAGAATCTTTAAACTGCGTTTCTAAATCGTTTAGTTTAGCTAATGAGAGGAGTTCGATATTTTAGTACCTCTATGGTCCAAAAATAAGGTAACGATAAAAATTACAAGCCTTTTAGTGTCAACTCACACAGTCAAATAATTGGGTTCATCTTTTCTGACACAATTTTATTGGGAATCGAACCCATGTATAATAAGCTTTGACGATATATAATACCTTCTTTTTCTTCTATTTTCAAAGTTTCAAAACATATATATTTTCTCGAATTGTAAGCGTTTACAGCAAAATACACGTACTCTAAAACTGTTTAATATTTCACTGCAGTTTCGATTTAAGGCCTTATTCCTAAAATACTTAGGTCTAAATTTGCTTAAAATACTTTATAAATATAGCAAAAAAAATAGATTATTGAATAAGAGATCTCAATCACAAGTCAAATTTAGACCTTATTACCACAAATATTGAATATAAAATCACACAAAAGGCAACACAGCGTCAAACACATCGATTTTGAACGCCAATACATTACCTTTACTTATGGGTGAACCCCATGGAAGAAAAACTTATAAGCTATACAAAATCCAATCGCTCAAACTCATGCGCATAATCAAAAGTGAATCTATACTATCGCATTGTGCATTCACACAACAATCAAAAAAAATTAATCGTTCAAAAAGAAAAAACTTCAAATAAAATAAACCTCCACCATAAATTAATCAGCACACTTAAAATCCTAACTGTTAGTAGAAAAGAAGAACGTAAGAGAAAACAAAACTGATTCTTTTTTAGTTATTTTTTTTCTGCTGAAATATATAGGATATTTTCAAAATACCTCAAACTCATTTTCAATATATCATCACCAGTGATCACCCGACACCACTTGCTATAACATAATATATAAACGTATAATAAAAAAGCAAAAAAATAAATAAAAATATATATTAAAAAGTTCATATTACATACTTTTCACTTGAAGGTATCGTGTCGGTGGAGAGATCTTGTGTGAGAGGATTGTGTTTTGGACAACTCATCAACGAAGCTACGCTCCAGTCTTCACTAGATTGTCTGTGGTACACTGAAAGAAAACAAAATCCGTTATCCATCCACAGTCTTTACTAGTCCACTGCTGGACATAGGCCTCTCCTTAGAAAGGAGGTTTTAGCCTACTATACCACGCTGGCCAGACGGGTTAGTATAGGGTTTGTTTCAAGTTTTCCTTCTCCTTGCAGTGCTGGTGTCCTGCGTAGTTTGCTCCCTTAGTCGCCTCTTACGACACCCACGGGATGAATAGGGGTGGTGACACTCTGTATTCTTAATCCGTCACCACACACAAATTCGTTATAGTAGGATAAAAACAGGTAGTACAACTAAAATATTAGTCAGTAGGAAAGTGATACCTTGGCACAAATGGGCCGGCTCCACAGAAAACCGCTATTAAGCAACGGATCCTTCCCCCTTCCACTTAATTTTGGGAGGAGGGGGGGGGGGGGGGAAAGGTGTACAGGACGGCATCGCACTGAAGGCCGATTCTCGTAATAAAAGTTCGGTCACATTTAAACTTACGATGTCACAACTGTCATAAAAGGTATTTTCGTAGTAAAATAGTAAAGTATTACTAAGACTACTACCGATACAATTTTCGGTTACAATACGATATAATCACATTACAGTCAACGTTGGAAGCTTAACACTTTACTACGAAAACACCTTTGATGACAGTTGTAAGATTGAAAGTTGATCGGAACTGAATTGATAGCGAACTTTTATTACGAGAATTGGCGCCCTCTGGTAATTTTAAGTTGTAGATTCACATAGTAGGTAGTCACTAGTCATCAGACGACCCGTCAGCCCTTCCCCCCCCCCCCCCCCCCCCCCTCCGCCTTTGCCATAAAACTGTTAAAATAAGTTACGTTATCGTTTTTTCCATCTCAAAAAATACCCAACGCAATTAAAGAAGTTTTCACTTTAAAATGTAATCAATGATAAAAAGAATTTTGTTTGATTTTTATGACGTCTTTGACGATCTATCACAATCACATGTGAAATCACTGTGACTAAAACCAATCATTTCATCAAATGAATATAATTTAAAAGTAGCAATAATTTCCATGTTTAGTGTGAGATTGGGACTAATCCCACCCACACGCCCATCACTGTAACTCCTGTACACCAGGATCCACAGCAGTGACCCGCGAACACACCGAGTTATGACACTCGGGAAGTCCCAGGAAGAAATTAAACTGTCTTGGAACCCGCAACGAAATTAATCAGAAGAAAATTGGAGGAGTTGGAAATATAGTAAATCCACTTCCCTCCTTAGCAAAGCGGGAGACAAAATGAAGTAAAATGGGCATACACCCTTTTAAACAGGGAAGCACCACGGCCACAAAATATTACGGGTCCTACGTGAGCTATATTTAGTGTGAGATATATATTATTCTACTTACATGGACAGTAGAGTATCTCTATAAGAATTAAGGATCTATACTTACTTTTCCTCTTAACAGTATCCCCATCACAACTCCTATTGACCTCCGCACTGAAATTGATAACCTTCGGCATGGAGCGAACGCTCAGATCATCGTCAGCATCCAGGTCTACAATTGGCGAATCATCGTAGACCCCGGACCTTCGACAGGGCTCCCGTCCTTCTGCGGTCAATCCTCGCTGCCGGTTGGCGGCCTGAACGGGGTCCTCGTGCAGGAGCGAGTGCGGTCTGGGCGCAGCGGGGACGCTGAGCTCTGAGAGCAGGCTGCGGGGTCGGACGTGGTTGGTGGAGCGAGATTGCGACAATTGCGCTTGTTCAGCTAACACCCGCCGGCCACCGCGGCCCGTGTGCTTGGACGCGATACGCTGTGGTACGTTTGTTATGGCCTGGGGAAGAACACTAGTATTTAAAACATAAAACGGTGTAATGGATCTATGGACCTCCGATCGGAACGAAGGTCCTTTCGCTTTTTGGTAGACGTTTGCTATACAGCCATTATAATTTATATTATAAAATATCAAGTTAATAGAGTTAAATTGAAAAATTTATGATAAACAGAATGATCTGGGATGATGGGAGCGAGACCGAAAAAGGGGTAATAAGACTTTTTGCCGACACTTCTTGCGGAACTTCAAGCCGACCGGGGATCCATAGACCCCTTACGCCGTTTCCTTTATTAAAATACGGGGTAAAGGGAACACCACTCATGTTAAAATGTTGCTGGTCTATGAGGTTGTAAAAAGCGAATGCGAAAGCATAATCTATCCTCTTGAGTTTCAGGCGTTCACAAGAGGAGGTAATCACTTACCATTACGTGGCCCGTCTGCTCGTTTGGCTCCTATACCATAAAAAAAGGTTGCCAATAATAAATTGTAACAGAACTATTTCAAATTTTCATTAAAATATTTGTTAACTCTAGAAAATTGACACCCCTCATAATATTTTTAACTATCGTACATAGTTTTTATTTTTTTCTGTATACCAATACAATAGAAATTGAGATATTTTTTTTTTTCTTTTTTTCCTCGAGTAGTCATAAGCTGGCACATCATCACCGCCACCATCACAAATTATCGTTGAATTTTGGCACACCTTTATACGATCTGACATTAGCTAGTTATGACGTCACGCCATAGTATTTCATACAAAAATGTACCGCGTTTATCGTTTTGACATTTACTAAAAATATACTGCTTTGATTTGACAGTCATCTACCCAATTTCCGACCTTAGGAATGTAATCGTTTTCGGTGTAACTTCCATGGCAATTCATCAATCATCAACAGCCTTTAATAGTCCACTGCTGGATACAGGCCTCTCCTTAGAAAGACGGATTGGGCCTTCTATACCACGCTGGCAAGACTTATAGGGTTTCTTTCAAGTTTTTTCTTTGCCGTGTTGTCTGTTGTCTAGTCAGCTCCCTTAGTCGGCTCTTATGACACCCACGGGGTGGTGACACTCCCAATTTTTAATCCATCACGATACGCAGTCTGAACAGGTTATATCATTAATTAGCGCCAGTAAAGAGGAATGTGGGAACTTACCCCATCATCGTCCTCAGGGTTGAGACAGTGCGTAGGTGGGTTGGAGTACTTGTGCAGCAACTCTATCGCGAGTCTTTTGCTCATGTCTTGTTGGAAGAACGCGTGCTGGATAAGACAATAATATAATATAAAAGATATAATATGAATAGTATTCATTTAGTGACATAAATGCGTAATTTTAATATTTCATTTAAACGTGAAGATAGATCAAAATTACTTTTTTTTATTAACTGATTACAAAAATACTGAAAATTAAAGTTGCATATTCTTCTAATTTCATGAACGTTTGTGTTTTTCCAATGGGTAGAAGACGATACTAATATGATAATGAAGACAGAATATTTGTAAGATACATAATTATTTAATGTTAATGACTAGGTTATTTATTTATTTATTTAATGATCGTGGAAGACTTACAGCTAAAATAACATTTTAGTGAATGATATAATAATGTGTCAGCATCAGTGTGTGGACAACATCATAACTAAGTGTATGGACAGACATGGTTTCTACTCCTTAAGCTTTCTTAATAATAGAATACATTTTAAATCCAATAACAAAAAAATTTGAAACTAAATTGTTAAATCAAAAATTGTTATCAAGCTATACTAAAAATAACATTGTTTAATAATAATATTTCGGACAACCTAAACCTAACCTAACACACAACGCCATCTAGTTTCAAACTAAGCAGAGCTTGTACTATGAAAGCTAAATTGTACATTAGCTGCTCGAGACAGCACTTTTCGTTATCAATATTTTTGGTTCCCAGTAGTAGAACCTATTACTGTTTGATAGGTAACTTTATAGACTTTGTGCCCACAATAATAGTTCCATACAACTGTCAATCAAACCCACTACAAATACATAACACTAAACTTGTTAATGCTCAATATTTTACTATAATAATTATGTATGTATTTAGCAAAATATAAGTATGTATATCAGCAGTTCAGTTACGTAGTACAGGCCCTGCTCAGTTTGGGATCAGACAGCCGTGTGTGAGATGTCTCTGGTTATTATTATTACCTGTAATAATTTATCAGCTGTTGGCCGCTTCTTTGGGTTCTTGGTGAGCGAGAGTTTCAAGAAGGAGTGGAAGACAGCGGACCACCGCTCACGCTCCTTTAGCTGCGGTGGTTTGAACCCGGACTTGGACATGAGGAACAGCACCCGCATGGGATGGAGTTCGAACATTGGCGGTTGGAGTTCTGCTAGCTCTGGATAGTAGGAAATTTTTGTACATCACGTCTATGAAACGTTTTGTACTTTACACTTACTTTACTACATTTTTTTGGCGATCAGACCTCAAGTGTGGCTAGTCATTTGTAGTGATTACTTTTATAACAAAAATTATATAATATTTTACAGGCTGTTGATGATGACTATATAAACAAAATTTATATAATCATCATCAACAGCTTATAACAGTCCACTGCTGGACATAGGCCTCTCCTTAGAAATAAGGTTTTGGCCTTCTATACCACGGTGACCAGACGGGTTGGTATAGCGTTTGTGTCAAGTTTTTCATCTCTTTACAGTGCTGTTGTCCTGCGTAGTTTGCTTCCTTAGTCGGCTCTTACGACACCCACGGGATGATTAGGGATGGTGACAATCCGTATTCTTAATCCGTCACCACACGGATATTACTTTCTATAAATGTAACTAATGATGGTTTCTGTGCGTTCTTTTTGTGTTTTTGTTATTAGTGAATTGTTTTCCTCATGTAAGTTAATTTATTTTAATTCTTAGTGAGATAAAATCTTTAATC
Source organism: Arctia plantaginis (assembly GCA_902825455.1). NCBI lineage: Eukaryota > Metazoa > Arthropoda > Insecta > Lepidoptera > Erebidae > Arctia > Arctia plantaginis. Next base: position 3,439,234 of record CADEBD010000336.1, on the reverse strand, counting down.
GTAACCCGTGTTATTACGTCAACACTTGATCTTGTTTTTCCGTTTTCTCTCCAAATTAGACCCATCTTTGTTGGTAGCTTTTAATGAGGACGATATTTCATCAACAGGTGTGGGAATAGGGCGTCCTAATATTGTATATTTATGGGATCTTGGAAGACCAACAGCTTTACAAATTAATTTAATATTGTATAGGTTACATTCAGACATTTTACATATACATATGGAAACAGCAAAGTGATTGAATTGTTAGACATTGATATTATTTATCATCATCATCAGCCTATCGCAGTCCACTGCTGGACATAGGCCTCTCCCATTGCACGCCGCTTAGATCGATTTTGCGCTTCTTGCATCCAGCTCCTGCCAGCCATCTTGTGCAAATCGTCACTCCACCTGGCCCCCATTAATAAGTGACGATATTGTGGCAAGTATTACACTGGACACATCATCATCATCATCAACAGCCTTCAACAGTCCAGTGCTGGACATAGGCTTCTCCTTAGAAAGGATTTTTTTGTCCTACTGTTGGTTACTTTGGGTTTGTTTTAAGTTTTCCTTCTCTTACTAGACCTAGTAAAGACATATTGGCATCACAGATGTATAGGCATCGTTTATCTTTTCTTATTTTGGTGATTGCACCAGGACCATCATGTGTATAATAACTCACCAATAGCAGTGATCCCGCATGCCCAGATATCACAAAGCTGGTTGTAACCACCCTTGCGCTCAACAGCTGCCACCTGAAAATTATAAGTTATAATTAATAATATAATCATGACGGTAATCTGCATTTATAGTTTTTCAAGGTAATTTTTTTTCATTATATTTTATAATGATTGGAAATCGTTTTTTACCATACAACAGCTTCAAAGTTTTTCTCAATATAAATACAAATAATTTTGGTAATCTAATTGACATTATTATTTGGTGGTAGTACGCCATCTTATTTGGTGTCCTTTCCCATTCATACCATTAGGCACCATTTCTATAGTACTCAGCGCAGCAGAAAGCGCCGTAGTGACCGCTTAAACTTTATCCGTGGCATCTTGATCAAAAACTTTAATCCATACGTACCTCAGGAGCCATCCAATACGGTGTGCCGATGAAAGACTTCCGTTTGTTAATGGTGGCTGTGATCTGCGCTGACACCCCAAAGTCAGCCAGCTTCACATCTCCGCATTCAGTCAGAAGTATGTTGGCACCTTTTATATCACTGAAACATGATGGAGAAAACATTATATCAACTAGAAATATTGACTGTACAACACATTGGCGTGTAGAACATTTCTTATACAAAATTGACATGGATTAATCCGTGTGGTGACGGATTAAGAATACGGATTCACCGGCTCTATTTATTCCGTGGATGTCGTAAGAGCCGCGTAAGGGAGCAAATAACAGCACTGCAAAGAGAAGTAAAACTTGACACCACCAATCCTTCTGGCCAGCGTGGTGTAGTAGGCCAAAACGTCCTTTTGTATGAGAGGCCTATTTCCAGCAGTGGACTATTAAGAGCTGCTGATGATTGATGATTTGCCATGGAAGTTACACAAAAATCGATTGCATTTCTAAGGTCGGCAATGGCGTAGATCACTTTCAAATCAAGTCAGCATACTTTTATTAAATGTCAATTAAGTATTGGTTATGAAATACTATAGTGTAGGTATTTTCAAATCATTTATATTCAATTATTTGAAGATAAAAAGTAAAAAATCGTCAAAAATTTATTTAGGCTGGTTTTAAGGCTTTAAGATGTTTTATTTAATCATCAACAGCCTTTAATAGTCCACTGCTGGACATAGGCCTCTCCTTAGAAAGGAGGCTTTGGCCTACTATACCACGCTGGCCAGATGGGTTGGTATAGGGTTTGGGGTGCTGGCTAGAAAACCTCCCCGTGGTGCACCCTGGAAACGCTGGCGATGGTACTGTTTCCTCCTTGTCCTCTTGGAGGAGAGGATTATCGCCAGCGGCCAATATTCTAGCAGAAGAGGCAGCCGTTCATCGGCTCTCGGGCAAGGCCTGGTCCAGCAGGGTGGGCGTGTCTGCCGGTTGCCCTGCTGGCTCTTCGCTCTTCGGAGCATGGAGGAGGAAACCTCGGTACAAAACCTGATGGCGGGGCCCTGTAGGGGCCACAGTTTCTCCGCTGATAGCGGTGGAGAAAGGAGGACGGGCTCGGCGTGTACTCACACTACCACCGAGCAGGTAGGGGGACGTAGTCTCCCTGTCAACCGTCGGCATATCGCAATCCCGAGAAGAGCGCTGTGGTTAAGTCTCGCGGCTCTGATCGAGGGCGAGGGTCTTGGCTTAACCGCCCGGACCGCGAGGAAGATAACCTCTCTAAAAAATTCCCCGAATCCCGTGTTCTGGTGCGTGGCCAGGGGATGCATGGCTGATGGGAAGTTCAGTCGCGAGCGCACTCCAAGCCGAGGTACCTGCGGACCCCTCGGTTGGGTTAAAAACTTACGCTTGCCCGGGTAATGGGGGATCTCTGCCCGGGTGGACCTTTAGTTCTCCCCCACTCGTGGGATTTACTATGGATAACATAAACAAAAACCAAAAGAAAACGATCGGACAAACTCAACGAAAACAGGCAAGCCTAACGGAAAAGGAAGCACAGCGAAGGAAGGAAAAGCAGAACAGTGGAGTGGATGGGTCGTCCACTGAGGGTGAGATGGTGTCAGGAACGCCCATCTCGATGGGGCTCCCAGAAGTCAGTCTGACTCTGATCTCTGGGAGCCGAAGAGCATCGGATCGGCTGCGTTCCGGATCCGCCGCTTCGTCGGATGGCGCGGAGGCCATGGAAGCGGAGCGGAGCGACAGCCGGAAACGCGGACGCTCAGGGGACGTGGAAACCGACACGTCCGGCGAAATGATGCCACCAAAGGTGGCAAGCAGCCGCCGAGGGAGGGCACGCAAAACGGCCCCGGTCTCGACCCCGTCAGGCTCCGCGTTCTCAAACGCGGAGTCCTACAGGAGCGTACGAGTTGACGGCGAGGCCGTAGCGGAGGAGGAGATCGCGGATCTCCTGCTCAAGGTTCGGGAGCCGGTGGGGGGAAATGCCCCCCAGGCTCCCGTGTCCGTGCAGGAGAGGGCGAAAGCGGCGGTGGCCGTCATCGACAAGGTGGCCACCAAATCCGTGAACCTTAAGGGCTCTTTTGTGAGGGCCCTTAAGGACTCCTCCTCCGCTTTGTCGGAGGTCGTGGAGGGCCTAGTGGGCGACGTATCGCGCCTGCAGGTGGCCAACGAGAAGCTGACGGAGCGGGTGAACGAGCTGAGCGCTCAGTTCGCCCGCTTCCAGGCGAACCTCCCCGAGCGGGAAGCCCCGTCCGCGTCCCAGCCTGCCCCTACTACCAACTCAGGGGCATTTGACTCCCAACTGCGAGAAATCCTCATCGCAGTTGGGAATATGCTGGACGGACGCCTGGCTGGCCTGGAGGCGAGACTGCCCCCTGCGCCGATTATGCGCCCCCCGCTCGCGTCGGCACAGCGGCCTAAGGCCGCCGCTCCGACCGCGCTCCCCGTGGTGGGAGGCCGCGTTTCTTACGCGGCGGCGGCGTCTGCCCCTACTCCATCGGCTCCCCAAAAGCCGAGGAGGGGGGCCAAGGCACCGGCCCAGGCGCCGGCCAAGGCACCGGCTAAGGCGCCGGCCAAGCCGCGGCCGTCTTCAAAAAGGCCCGGGACAGCCTCGCCAACGATTTTGGAACGGTGGGGGTCAGGATGCGCCTCGCCCAGACGGGAGCTCGAGTCCTCGAGTTCCCTGGAGCTGAAGGCGCAAAGACGGCGGACACGTTTGCCGAGAAGCTGCGGGGACTCTTTACAGCCACGGATGGTGTAAAGATCGCCAGGCCTACTAAGTGCGCAGAGCTGCGCATCTCGGGCCTGGACGACTCCGTAACGGCCGAAGATGTCCGCGCTGTAATCCGGGAGAAGACGGGGTGCAGCGCGGACAACGTCAGGGTCGGCACCATCTGCCCCGGTCCAGGAGGGCTTGGCGCCGTGTGGGTCAGCTGTCCCGTAGCGTCGGCCAAAGTATTGGCCGACGCCGGCAGGCTGCTCATCGGTTTCGTGAGCGCCAGGATCACAGTCCTGGCGGCGAGACCGATGAGGTGCTACAAATGCCTAGCATCGGGACACACGCGCGTCAAGTGCGACAGCTGTTTCGACTGCGGCGGACTGTGCTTCCGCTGCGGTCAACCGGGGCATAAGGCGGCAGAATGCTCTGCCGCCCCTCACTGCCCAGCGTGTGCGGCGGGCAATAAGCCCGCCAATCACCAGATGGGGCAGAGAGGCTGCAAGCCTCCCCGCAGTTCTCGGCAGACGTCAGGGGCTAGCCAGTCGACCCAGGCTGCCTCTGATATAGTACGTGCGTCGTCGTCGTCGCCCATGGAGGAGGTTGTAGAGACGATCCAGTAATGGATCAAGTCTCCAACCTCCTGGTCCAGACGAACCTGAACCACTGTGCCGCGGCGCAGGATCTCTTCCTGCAAACCATGGCACAGTGGTCGATAGGTGTTGCCGTAGTCGCGGAGCCCTATTCTGTCCCTCCCCGTCCAAACTGGATGGGTGACTGGGACGGCTCCGTGGCAGTCGTCGGTTCCACGACGGCTCATTCCCCGCCCTTGTCGCTAAGAGACAAGGGCACTGGATATGTTGCCGTCGAGTGGGGGGGGATCACCATATATGGTGTCTATTTCTCCCCCAACCGGAGTTTGAACGACTTCGAGGTTTTCCTAACCAGCTTGGAGACCTCGATACGGCGACTAGCGTCTGGGCACGTCCTTGTGCTGGGGGACTTCAACGCAAAGTCCATTGCGTGGGGTTCCCCCAGGACGGACGCCAGGGGCGAGGCCGTAGAGGAGTGGGCGGCCTCGGTGGGCCTCTGTCTTCTAAACAGAGGCTCCACCAACACGTGCGTGCGACAGCAGGGGGGGTCGATAGTGGACCTCTCGTTCGCTACCCCTGCCCTCGCCGCACGAGTAAGGAACTGGCGTGTCCTGGAAGAGGTTGAGACGCTCTCGGATCATCTGTATATCCGATTTGAGCTCTCCCGGACCCAGGACTCCAGTAGGGGTCACGTGGCGCGGCGTTTATCCCGCTTTCCGCGGTGGGCTGTTGCCAGACTAAACCGGGACCTACTAGAGGAGGCAGCCATAATTCACTCGTGGCTGTCTCCTCAGGCTCCGACCGAGGAGGTCGACGTGGGGGCTGGCCGCTTTCGCGATGCGATTACGCATGTATGCGATGCGGCCATGCCCCGCGTTCGAGGTCGTCGGCCTCCAAGGAAGGAGGTCTACTGGTGGTCCCAGGAGCTGGCGGACCTCCGTGCGGCCTGTACACGTGCCCGGAGGTCCTACACGCGCAGTCGGCGGCGTCACCGTGGAGACGGTGAGGAGGACCGGCTTCATGAGGAGTACCGACGGGCGCGGAAAACTCTGAAGCTGGCCATTAGCCGCGCCAAAGAAGAAAAAAGACAGGAGATGCTGGAGAGTCTTAATCGTGACCCCTGGGGTCGCCCTTACCGCGCGGTGCGACAAAAGCTCCGCGCGTCGGGCCCCCCCCTTACGGAGACTCTCCAGCCCAGCTTCCTGCGAGAAGTGGTTGAGGGCCTTTTCCCACAACGGGCGGAACACACTCCCCCGTCGATGGCCTCCTTGGCCGGAGACGACGGGGAGCACGGGGAGGATAATGTTCCGCCCGTCCGGGAATCGGAGGTAGGGGCGGCTGTTCTACGGATCCGTTCCAAGAACACCGCCCCTGGGCCAGACGGGGTACCGGCCCGAGTGCTGGCCCTGGCCCTCAACCACATGGCAGACCGCCTCGGGGAGGTGTTCGACGCTAGCTTGGCGTCGGGACGCTTCCCTGAGTGCTGGAAGAGCGGGAAGCTGGTCCTATTGAGGAAGCCGGGACGGCCTGCCGATTCGGTCGCGGCCTATAGGCCCATCGTGCTGCTGGACGAGGCGGGCAAATTGTTTGAGAGGGTTCTTTCTGCCCGCATCGTCCGGCACCTCTGCGAGGTGGGCCCCGATCTGTCGGACGCCCAATTTGGTTTTCGGGCGGGGCGTTCGACGGTCGACGCCGTGTTGCGCCTGAGGGCCGTGACCGAAGAGGCCGTGAGCTGTGGCGGCGTGCTGTTGGCGGTGTCACTGGACATCGCCAACGCATTCAATAGTCTGCCATTCAGCTGCATCAGGGAAGCACTCCACTATCATGGGGTGCCAAAGTACCTGAGGCGGCTGGTGGCAGACTATTTAGAGGAGCGTACCGTCGTGTACGAGGACCGAGAAGGTAATTTGAGGTGTCGGCCCATGTCGTGCGGTGTTCCACAGGGGTCTGTTCTTGGACCCCTCTTGTGGAACATAGGGTACGACTGGGCCCTTCGCGCCGATTTCCCCCCCGGGCTGGGTGTAATCTGTTACGCAGACGATACCCTCGTGACAGCCCGGGGGGCAAACTTCCAAGAGGCGGCGCGCCTGGCCACAGGGGGAGTCTCCCTGGTGGTCGGGCGCATTGAGGCGCTGGGCTTACGGGTGGCCCTAGATAAGACGGAGGCCCTGTTATTTCATGGGCCCCGTCGTGGTCCACCCCCTGGCGCCTCCATCGTGGTCAACTCGGTCCTCGTACCGGTTCGGGCCCAGATGAAATATCTGGGCCTGATCCTCGACGGGAGGTGGCTCTTCGACGAGCACTTCCGACAGCTTGCTCCAAAGCTGGTCGGCGCTGCGTCTGCCCTAGGGCGACTCTTGCCCAATATGGGTGGACCCAGCGTCGCGACAAGACGGCTGTACACGGGGGTTGTCCGGTCAATGGCGCTGTACGGTGCACCGGTGTGGGCGGCGGCTCTGACCGCCCAGAATAGGGTACGCCTCTGGCGCCCTCAGAGGGTAATGGCGGTCAGAGCCATACGCGGTTACCGCACCGTTTCTACGGAGGTGGCATGCGCGTTGGCCGGAACTCCCCCGTAGAATTTGGAGGCGGAAGTGCTCGCCGAAGTTTATCGGCGAGTGGCTGACTTCCGGGCGGAGAGCGGATTTCGCCCTCCGCCCGAGGATGTGCGCGAGTGGCGCGAAGCCGCTCGCCGAGCCACGATGGCTCGTTGGTCGTTCCGGCTGGAGACTCCACGCGCTGGCTTCGCCGCCGTGGAGGCTCTCCAGCCGGTCATCGCCGAGTGGGCAGGGCGGCAGCACGGGACCCTTTCCTTCCGACTGACGCAGGTGCTTTCCGGGCACGGTTGCTTACCGGAAGGTACCTGCACACGGTCGCTAGGAGGGAACTGAGTCCCGCCTGCCACCACTGCGACTGCAGTGAGGACTCGGCCCAGCACACGCTGGCGGTCTGCCCCGCATGGGCGGCGCAGCGCCGGGCCCTCACTGCAGTCATCGGAGTGGATCTCTCGCTACCGGCCGTAGTACGCTCCATGGCCGGTAGCGACAGTTGTTTTACCGCGGTCGCAACCTTCTGCGAGGTAGTAATCTCGCGGAAGGAGGCGGCGGAGAGGGCCCGGGAGGACGACCTCCACTCGGACCCGATCCGCCGCCGGCGAACCGGGCGGCGGAGGCCTGCCTACCACAGCCTTATGCCGCCCTGAGTGTGGCCGCGGGTGGACGGGGTGGGTTTCCCCTCCACCCGCATTAGTTTGGCCAGCCGCGAGGGGGCGGCGTCCGCGTGTGCCGGACGTCGCCTAAAGAGAGGAACATCAACAGTAAAACGGAGCCCGCACCAGGAGCGGGCTGGCGCTAGGAGGGGTCCGGATGTCTTAACAACAGCTGTTCCCGGATCCCTCCTGTTACAGGCGCAGAGTGGCACACCGTGTGGTTTTAGTCGGTCCGAGTCCGACACACCACCCCGCCGCAAACCCCGGAGGGGTGACGGTCCGAGGGGATTTCCACACGTTAAAAAAAAAAAAAAAAAAGGGTTTGTCTCAAGATTTCCTTCTCTCTGCAGTGCTGTTGTTCTGCGTAGTTTTTTCCCTTAGTCGGCTCTTACGACACCCCAGGGATGAATAGGGGTGGTGACACTCTGTATTCTTAATACGTCACCACACGGAGAAATATTTAATGATACAGTCGAAATAATTTATTTTTAAAGTTAGGAATCTACCCTATTTTGTACTACCACTAAAACTCACCGATGCATCTTTCCCATGCTGTGTAGGTACGAGAGTCCTGTGAGGGTCTCTCGGCACATATACGCTATCTGGAGTTCTGTCAGTGGACCAGTTACGTGATAGATGTCCTGGAAATTATTTAATGCATATTTAAAAAATAAATTACTTTTTCTTATAAATTCCTTCTGTTTTAGTTTTTCTAAATTACAATTTACTTTTTATAGATAAAACCAGCTGACCCGCTCAACTTCGTCTGCGGGTGAAAAATATATATATATAAAATACATTACAGGGTGAAAAATACATTAAAATCGGACGAGCCGTTTCGGAAGAGTGGAACCACAAACAACGTCACACGAAATATTTATACTAAATTTTGGATGTGCAATAAACGCAATTTACAAGTGAACCATTTGGTGTTGCCAATATGTGGTGATTAAGCTACCATTAAACTAAAACTGATCACCACGCGGCCGTGTGACTGTTAAAAAGTGTATACCAACTTAATAAACTTATTTCTGAAAATATCAGTGAAATTTGACAAAAGGTAAACGGTTATGTAATAATATGCTACTCTCAGGAGCGGAGTGACCATTACGCTGCTTAAACTGCGGGTATTGAGCAGAACAAACAAATATATTTGCGACTAGGTTTTTCTACACAAACCTGCAAGCTTCCTCCTCCACAATACTCCATCGAGATCCATAACTTATCTCGTCTGAGATAGGAGCCGTAGTATGCGACTATATTGGGGTGCCTGCAGTCCTTCATCATCAGAATCTCCTGCTGGATGATGGCAAAGTCATCACCCGGCTCCAGCTTGATCACCTTGATGGCGGCCAGCTCGCCATTGCTGTTAAGTCTTTTCGCCTGGAAAAGAAATATTTGCATTGAAATGATGTCATAGGCAAATTTTTAACTGTCTATTGGAATTCTCTATTTCAGCCTTCCTGGGTGTAGATCCAGGGAGTTTCTGGCAGAATGTTTAATCCCACAACTAAGACCACATTTATGGTGTTCAATTTTAAAATCTTCTTCATCACTTTAGCTAGAATTATTTAGCTCCTTAGAGACTTGATGTTAAGCATGAGAGACATCTTAAAGATACAATAGTAATTCAGTTACATAATTAGACCGAATGTGAATTATTATAATAAAAGGGTTTATTAAAAAATATAATATCTTGTGTGAATTTAACGGAGCTAAAGAAGTAAAATTAATATTAAATGTAAACCAAAGTCTTTATGAGACTTATTGTTATAAATTGAGTTTTCATTTCAATTTAGCCCAAGATCCCAGCCTCCCGTAGTTACTTAATCCTGTTAAGTACCCCAGAAGTAACTTTCGAACAATTTTGACACACACGAAGTGTCAACACTTTGCTATTTAATCACCTTTATTTAAAAAATGGTACAAAAAATTTTCTTTACTAATTAACGTATCGATTGAAGAGAGGTAGGGTAAGATCACCCCCACAGTAGGTAATTTACTTAAGACTACCAATATTCTTATATCATAAAGACGCTTTGTAAGCCAGCGAACCGTTTTCGGGAGTATTACTTCCAGTTGACATAGTTAAGACGCTTTGCCTAACACCGTTTTAAAGAACCAAGGCTGTGGAAGAATTAAGTTAAATATGCTTCCTTTAAAACACAAAAGCGATACAGGTTAATTTACGAGTATAACATATTGATGTGTTTCTTAATTAGAATAATCTTCTTAATGTATACGAGTATATATATAAATACTAGATTTTCTTAAAATCCTTTCTTAGCTGACCTCTACTCGGTGAAAAGAATATTCCTACCAAATTTGAAGTCTTTAGCTCTAATGGTTCCAGAGATATCGTGATGAGTGACTATATACGTGGAAATCTCTTATATATATATATATATATATATATGAGGGATATAATACAGTCTTTTATTTTCTCTGTTCTGTCTTATCTATCTGTTGCTTGATTGTGTACAAATTATATGTTAATATTAATAAATAAAACAGGAAACTCTGGGTCGATTTTTATGGTGTTTAATATTTTTGGAATTTATTCAGCTCCGAATAGCAGAATAAGTATTTGAATGTTTTAAAAATGCCCAAAATAAATAATAATAAAGAAAATTAATATTCTTATGTACGGATGTAAGAGCAGTAACCGATAAGCATTTGAAACTGTAAGGAACTAGGAGATAAAAAGAAACAAAAGGCAGAAGTCGTCAATCCAAATGTTTTTTTGAGTATATATTTAATTGCATCGATTCAAATAAAGCTTGTTACAATGTTTTCTTGATTTAGGCATTTTGAAGTCAGTGATACTATCTTGAAAAGTTGATATTAAAATTTTCGCAAATAGGAGGTTGTAAAAATGGCAGAAAACCAACACTTTTAAACAATATACTAGACGATTCTATTTTGTCTACAGTAAACCAAACGTACGTAGTACGTAAATACGTAAACGTACGTACGTAAATCGTTAATGACAATTAAAGGTATTATAATTTCACCAATAAAAAAATTATAGTTTTAATAAAAAACTAAAAAACACGCTTTCTATAGAAAACCAAACTAAAAAATATAAAATAAATTTGAAAAAAAAGCGTTGGGTGCCTGTTGTCAATAGTAAAAAGCACCCCACCCCATTTTTTTAAAAATAGTGTGTTATCGGTCCTCGATATGTCTACGAAGTTTGAACGAATTCTGACCGTTTAAAATCAGTCAAAATCTCGCCGTCGGAAGGGAAAGGAGTCGGTTACAAACATACAAACAAACATACAAGTGAGGCTAATATAAAGCGTGTAAAAAAAATAGAATTATTAGACAAGAATAAATTAGAAAAATAGGGGCATAATTAGATCACTATTATTTCTCTAATTATAATTACTACTATTTAAGGCCAAATAAAACACGGGGACCTTAAGGCAGAGACAGACAGCTGCCAAACGGGACCAATATTACATCTTCTATTTTGAAGCACTCTACGAGTAGCACCTGCGTAATTTCGTGCGTCTCTCAAAACGAATTAATTTTCCCCGTTTTTTTGAACATTTTCATTGATACTCGGCTGCTATTGGTCGTGGCGTGATGTTATATAGACTATATATAGCCTTCCTCGATAAATGGGCTATCCAAAACTATTTTTTTTTAATTCGAACCAGTACTTCCTGAGATTAGATTAGTACAACCAAACTCTTCCGGTTTATAATATTAGTCTAGATTACAGCTCACGCCGTCGGCTGTCTGCCAAGACCTTTAAATTGCCGGGGGGTCACTAATTTTGTTATGAGCTTCACACGATGCGCCTACAAATACGATGTATCGTTGACCCCAAGTTTTATTTAACCTCACACACACATTTGTAGCACACACAGCTGTTTATACACACGCCCTCTATATAAAGTGGTACATGTGAACAAATACACAGATACACTACCGTTGTGGTTTGATGATTAATCCCGTTAAAATGTTGTTTTTAATTAATAATACAGATAAGTTTCTTTTTGGAGTTTACCGATAGAAGTATCTCGGTAATTATTTTTAATTCTTTAGTTGTTTTAGTCTTTAGTATTTGTTCTGAGTTGTTGAATCAGTCGTTTGCCAGAACCAATCTAAAGCAATTTTTTGTCCGTTTGTCCAAAACCTACAACACCATATGTGGAGAAGTGGATTTGTTTGCTGACAAACTGCCCACTTATAAGAAAGTTGTTTTGAGATTGTTTGAAGCCTTAGCTTTAAGTATTATCCACTTTTCAAATGTTTCCTTTAATTTTGTTACTTACCTTTTAATTGTTTTATTTTATTTTACGTTTACTCGTGCTACTCTCGTTGCATGTTGTGTCACCTTAAAATGCTGTGTATTTATGGTAGTTTTTAGTCAATTTTATTGTTGCATATGCATAAGATATAAGATTTAATGTAACAGCAACTGGTTGTCCTTAATAAATAAAAAACAATAGTTTAAAAAAACTAAAAAACACGCTTATTTAATATTAAAGATTTATTTTCTATTTTTGGTTTTCTATAAAAAGCGTGTTTTTTAGTTTTTTTAAACTATTTTTATTTTTTATTTTAAATTAGTGTAGCACGCACATAGGACATCATCAAGAATTTAAATTTACGAGTATATAGTTTATTTTCAAAGATTATTTTATTTTTGCAAAGTTTTTTTTTAACACAACGCCCGCAGTAGGAATAAATCCTGCGTCGCAGGGGACTTTACAAACATACATAAAACGGACACAAAGAACACCCAGACTTATAACAATAATTAATGGATCACACAAAGTGTCATACCATGTGGGGATCGGACCCACAACACTCAGCTTAGTAGTAAGCGGCGTGGCGACCGCTTAAACCACTACGGCATCCGTGCATTATTATGTTGTGGGTAATGACGCAGAAGCAAAAAGAGCGAAGGATCACCCATCTAAATAATATAATATAAAATATATTATAATATTGTACCACATACACACAACGCCATCTAGTCCCAAACTAAGCAGAGCTTGTACTATGGGTACTAGACAACTGATATAAATACATATATACTTTTTTTTTTGTAAATACATACATATTATACATAGAAACACCCAGACCAAATCAAACATCAAATGTTCATGCACACAAATGTTTGACTTGAGCGGGAATCGAACCCGCGACTTTTGGAATAGCAGTCCGTTACACAAACCACTTCGCCATCCAGTCGTCAATAGCTGACCCGCGAACTTAGGTCTAACAAAAGGAATAAATTATTGGTCGTAGCGTTATATAGCCTACGTCGCCGCGTGTATGTCGTTTATCGCGGTAAAAAGTAGCCCGTTATTCGCTGATAATCTAGCTTTCCATTAGTGAAAGGATTTTTAAAATCGGTATAGTGGTTTAGGCGTGAAAGCGTTACAAACAAACTCATTTTCACATCTATACATAATCTGCCTACCCTTTTCCAAATTTTTATTTGGGGTCGGCGCAGTATGTATGATTTTTCCATTCTACTCTGTCATGCGTCATCTCACTGTTTACTCCCTTCCTAGCCATATCCTCCCTGACGCAGTCCATCCATCTCTTCTTCGGTCTGCCTCTTCTCTTGTACCCTTCAACTCTCATACCTAAAACTTTCTTCGCCACATTTTCCTCATCCCTCCGCATGACATGTCCATACCAAGATAACCTATTACTTCTTAACTTTTCATCCAGTGGCGCTACTTTCAGACTCCCTCGTATATACTCATTCCTAACCTTGTCCATCTGAGTCACACCACACATCCATCTCAGCATTCGCATTTCGGCCACGTTCAGGCGTCTCTCATCCGTTCTCTTAATGGGCCAACTTTCAGAGCCATACAGGACGGCAGGTCTGATAATAGTTTTATAAATTTGTCCCTTCAGTGTTAAGGGGAAACTGGGGTCACAAGTTGTTCCCGTTACCTGCCGCCACTTCATCCATCCCGTATTGATTCGATGCTGTACAGTTCGATCAATCTCACCATCACATTGGAAGAGGGAGCCGAGGTACTTGAAATTGGAGCAGACTGTTATCGCTATCCCATCCAGCGAAATGGTTTCAGGACTGGAGAGACCGCCGAAATCGCAGAACATGTACTCAGTTTTGGTTCTACTGATTTTCAAGCCAACATTCTCCAGCCTTTGCTGCCATTTTTCCAGTCTGCTCTGGACCTCAACCCCATCTTCACCCACCAACACAATGTCATCTGCAAATAGCATGCACCAAGGTGCCTCCTCCTGTATGTCCGATGTCAGAGCATCCATTATCAACAGGAAAAGGTATGGGCTCAGAGCTGATCCCTGGTGCAAGCCCACAGAGACACTAAATTGATCAGTGTTTCCCGTGACCGACCTTACATGAGTGCTAGACTCTCTGTACATAGCACGAATCAATTCTACATACTTTACAGGCACTCTTTCTTCTTTCAAAGCCCACCACAAAACCTCTCGGGATACCCTATCATATGCCTTTTCGAGATCCACAAACACTATATGCAAGTTTTTGTGCGCACTCCTGTATTTCTCACATAGTTGGCGCATTGCAAATATAGCATCTGTTGTCCCGCGTCCTGGCATAAACCCAAATTGACTTTGGGTTTTCTGACTCTCATCTCTTATTCTTCTCTCAATCACTTTCTCCCAGACTTTCATAGTATGTGACATGAGCTTTATTCCTCGATAGTTGTTGCATTCCTGAACATCTCCTTTATTTTTGAAAACTTCACTTTCGCATCTATACAAATATATAAAATTTAAGTGTCTGTTTGTAATATCAAAATTCAAAATAATGGGTTTTTTCATCTTCACATGGTTATTTGCACGATACCTATGCCTTAAAACTAGTTTTTTTTGTCTGTCTGTCTGTTTGTTTGTTCCGGGTAATCTTCTAAACATCTGGACTGATTTTGATTATATTTTAATACCAGGTAGCTGTCTATATAAAGAGTAACTTAAGTTATTTTTTCTCTCAGAAAAACCCTATAAAATTTTGCCCGGTCCGGGAATCGAACCCATGCTCCTTTGTTGATCTTTATCAGCGTGCACGTCTTTACGTGGAATGTATTTAGGAATCAAAATACCAGCTTTTTAAATATTAGTATGGATCTTTTAAATTAGCTATAGAGCTCCACAGTATAACATAGGTTACAATATAGGTTTTCACCATGGAAGTGTGGCTAAACCCTTTTATCTAGATCCATTCAACTGTTCTGGCGTGACTGAGCACCAAACATTCACCTAAAATTTCGCATTTAGGGCGGGGCGGGCGGATGGCGTAGTGTTTTAAGCGGTCACCTCGCCGCTTCCTACTTTTTGATCTGATCTGATGTTGTTGGTTTGATCCCCACATGGGACAACAATTCATGTGATTCACAAATTGTTGTTCTGAGTCTGAGCGGTCTTTGTGTCCGTTTCATTTCATGTACGTCTGTAAAGTCCCGGCGATCCAGGATATGTTCCTAGGAGTTGTCTTTTTTAAATGAGAACAAAATCTTTTAAATTGTAAAATTGCTCTTCTTTCTTTGTATTATTATTCTTGGGTACAAATGGGCCAGCTCGACCGGATTGATATCACAGACTCACAGAAAATAAGGTAAACAATTCTTTTGCTGATTTTCACTGAGTGAGGTTTGCGGAGGCCCAGAGGCGGAGGAGGAGGTTTCTTGTAACTTTGTGTGAAATTCCAAAAGTGAAAAGATTACACACACAGCCACACTGGCAGACCGTCTTAATATTCAAGTGAATTTAGTTAATATATAAATCCTTTTTTGTAAATAGTTGAACAGACTTCAAACAATACTAACAATAATAAAAACACAGCAGCAATCGCGGTAAATTTGCTGTCATTTTTTTAAAGAGTTCCGTTGTCTGTCTCCGAAACTTATGATCAGATCAGTATGAAATTCAAATGGAACCATTTCGGATAAGTCCCTTTCGAACAAAAAAAGAATTTTAAAAGTCCGTCTATATATGACGGAGTTATGCCCGAACATACATAAAAAAGAAATAAACATGCGAATAGATAACCTTTTTGAAATCAGTTAAAAACATTTTTATTATATAACACGTTTTTATTTATAGATCTATAGATGTATAAAAAAGGGGTAATTTCAATTCGAGCAGTTATCCATGCCTCAGTGAATCTTTTTAAACGCCCACAGAACACATAAAATACCCTTCTCTTGTCAAATAATAATAAAAGTTGGCACTGTATTGATTCAAATGGGCAGACGTCGGGGGAAGAGGGAACGGACGGTATGGAGGCCGGACGGAAACTGCAACTTGGTAAGTCCTTGATACAAATTAGGAAAGGACACCTATTGTTCAACACCAGTACTACATATTTGTATACATCACGTTAACTTTTCCGTTATTCGTTGATTGCTCTTGAAAGGGTTAAAAACCACCCTATATTACCGTATCTCTTTATATGTGTAATATTATTCTGGCTGTTTAGTACTAGAATATTCTAGATTCCCAAAGGAGGTTTGGAGACCTCACCTCGGTCAGTACATAACCATGACTACCAAAGAACAAACAGTTAAAATGCGATTCGCTTGCCTCGGTGATGCAGTGGCAACGTATGCGACTGCTGTGCTGAGGTCTCGGGTTCGATGCCCGGTTCCAAAAGAATGTTAGTATGATCTGCAAGTATTTGTTTCGGAATTTGGGTGTTTTCTATGTATAATATTTATGTATGTATTTACAAAAAGTATGTAAGTATTCTATCAGTCAATCTTGTTTCAAGTTTGAAACTAGATGGCGTTGTGTGTCAGATGTCCGAAATGTTATATTATTATTATAAAATTATAGCTTTCAGAGGCAGAAAATACACCTAAGAAATATAAAAAACACCTAAGAAAACAGTGGTTCGAAGAAGAAAAGAAGACAGTAATTTTAGTCAGCTTTGTATATGTTATGTTAATTTTTTTTAATCCGTCTGTGCCAAAAAGACCAGATGGATTTTGGCGTTTGAGAAGTCGTTACATTCGTACAATTGTGAGGGTATTTGCAAAATAATAAACATTAAAATTGCCAGTTTGTAAATTTCAAATATTTAAACATTTCCACGCAGTTGGGTTTTGTTTCTTTTTCAATAACTAGCTTGCCTTCTACAACGGTGTATATTAGTAGGTAGGTACGAATGATTACTTCACTATCCAAACACAAGCTATCAACACACAAAGCATACCACCACAAAATTACTGTATCACTGTTATGACGTGTGCAGAGTCAATGAACTGTGCGTCAGTACTACCAATTAGGTACTTACTGTGCCTGTTTGGGCTACTTTAGCTGTGTTACGGGACTTGAGTAGGCCTAGGCAATAAAAAAAAAGATTGGACATGGCCTGGTTTAATCTTTATTTTATTGCTTTTTTTTATTTACGACATAAAAAAATGTTTGACACCCAAACTTTGCATAATATTGAAGTGTACTATACTGTGAAGTATTTTTCACACTAATATTGTAAAGGCGAAAGTTCGTGAGTGTGTTTGTTTGTATGTCTGTTACTTGTTCACGCTCAACGGCTGGACCGAATTGAAATTCACAAAATGTAAATATTTTACTCATCGGCTAAATAATACACGATGGGGTGGGGCGTAGCTAGTTTTTAATATATGACAATTTGAAAGAAATATAGTAAACGTAATCTTTATTTTACTATATTGGGCAATAAAATAGAACTTAATGTCTTTATCAACTCAATAATAGTTTTATACTTTTAATACCAGACGATCTGTGAACCCAGGCATGTGCTTACAAGGATCACATTTGCCACTTATTTTTTTGTGCGTCTGGAAAACCCCTCGTGCCGTCACTAAGATGGGGTGGCGTGTTGAAATCGATTCGACTAAAGCCACAAGATACACCATACTCCTGAACCTGGTAACAGTTTTTACAAAGATATCCGATTTACTCCCTCTTAGAGTACGGGCAATACCAACCCCACTCCCACTGCTCTGTCCCACTACAGTATACTGTTTTTCTTGTAGAAACTCGCAACAAATTTATCCTCACCTCACATATCTTCCCGTTGTCCGTCAAGTGGGAGATATAAAAAAAAAGTTAAAGGACTTTTCCTTACTACATACTTATAACGAATATACGGAGTGCCACCACCCCTTTTTTTTTTTTTTTTTTTCGTGCGGAATTCCCCTCGGATACTACCTATCGGTGGCATGTCGGACTCGAACCGACTAAAACCGCACGCCGTCTCGGGTACTAATAGCCGTGGAAAGTGCCACCACCCCTATTCATCCCGTGGGTGTGGTAAGAGCCGAATAAGAGAGCAAACTAACAAAGAGAAGGAAACCTTGACACAAACCCTATGCGCAGCAGTGGACTATTGATGATGGTGATGATACTTATAAACAAGATAATTAAAAAAAGCCGACTACATCAAAATTAATACTTCAAATTTACAAACTAGAATTATACATATGTACATACATAAACAACATAACCCTTTCGATTGCCGGAGTCGGGTAAAAAGAAATCATACATGTCGAAACGAAAGTACCTATCAAAGATAGCACTACTGTACATACATTTTATTTCTCTTTCTAATCGTATGTACGTTACATAAGATAAAAGAGAGACAACAAGATAATTTATAGCGAGTAAATCCTTATACAAGATTAAAAGTCATAAAACATTTCACTTTCAGTGTTCGCGTGAGACGAGAATTTTATTAATGTATCATGTTGTTGCATGATTATTTGGAACAGTACATCAGGTGGATAAGTAATTTGTCTGGCCAGGGTCTTGACACGCATATCTTGTTAACATTAACTGCTGCCTATAATATATAAGAAATAACCTAGACTGCCGTCCGTGTAGTGACGGATTTAGAATACGGAGTGTCACCACCCCTATTCAACCCCCGGGTGTCGTAAAAGCCGACTAAGGCGACAAACTACGCAGGACAACAGCGGCAAAGATAAGGAAAACTTGACACAAACCCTATACCAACCCGTCTGGCCTGCGTGGTATAGTAGGCCAAAACCTCCTTTCTAAGGAGAGGCCTATATCCAGCATGATGAACCTAGACTGCTAACGAATCTACGTAGTGTGTTTTCAGCACTGGAGTATTGTTAATAGTCGACAGTACGTATAAAACACAAGTGTTGTGTTCCGTACAGCATTGCTAATAACACAGTGTGTGTTAGTCAGCAGTGTAGGGGTTAACGAGTAACTGAAGTGCATATAATAGGGTAGATTTCTATGTTTGGGTAAAATATAAAACATAATGAAAGTTTTCTGACGACCGAATGGCGTAGTGGTTTGTGTAACGGACTGCTATTCCAAAGGTCGCGGGTTCGATTCCCGCTGAAGTCAAACATTTAATGTTTGATTTGGTCTGGGTGTTTCTATGTATAATAAATATGTATTTACAAAAAAAAGTATATATGTATTTATGTCAGTTGTCTAGTACCCATAGTACAAGCTCTGCTTAGTTTGGGACTAGATGGCGTTGTGTGAATGTAGTACAATATTATTATAATTATTTTCTTGCAAGATATAGTTGGTTGGAGGATATGAGGAGACATTAATACGTTGCCCACCTTTGAGTAACCCCATTCTCTTCTGGGGGGAGAGTAGGCAGACGATCTGCAGTACTATTTTCAGACTAACTTAGTTATCCCCCGGTGAAAAACAACGAAATTACTTGAGGACATTCATCAACAGCCTTTAATAGTCCACTGGACATAAGCCTCTCCTTAGAAAGGAGGTTTTGGAATACTATAATATATTTATATATATATTTGTGTCAAGTTTTCCTTCTCTCTGCAGTGCTGTTGTTCTGCGTAGTTTTCAGGAGGACTTGAGGACATATCTACGCATTAAAAGGTTTAATTGAAAAAATGTGAAACCAATTGAATAGAGCGGCCTGATGGACTCTGAGTAGATTTTGTATTTAATAGACACAAACAATTGTTTCTACTGTATTATTATATATATTACATGGTAGCTATGTAACGTGTCCGCCCCGTCTTCGCACGGGTGCAATGTAGATACTACTAATAATACTAATGTGGTGTCAGTGTGAAGTTATTAATTATACTATATTTTTCATATATACTACAGGACATCTTAGATGTTTTTCTCATGACGCAGTCTACATTTTTTTTTTATGGTATAAAGGGGCAAACGAGCAGACAGGTCACCTGATGGTAAGCAACTACCGCCGCCCATGGATACCTGCAACTCAAAAGTCACAAGTGCGTTGCTGCCCTTGGAGTCCCTCCCGCTCGAGTCAGCGGGAGGAGGGATTTGGGCTCTGGTAACCTCACTCACTCAGTGAAAGGCAAGGAAAGAATTGCTTAACACCGGTTTTCTGTGAGGCCGTGGTATCACTCTGGTCGAGCCGGCCCATTCGTGCTGAAGCATGGCTCTCCCACGGCAAAAAAAAAGCTATTTTGCGGTCGAATTGAAATCCTAGGTAAGAACCTCAGTAATTTCTTGTAATATTGTCCCATCAATGTGATATTCGGCCTTTATTGAACTGGGGTTGCGCGTAAACGTAATACTGTAACATTTTACTTGTGTTTAACGACATTTTGTTGTTAGTACACCAGTTTAATATAGCATCAAGGTCCATCTGAAGTAAGTCACAGTGATCTCAAATACGCCAGTAGATGTGGCCTCACCAAAAACAGGACAGACCTTTATATTTTTTATGGTATATACATATAAACGATCAGACGGGTAACTTGATGGTAAGATACTACCGCCACCCATGGACACCTCCAACTCTTACTAGTCCACTGCTGGACATAGACATCTCCTTAGAAAGGAGGTTTTGGCCTACTACACCACGCTGGCCAGATGGGTTGGTATAGGGTTTGTGTCAAGTTTTTCTTCTCTCTGCAGTGCTCTTGTCCTGCGTAATTTGCTCCCTTAGTCGCCTTTTACGACACCCACGGGATGAATAGGGGTGGTGACACTCTGTATTCTTAATCCGTCACCACACGGAGTCCACACTTCCAACTCAAGGATCACAAATGCAGCCCTTTGAGACCCCGCCCTCAGAATCAGAGGGAGGGGTAGTTTGGGCTCCGCTAATGGCTCTCCCATGGTAAACATACAGGGTTTGTATACATATAGGCGTACACGACCTCTATCTCTTCTAGAGTTACCCGTTGTTAGTCGATAATTGCAATACCCTAGTTTTCCTTCATCTTAACGTTTTATGTTTTTCCTTTGTCCCGTTTTGAAACGATTACATTTTTAAAGCTGATGGTATCAGGCACACGGCCCACCATTAAAGAAACCAGCTAGCAGAAAATTTGTGATGTTTAAACTCGGATTTTTCCCCCGTTTTTAAAACATTTTTCATTGATGCTCGGCTCCTATTGGTCGTAGCGTGAGGTTATGTAGCCTATAGCCTTCCTCGATAAATGGGCTATCCAACACTACAAGAATATTGAATTCGAACCAGTAGTTTCTGAGATTAGCGCTTTCAAATACTAATACTTTAATTGAGGATACAGAGTGGTGGTAGGTTGTTAGTGAAAAAAAAGTGTACAAGCTCATTTAGCTATTAAAGTAACAGTCAAACAAACAAAGGGACTATTTGGCTTAATAATATTACTAAATACTCAATACTTTATTGCTTGCATAATGTAAATACATAGGTGATATCACTTTAATTATAGTGACAACTATGGACCCTGACGGGCGCAGCGCAGTTTGTTTGGGAGAGAGGAATTTTTTTTTTATTATTTATGATAATTTAAGTGTTTATTAGTATAGATTTAAGTAAAATCATAAATGTAGACTATAAAATTGATTTCTCAACATCGGTCTAGCGGTTTTTGCGTAATACTCGAATGTCACAGATGTTTTGCTGACCAATTTTTGAAGAACCCAATCATATTTATATTATAAAGATATGTTTTATATAATAAAGTGAACAAAGAGATACATATATAATCCCTAACTCTCCGTGAATGTAAATCGCGCACTAGCACTTGGTTGAGCACCTTGACCTACGAAGGGCTAGATGCTCTCCTGAATTTTCTGTTCCATTTTTAGTACACTTTCACACACACACACACACATAAGCAGACACACTATTACATACACACGCACTTGCACATACACACATTTCTTCATTTGTTTCTGTTCATAACTTTTAAATGTAAGTATAAATATTTGTATTAGAATTTTGTGACATCTCCGGAGGTGGGCGTTGATAACTGTGTCACAGTTGCAAACTACTACAGTTATTCTCGTGCACAATTGCAATGTACCCTAATTTTTGTTTCCATTAAATATATTTATTACTAGCTGAGACCCGCGGTGTTGTTATAACCGCAGGCAACGCCGCGGGGCGAAGCTAGTCTAAAAAAAGTAGCCTAAGTTACTCCTTATGTCATCAGCTATCTGCCAGTGAAAGTCCCGTCGAAATCGGTCCAGCCGTTCCAGAGATTACCCGGAACAAACAGACAGACAGACAGACAAAAATTGTAAAAAATGTTATTTTGGCATATGTACCGTGTAAACATACATATGCATTTAGTAAAAAGCGGTTATTTTAATATTACAAACAGACACTCCAATTTTATTTATTTGTATAGATTTGTATATATATCAGAGAAAATAAAGGCGTAACCTAATGTACTGATATTTCTCAATAGTGAAACATGTTTTCTTTGAAATATAAGTTAAACATAGCCACTACTGGTTAACAGCTCCTAGCCAGGCGGGTAACTTTATTAGTATGGTCAACGAAGCGCACTCATTTAAGCAATATCCTAACAAGCTATTCAAGTGTGAACTAATCATGCAAGTCTGAATATTTCGTATTCCATATTACCACAATGGTTTCGTTAGATTGCAGTTAAAATAACGTAGCGTTTTTTTTTATGAAAGCAGGGCATTTACTGCTCCTTAAGATTAAGAGAAGGAAAACTTGAAACAAACCCTATACCAACCCGTCTGGCCAGAGTGGTATAGTAGGCCAAAACCTACTTTGTAAAGAGAGGCCTATGTCCAGCAGTGGACTATTATAGGCTGTGGATGATGGATGGTAGATGAAGATTAAGAAATCGCTTAATATTTTAAATGATACATGTTAGGGACGATTTGCGCAAGATGGCTGGCAGGAGGCGAGATTATGTCAAGCAGTGGTGATGATATAAAAGAGTCAATTTGTGAAAGTATTGATGGGGTGGATGACTGTCGAGGTCAAATCAATATTAAAATAATCAGATTGCTGATAAACATTTTATATATTTTGAAATGCATACATTTTAGAGATAATAACACTTATTTCTACATATTTTTTTTGGATTTATTTTATTTCCTACTCTTCTAATTTACTTCTGATAGATTTCGTCGCGTTTAACTTTTCCTTTGACTTCCCGAATGTCATAACTCGGTGTGTTCGTTGGTCACTGCTGTTTACACTGGTGTACAGGAGTTACATTAGTAGGCGTGTTCTTCATCTGGGAATACTCCCTGTATTCCCAGATGAAGAACACCCAAACACAAAACAAATGATCGTGCTTATCACACACTTCCTTAGTGGGAATCGAACCCACGACCTTTGGCTAAACAGTCATCACTAACCAATGGACCAACAGGCCAGTAGGTATCGGATATATGGTAATAATCCACTAGATATTTATTCCAAGAATAATTAAAAGCCGTCATTTATTCAAACAGATATTATTATTGAAGTAATAAATATATTATATTACTAACATAATTTCCTCAAAACAAATAATTTACATAATAAAATATCGTAGACAAAATGGCACACACCTGTGTTAGACGATATTATCATTTTTGATAGTTTCTTCCTCTTCGTCCGAGTATTTGTCATAAACTAGGTTGGGGTCGGCTTTATAAAAGTACTACGAGACGGCTGAACTTCGATTTTTTACGTGGAGCGACTGCCATTAGACCTTCACAACCCGAGTACTAGACGATATCGAAATCCTGTAAAAATCCTGTAGAAAGACTCTGGTCGGGTTTTAACTGCCCGTAACGATTGCCAGAGATATTCGTATGGCAAACGGGACCGGCGGCTTAACGTGCTCTCCAAAGCACGGAGGGGTCTCAATGTGTTGAGAATGGTCACCCATCCATAGACTGACCTGGCCAGGGTTGCTTAAATTTAAAATGTAGTAACCTGTTCGGTTACTATTTAGCCACGAGGCCATTATTTTTGATAGATATCTTCCATTTAATACGTGGAGGAAATTCTTTGGTACCCCCTTTAAAGCAAATATGGCGCAAGGAAGCTTATCATATTTGGAATATTTAATGTTCATATGTAAAATGATAAAAAAAAAAAAATTTAAACAATATGTGCTAAAAACAGCAACATAAAAGTATAGGAGCCCAGTATATTTTAACTTGCAACGGAACAAAAATCTATACAATGACGGTTCAAGTTGTACTGGACAATGGAATAAGACAATCAAAACGGAAATTCGACCGCCAGGCGATCTTTAGCATGCATGTATACATAAATTAATCCTATTTAGATTATAACTGACTTAATGTTTATCTGACTATATAATCTGACTAATATATTTAGTTTTTATACAACGTACTCTAAGCTAATATAACAGATTATGTAATAAACAGAATTAATTAATTAATAACGAAAGGCAAATATTATCTGTATCATCATCATCAGCCTATCACAGTCCACTGCTGGACATAGGCCTCTCCCATTGCACGCCACTTATAATATTACCTAATAATATTGTTGCGGTTTCCCTTCACTATGCTCGAAACGAGCGGGAACGCCTCCCTACGATTCACCGGTCGCCATCTTGATCGGCCACTTTTGCTTGTCGGCTCACGTCGTGTTCGCAATGCACTCAAATATAAATTGTACTTAACTTAAAACAATACAACAGTTACTCATAAGTCTCGTTATTTGTTACTACCAGAGCCACAAGCTATCGAACGTAACAATATAAAAAAGTTGAATAGTCCCCCCCCCCCCAGAATCCTGGGAAGAGGGGATTTGGAAAAAATGTAAAATGCAAAAACAGGATTGGTTAACACCGAATTTCTGAGCATCATGTCGTTGGGGCCAGCACTTTGGTAGATATCGTTTTTTTGTTTTTAAACAATGGCAGGATTCTCCGACTAGGTGAGGTTATCAAACCTGGCGGGCAGGGCAATGGCAGTTGTCGTTAGATTAATCTTAATTGTAAAGGTGACACTAGGTATATAAATAAGAATATATTTTCCTACATTCACACAACGCCATCTAGTCCCAAACTAAGCAGAGCTTGTACTATGGCTACTAGACAACTGATATAAATACATATATACTTTTTTTTTGTAAATACATACATATTATACATAGAAACACCCAGACCAAATCAAACATTAAATGTTCATGCACACAAATGTTTGACTTGAGCGGGAATCGAACCCGCGACCTTTGAAATAGCAGTCCGTTACACAAACCACTATGCCATCCGGTCGTCATATGATAGTTAAAATCGTCGGTTTGTAAATTTTAAGTATGTTTACATTTTCACAAAGTTGGGTTTATATTTTAGGGTTCCGTACCTCAAAAGGAAAAAGCGGAACCCTGATAGAATCACACTGTTGTCCGTGTGTCTGTGTGTCAAGATCCTTTATCTCGATCTAAACCATATATTCAGGTCTACGGTCCTTTGAAACTGTAAATAATCAAAACTACTAAATTTATGCCGCAAAAAAACGCATATTTCAACACTCTCAAGGAAATCAAAATTCAACTTCCCGTTGACCTTTAACATTGTCTTATACTACAAGCTTTACATTTGTAAATAAATCATAAAAATATAGTCTTTATTTAAAGTACGTAATCAATCACCTAGGTAAAATTTCTCTTTTAAAACTCAAAAATATAAGTAATTATAGGTTTTGGAAACTGAATTTCGGGCAAAGCTCGGAAAAAACTACGAGATTCGATTTCTGAACTATTTATAATATATACCTACAAATGTGTACGGAACCCTCGGTAGGCGAGTCCAACTCGCACTTGTCTGAATTTTTTTGTTTATTAAAAAGTAATGAAACCTCTCGTTTCTAAATCATTTAATACACTTTT
Source organism: Arctia plantaginis (assembly GCA_902825455.1). NCBI lineage: Eukaryota > Metazoa > Arthropoda > Insecta > Lepidoptera > Erebidae > Arctia > Arctia plantaginis. The sequence goes on along the minus strand of CADEBD010000336.1, from coordinate 3,413,558 downwards.
CACACATTTTAGTAAGTTTTTTACATTTAATAATATAATATATATTTTACAACATCAAGCCTAGGTAACAGAAAACCTGAACACACTGTTATAAAAATTGTAAGTTACAATCATCTCGATATTATGTTATCTTCAAAGGAATACAAAAGAGTGCTTTTATAACTATCAAAGGATAAAAATAGCCCTGTTTATGAATGTTTTAACAATGCAGTACGCACTTACAATTATTCAAAGTCTGTGTACCACATGTCATAATTATGTTTCGTCCCAGACAACAGTGTGATCTTTTTAAAGTAATAAAAAGTGATGTGGGGTTAGGAAGAGTACACTGTATTAGAGTTTAAGCTGTAATAATTATACACATTTATAGAATACTTTATGCAAGAAATATAGACTTGAAACTTATGCTTAAAATTTAAACTACGGGCCTCTCCGAACAGCGATATTTACCCACGAGCTTTTTATTCTCGCTTATTATATTCCGCTGTCGAAAATACACCTACTACGCACTGCGAATAGCCATATATGCCATAGTCATATCTACTTCACACTGCACAAAACATTCGCGCCGAAATTCGCTTCGCGGTCAATTTACATTAAAACACAGATTTTTTCGCGGGAAATGTTATTCCGCCAGTGCGGCTAGTCCTTCTTAGATCCCATGTGCGGTGAAATATCGCTGTGCGGGCAGTACCTTAGTTTAACTTAAAAAAATAGGATTAAAACTTTTTTAAGGGGCCAAATGAGAAGACGGGTCTCTTAATGGTAAGCGACTACATCCGCCAATGGAACCGGCAACACAAAAGTCCCAAGTCGCCGATCTACTCTCCCCCACCCCTCAAAGAATTAAGGGGTTTGGATCTCTGACACTAGATGAAATGCAACGAAAAAATTGTTTAACATCGGTTTTCTTTGAGGCCGCGGTATCAGTACGGTCGAGCCGGCCATGTGTGCCGAAACAAGGCTCTCCCACGGACGGAATTCAGTTACGATTCGCTGTTTATTGAAGATTTTTATAGTTATACATAGAAGATATATTATGTAATGTTAATACATACATACATTACTAATCAGTATCATTCCAAATAAGCTATTTTATAAAATAAAGTAAGTAGAGGCCATAGACCCACCCGTCACCCGACCAGCAAAATCTGTGGCTCGGTGTCCACTCACACACGATAGGTGGTCCACGGGTGGCCGCCGCGTTGTTAACTATTAAATGTCCTGTCATCAACGAGTGGACATTGCGTTGTCCGCGAATAGATTAGTAGTTAATCAGGGACCGTCACTCGTCGATGCATCGTCCTCCACTACACTACAACCACTCGCGAACCAGGACCTGCGCATGGGCTACGGGTGGTCACCGAGTGGTCCACTTGGCGTCCACGCGTTGTCAACCCGCAGACGAGGCACTCCGTAGTTAATATAGTGACCCATAGAACTCCTTACAAAGAATACTAATGACCTTAAAGTGTCCGTGTGATGACGGATTGAGAATACGGAGTGACATCAACTTTATTCTTGCGTGTTATACTTATTAACGTGCGTGTCATAAAAGCCGACTAAGAAGGACAAACTACGCAGGACATCAGCACTGCAAAGAGAAAGAAAAATTGACACAAATCCTGTAGCAACCCATCCGGCCACAGTATAGTAAACCAAAACCTCCTTTCTAAGGAGAGGCCTATGTCCCGCAGTGGACTAGTAAAGGCTGATGATGATGAAACTATAGTAAACAATAAAATATGAACTGTAACGTATAATTCTAAGACTTCAAAATTCAGAACCTTTAGGCCACAATACCCACTTCTACTTTTCTTGCGACTCCACCACTAAGGTATCCACTATTTTAAACTATTTTAAAGTAACTTAATCCTAAAGCAGGAATATTCAATGCTACAGTTCCGTTTTAATAGTGCACTATCCGCAAAGCTCAAGTAGCTCAGTGGCGGGTGGGAGGTAGGAAGGGGGGAAGGTCGTTATGTAGGAGCAGACTTGCCTTCTGTATCTCGAAGTGCATAGTTAAGTGGAGATAAGAGATGAAGGGCTGCGGTGTGCGATCAATAATGTAGGTCGTGCGTAAAAATGTTCTGTTGTGTTTTACAGTCAGGTATATTATTATTCTACATAAGTAATTAAACTCTATTTAAAGAGAGTTAGCTTTTTTCTGGATGAGAAATAAATAATAATAACCTCACACAAGGCCATCTGATCTTGGGATAGTACAAACTCTGCCTAGTTTGGACTAGGCAAAGCTTGACAAGGCCATCTGATCTTGGGATAGTACAAACTCTGCCTAGTTTGGACTAGGCAAAGCTTGTACTATGGTAACCAGTAAACATACTTGTATGTTTCTAAATTCATACATATTAAAGATAAATTATACCCAGAAACAGGACAAACGATCGTGCTCATCACACAATAATTTGTCCCGTGTGGGAATCGAACCCACGCCCACTTGCTTAGCAGTCAAGATCGCTGACCAATAGACCATTAAGTCAGTCAATTGATTTATGTATGTATTTATCTTTGTTTAGTCACAGCTATCATTTAATCATAATATATGTTATATGACACATAACATTTTAGTTTTTTTAATTCTTTTAACACAATTATATTCTGGAAGTAGGTGCAGCAAACTGCCGCTCAAATTGGAGACACCCAACAGCATATCCATGCTACAGATCTTTTTAAGACACTACTGATATCATAGTAGTAAAAGAAGGAACACCAGAACACCCGGTAAAGTAGGAGAAAGATGTTTTAAAAATAAAAATATGTTGCAAGTGTTTATAACCGGTAACAGTAGCTTGGTAACCCCTTACCATCAGGCATTAATTGTCCCAGTTTACTAACCCATATAAAGAAGTATTTAATATTTTATATTAGCATATAAGAAACACGCTATAAAATAGGGCAAAATATGAAAAAAAAACTGCTGTAAAAACGACCATATGCAGTATAAGGCTTTTGGTCAATGTTTTAAGAATCTTGGATAACCTACTAGACATATTGAATTTAAAATGAAATACGATCTACGCATAAATGGTAGACTGTTTACAAATAAGGAACCCTGTATTTATTTTACGGATAATCAAATAGGTACGCTATTTAATTTTCACAGTCTAATATATTCTGTGGCGTATGTTCGTGCTTATGTGTGTGATTCTGAAAGTCCACGATTTGATTCCTGGGGATTTTTAGGTTTTCGTTCTGGGAGAGCCATGCTTCGACACATATGGGCCAGGCTCGGCAGGAGTGATTTTTTGTTCTTTAATAATTTCATTCTTTTTCTTTAATATTTGATCTTTTTTAGATTTTTTCTAATCGTTCAGCATTTACATAAACATACAATTTATAAGCCTATTGGTCTAGTGGTTAGTGAACCTGACTACTAAGAAAGAGGTCGAGGTTCGATTCCCACCCAAGGCAAATAATATTGTATGAACAGCATTATCATTTGTTCTGTGTCTGGATGTAATTGATCTATAATATTATGCCTGTATTTAGAAATATATAGGTATGTTTATCAGCAGTCTGGTTACCATAATACAGGCTCTGCCTTGTTGTTTGTGTTGTTGTGTGTTTGGGTTCAGACTGCCGTGAGTGTGATGTATGAAGGTATTAATATTTATTTATCATTAATTTCACTCGAGTCACCAACAAAGACTGCACGGATGGCGTAGTGGTTTAAGCGGTCGTCACGCCGCTCACTACTACGCTGAGTCTGATCCCCACATCGGGCGACACTTAGGCTAAAATTTATAAAGCGTACTTAGACTTTGCTCAGACTTTGCTTACGCTAAACTTACCTAAGTTCCTGCTCAGTGTAATCTTAGCATTCGAATTTATAGTCCTCTTGGGCTAAGAATTTACTGAGTGTATGCTAAGCAAGAGCTCAGGAAAATTTTTTAAACGTTTCGATTTGCATAGCATATTAATTTAAATTCTTGGTATTTCAAAAATATATTATTTTTTAAATAGCTGTAATAACCTAAAATATTAGTAATCTTATAAATTTTATCATATTATTGTATTTCAATCAATTAACACCTTTAGTTTTCATTGATTTTAAGTGATAAAAGGCAAAAATAACACATGTACAAGTAAAACAAAACGTACGTATATTTGACTTGTCAAATGTCATAACAATATTTGAGGTTGTCTCGTCTTGAGTTCATTCGCAAATATATCAATTTCTTGTATTAACTTTTTATCTTGACCCTGGCACACCCTTACGGACTTCTGTTACAACGCTTTCGAACTAGATTACGGCTTTTCTTCCTGGACAATCGAACCATCTTTTCACATTGACTCTGGCATATTAATCGTAAGTAATCGCTAAGTCATGGATTTTGGTGACTTAGACTATGCTAAGCATTTGCTCAGCTTGAGCTAAGCATTATGACTATAAATTTCAACGCACACTTAACTCGTGAGGTAAGTCTGAGCAAAGTCTAAGTACGCTTTATAAATTTCAGCCTTAGTGTGATACACAAATTGTTGTTCTGGGTCTGGGTGTTCTTTGTGTCCGTTTCATGTATGTTTGTAAAGTCCCCCGCGACACAAGTTATGTTCCTATTGCTGGAGAGGTCTTTTAAAAAAAAAAAACTATGAGAACGAATTCCAAGCAATCAGCTCCTGCGGTATCAGACCGATACGACCTTCAAACCTTCAAGAAAAGAGCGTACTCGTTCCTTAAAGGCCAGCAACGATCATGAGATCCCTGAGTTACTTTCCATCTGGCGATCTGTCTGCTCGTTTGGGTCCTCTATCATAAAATAATAATGCAGCAAAGGAAATAGAAGAGTCTGCATGTTCTTTGTGTCCGTTTCATGAATATTTGTAAAGGACTAGGACCCCCACTACACAAAATATACTTATTCCTAATGCGGGAGTTATCTTTTTAAAAAGAAAAGAAGAGATTTTTGGAATAAAAAACTATCATATGTCCAAAAACCTCCTTTCTAAGGAGAGGCCTATGTCCAGCAGTGGACTATTAAAACCTGTTTAAAAAAGATGATGATGAAACTATCTCCAAATCAAATTACGTCTAAAATTCGGTTCAGTTTTAAGCGCGAAAAGGTAAAGACACACTTTGGCATTTATAATATTAGCATGAATTACATCATTATGTTGTATTCTGCTACATACGCACCAGACCGTGGCTTTATTAAAATAATCATCTCAGAGGCTTGACGACTGTGCAATGACAGTGATACAGTAGAAATATATATTTTTGCTACAATAAACTCTAACATAGATATTATCTTAAAGCTGGTAAAAGTAAATTACTGGTTATTAAGTAATTTTGCGATTTGGACGTAAAACAAAGTGATTACATAATCTTGTTGGGTCTACCCTTTATAGCACAAGATTTTATATTATAATATTATTTTGTATAACAACGGATAGCATAAACTTAATTTCGCAGAAAATCGTTTGGGAGACACTCATTTATCACATATGCAAAACTCTAATTTTGTAAGTCATAATCATCTTTGGGTGTCTCCGTGCCTTATATCGATTGAAGAACTTCGTTCCCGCTAAAACTAAGGTTACGCTTATGCAGTCCTTAATTATTCCCATAATCGACTATGGTGATGTGTGTTTCGACCTGAATGCAGACCTTCTCAATAAACTAGATCGCCTTCTTAATAACTGCATTCGATTCGTTTTCAATCTTAGCAAGTATGAGCACGTGTCTGCTTTACGTTCCCAGCTGCAATGGCTCCCAATTCGTCAGCCCCGCAGTTTACGAGCACTGACTTCTCTCTTTTCTTTCCTCAACTCTCCATCGTTACCTGAATATCTCGTACCCCACTTCCGTTTCCTATGCTCCAATCACGATCGAAATCTTCGATCAACCAACAATATGCTTCTTCTATGCCCCTCTCACACCTCTAACTTCATCAACTCCTCCTTCTACGTCCAGTCAGTTCTCCTCTGGAATGCCCTCCCTGCCGAAATCAGGATGTCAACAAATCGCCTTGCATTCAAGAGAAAAGTGCGCGATCTTCTTCGGGGTGAATTGGCGAAATAGTTACAGCTCTAGTTCCCGACTGAGTATTTATATATTTTATTAAATTTATGTAGGTTTATGTATGCATGTGTGTTTTTATATTGTGTATGTTTCTGGACCTAAATTATGTTAATATCATATATTATTTTGCACCTACCGCATCATATTTCTACATCACCTGAAGGTTGACTGGGAGAGAATGCCTAATGGCATTAAGTCCGCCTTTGTACAATATGTGCATTAAGTTTAAAATAAAATAAATAAATATAAACTTCATATCCATAACAATTAAAAAGTAGAACCATCATATCACCGAAAGTTTATAGTCAGAATCGTTTTTGTGCATAAATTCCATATCGATAGTCATTTAAATATAGAACTATCATTTCTCAGGCAGTGTACAGTGAGAATCACCTTTTAGCATTCATTTCTATCTATCCATCATGTTATATTTCTTACCATAATAAGAAAGCCAGCAAACATGCAACCAAGAATGCAGCATGCAGCTTATCTGTCTCGGCTCCGGTGCTGCGAGGCTCCGGCGGTACCACGCGAGTTTAGAGTCGCAAATGAATTCAACGCTCATCGACGCGGCTGAGGCTGGCCGGCATTGCATAGCAAGCCGAACCACCGCGGCGACGAGCCTTGAAACCACCTCCTCCTCAGCTCGGGGGCCGCCTCGCCCCTCCGCGCCTACGCGGGCTTAAATTACACTCTAGGGGTAGGGCAGACAAGACTACGTGGAGTCGCTTTTGCAGCGATTCGTTTCTGTCAAAAATTTTATTGCAAAACCATTGATTTTTTAAGATCATTTTTTAAATGTAAAAATGGTATTATATAGCAATATGGCTATTAAATTTATTCCAAATGCAATTGTACCAAATAATCGTCGCTCTAAATAAACGTTATGCCATACTAAATTAATTTAATTCAGAATTGCCGCATAATTATCATAATTATTAATTAGCATTATAATTATAATATTTCATATCGATAGTATAATTATTGTTTGGCCGAATGTTTATATGTCCGAATTTATAATGGCATACTTTTAAGATGTCATAATTTTATTTAGCATTATAATTATCACATCATCACATCAACAGCCTATACTAGTCCACTGCTGGACATAGGCCTCTCCTTAGAAAGGAGGTTTTAATCTACTATACCACGCTGGCCAGACGGGTCGGTATAGGGTTTGTGTCAAGTTTTCCTTCTTATTGCAGTGCTGGTGTTCTGCGTTGTTTTGCGACCTTAGTTGGCTCTTACGACACCCACGGGATGAATTAGGTAAGTGACATTCCGTATTCTTAATCCGTCACTACACGGACAGATATATATTATATTAGGACCCAAGATATTTGTGTCCGTTATGGTTCTCTGTTAAATAGGATGCATGCCTATCTTTACTTCATTTTATCACCCGCTTTGTTAAGGTGGGAAATGACTTTATAATATTTCTAACTCCTCCAATTTTATTCTAATTAGTTTCGTTGCGGGTTCAAAGACAGTTTAATTCTTCCTGGGACTTCCTTGGTGTCATAACTCGGTGTTGACTGTTGATGGTTGATTAACTGATAATTCGTGGGTCACTGCTGTTGATCCAGGTGTACAGGAGTTAAAGTAGTGGGTCTGGGAAGGATTGGTCCAAAAAGTTCCCTTGCAGAGAGAGGCTGTATACCTCTATGCGACGATAAGAGTTTAGCCAACGGATCGTTATTTGAAAATGTATTTTCAACGTTATTAAGTTATTTTAAATTCTGAAGTTTCTTCTTTTAGTATTTATTAAATTCTTCTTCGTCTTGTTTTATCATACAATTTATGTTGTCATTATATAAAATAATGTGATCTCTCAGGGATATTAACATACTACGATGACTCAAATCGCCTTAGATCCGCATTTAAATTGTGATTCACAAAACGGTAATTAAGTTTGAAGTAATTTGTAAACTGCGTTATTGAGGCTTGGCTGGGGGGGTTAGTTTATTCAAGCTAGTATCTAAGCTTATGAAACCACTAACGCGTTAAGTGTTTAGCATTCGTCTAACAAGGTACTTTGGTTTTGGCCATGGATGGACAAACATGTCTCCCACCACACAGTTACAGAACATTTCACCTTATCTAAGAAAACAGTTACACGAGTATACAAGAACGAAGGTCTCCCCATGGAGAACTAACTAACCCAGTTTTAAGCAGTCCACATCCATCCACTGCCAGCCACTTTCCTTAAATCGTTGGTCCATCGTTCCGCAGGGCTCTCTACACTACGTCGTCGTTGCTAATCACTGTCTTCATTCTAACAAATGTCGACTGCAGCGACCATTGGTTCACCTGGAGACACAAGATACAAGATCCAAGGGTAGGTGCCCTCCCTTTCAAATGTCTTACACGCTTACAGATCTTTTGAAAATTCTAGTTAGAACTATAACCTATCAGGGATACATTTTTAAACGACTTAATAAAGGGAGACGTCTGAATGAAATTAGTCAAAATTATTTATAGAATTTGTCAGTATGTTTATCAATAGTCTGAGTAAAAGGTCTGCCTAGTTTGGGACCAGATGGTCGTGAAATGTGTGAAGTTATTATAATTATTATAATAACTTGATGACGATAACGTCATGATCGTCTACAGCCTTGACAAGCAGACTCCGTTAGGTGATGATCCGTTAGGTGATGATGAGTCTTTGTTTGAATTTCATTCCATCACATAAATTAGTATACCTGTGAGCGATGAGTCAAATGTCCGTTTTGTGATTCATGAATACAGGAAATAAACTAGCCGTTTTTAAGTTGGAAAGTGAACGGATGATTATTTTGAAAAGATGTTATTTTCGTGTGTATTCAAAAAGTGTTTTAAAAATTCAAAAAGTTCTCAATCGATTGAGCTCAAAATTTAACACGATATACAAACCGCTTCAAAGGTTGTTTTTATTTATTTTTCGCGTCAGTTTTGTTTCGCTTTTCTCATTAATGCAACCACGATGTACCACAACCAAGCGTGGCAGGTCCCAGAATCTCAGTTAAATTTGAAGAAAAATAATTCCCCTTTAATGTTGATACAATTTGTCATGATTTAGGCGCATTGGAGTAGATACTACCTTTTTATAAAGAAACTCTAAGGTCTTTTAGAGAAAAGACAGCTTTCGTGATTCTTACCGGTCTTTTGAAGTGTAGCGTGATGATCACTATACAGCAGACGCGACAGTGTATACACTAATAAAAAAAGTTATTACACCGACACATAAAGCAGTCACTGTTTCGTAGTATTAAAAAACGGACAAGTGCGAACCTGAAACACCGAGGGTCCCGTACAAATTTGTACGTACAACCATATTTTGTCCAAATTCAGGTAAAGACTTTAGAATTTTTTTGCTCCTTTTTAACCGACATTCTTATGTTGCATAACATAACAAATTAATGGATTTTACCCATTTTGTGTTGTCTCACATCATCCTGACATCAGCTACCCTTAATAGTCCACTGCTGGACATATGCCTTTTCTTAGAAAGAAGGTTTTGGCCAATTATGACACGCTGACCAGACGGGTTGGTATAGGGTTTGTTTCAAGTTTTCCTTCTCTATACAGAGTGTTGTTGTCCTGCGTAGGTTGCTCTCTCAGTCGGCTCTCACGACACCCACGGGATGAACAGGGGTGCTGGAACACGGAATGTGTTATGTCCTTGCCTTTGGTCAACTGTAATGACTCTAGGTCACTGGAAAACACGAGTCCTAAACAACCTTATATTATAACTGCTGGACCGATGGATAAAACAATATTCGATGTTAATTACAATCTGAAAGCTCCACGCCGCCTTGACAAAAAAAAACTGGTACGAAGGCAAACGAGCAGACGGGTCTATGATGATAAATGACGATCGCTGCCCATAGACACCTGCTACTCAAAAAATGCGTTCCCCCCCATAATTAGGGGAATCCTAAAAGCTAATCTAGTTAAAATATAAAAAGTACAAAGTAACGTCGTGACAATAAATCTTTGTGAACATTACTAGTACTAGGTATTAAATAGGGTGTATATTAACCCTCGTAGCACCATAAATGCACGCAAAGAGCTCAAGTAACACGTAAAACATTTTTACCTACAAAAAGCATGTAAAATACTTTGTTCGGTTTTTTTTTTTGACGGACTTCTTGGTCTAGTCTAGTAGTTAGTGACCCTGACTGCTAAACCAAAGGTCGTGGGTTCGATTCTTAACAAGGAGGACAAATAATTATGTGTAATCATTTGTTTAGTCTGGGCGTAATGTATCTATAACTAGCTGTTATCTGCGGCTTCACTCGCTTCATTATTTCCTATTTCATGTTGTTTTACTTTGAATATTACGAAATTAGCTACAGAATTTCAAGTTTGTGGCCTTGCGGTTAAGACTCTGCGTGGATGACTCAGTCAGTTAGTCAGTGCAAGTTATTTTATATGTATAGATATGTATGTGTGTTTCGTGTGATGACGGATTAAGAATACGGAGTGTCACCACCCCTATTCATCGATTGGGTGTCGTAAGAGCCGACTAAGGGAGCAAACTACGCAGGACAACACGGCTGCAAAGAGCAGGAAAAATTGACACCAACCCTATACCAACTCGTCTGGCCAGTGTGGTATAGCAGGCCAAAACCTCCTTTCTAAGGAGAGGTCTGTGTTCAACAGTGGACCATCAGAGGTTGTTGATGATGTATGTGTTTAAGTATGTTTATCAGTAGACTGGTCACCATAGTAAAGGCTCTGCCTAGTTTGGGATCAGACGGCCGCGTGTGAGATGTATCAAATCATTATAATTATTTTCTTATTTGTTGTTCTTTTTTTAAAGACAACTCCCGCATTAGGAATATAACCTGTGTCGCGGGGGATTATACAAACATACTGAACAACAATTTGTGGACCACAGAAAGTGTCTTCCCATGTAGAGATCGAACCCACAACACTAAGCGTCATAGGAGACTGGTTAAACCACTACGCCATCCGTGCATCAGTTATTTAGTACTAACTAATGCTTACAGTTTTACCTGCGTTTAGTTACCCTGTTCTGCTCTCTAAAGTTCGTAGCGTGATGTTGAATAAAACCTATAAGCTTCCTTCCGAATTGAGCTATTATCAAATGCATTTCTTTCACTCCGGCCAACACTCAGAGCCTCATCAACAGCCTTTAATAGTCCACTACTGGACATAAGCCTCTCCTTAGAAAGGAGGTTTTAGCCTACTTGACTATCCGGGTTTATTATTTTAGTTTTATATTTGTATTTGAGGTGAACAATGATAACAATTATTGTGAATGTGAGTTTGTTTGTAACGCTTTCCGCCGTAGCTACCCAACCGGTAATAATGTAATTTTTCATACATATTTTTAGGGGTACAAACGACATACAACTTCCATCCAGGAAAAAGTTTTCCTGACGAATTCAATTATAAAATTTACACGAGTAAAAGCTAGATTTTTATAAAATAGCATTTCGTTTGTGAACAGTTTTAAAATATACACCATTAATTTATTTTTATTTATTTAGAATGTTAAGTGGGTGGAGTAAGGATAGAGTTCAATGTGCTTTCTGTTATAGAAATATACAAATATACAGTGCTCTATTTTCACAATCCAAGTGGCCATCTACCGCAAGGCCTGGAAAGTTAATTGGTAACCAGCGGACAAGAACAATATCTAGTCAATCTTACAAATGTACCAGTCGGGCAATTACCACCAACAACCCAACAAGACCCTAAAGAATCATCCCATTTGTATGCACTTATAGATGATTCTACAGGGTACGAAGTGTGGTATAACTCACAACAACAACAACAACAACAAGAAATACGTCCTGTGTCGCAGGGACTTTACAAACGTTCATAAAACGGAGACGAAGAACACACAGACTAATTGGGATCGAAATCGAACCCACAACACTCAACGCAATAGGAAGCAGCGAGGTGAACGTTTAAAATACTACCCACGCCATCCGTGCAGTCCAAATATTGTGCTTAAACGGCAGTTTAACTAAAATTTCCTCACTGTTGATATCAATAATTTCATACAGAATATTTCAGAACCCGTCCAGTTTCTATTAGAACAATTAATTTCGAATCATAACCTTGTATATACATTGCATTAATCAATGCTACTTAGCGATATAACACTGAGTTGCGATTGGTCTCGGGCGTAATTTTTAAGATTTTTACTGTGGGAATACTATTCCTCGGCACAAATAAATAATATTTTTCGAATATTTGATACATACCGCCATTTAATTTCAAACTAAGCAGAGCTTGTACTATGAAAGTTAGATAGACTGATAGAATACTTTTACGCTTTTTTTTTGTAAATATATATTTTACATAGAAAACACCCAAACTCCGAAACAAATATTTGCGGATCATACAAACATTTGCTCCGACCCGGGAATCTAAGCCGAGACCTCAGCACAACAGTCGCATACGTTACCACTGCATCACCGAGGCAGTCAATGGGCCGGTTTGACCAGAGTTATAGGCCACGGCCTCACAGAAAACCGGTGTTAAGTAATTATTTCGTTGCTTTTCAACGAGTGAGTAAGGTTACCGGAGCCCAGCCTTCCCACCCCCAGAACTCACTTGCCATCCTGTGATCTGTCTGCTCGTTTGCCCCCTCTGGCGTTTGGGTTACATGTTGTTATAACAGTATGACATTGCGGTCACAAGTGCTTTGGCATGATTTTGCCGGTTGAAAATACTTTTGAGCGGTTAATAGTTCTGACTAACATTTATATAGAGTTTTGGCCGAAATATTCACATGCCTATGTCATTTCATGAGGAGTATAATAAATTGACATAGTGACGCCATCTTCGGTCAATATTTTTCACAAAATGAAATGTTAACACTTTTTAAAATTTCAACACGATTTATCAGCTCCTGCTATCTTAATCCGTAGATTATGATACATGATCGCAAAATGAGCGGCGATAACAAAAGTCCTGGATGCACCGACTTTGTATTTTTACTGATGACTCAGTTTAAAAGAGGCGCCTCAATAAAAGTAAGGCAATTGAAGCCACAAACTAATGATATTGAGGGACTATGATTTTTAGATTGTCAGTGAATCAATTTACATTGTTTATATATTCCCCGTAGTGTATATCCATGTGAAGACGGATTAAGAATTGTCACCACCCTATTCATCCCGTGGATGTCGTAAGAGCCGACTAAGGGAGCAAACTACGCAGGTCAACAGCACGTCAAAGAGAAGACAAACTTGACACAAACCTTATACCAACTCGTCTGGTCAGTGTGGCATAGTAGGTCAAAACCTCCTTTCTAAAGAGAGGCCTATGTCTAGCAGTGGACTATTTAAGACTGTTGATGATATTGTTGATGGATGGATCTGGCCCTCTGCTTATGCCATAAACTAATGATGGTTCAAGTATCGATCAGGTAAAATACTTTCCTTCAAGATAAAGACCCCTACGTCTTTTACTGTATCTCTGGCAACCTGTATTATTACCAAATAGCCTCTGTAGGCGATGATTCACAAAACACAATCATGAGTCAGCCGTGTTTCGGTTCGATTCCCGCGTCACCTCCACCAAGCACGTGCAGGTGTTGCGGCCTTGCCACTTGATGTTGATGTTTTTATTATTACAACAATACATATTATCAGTTTCACTTTATTTGTGTTTAATTTTGTTATTTTGTTGTTGTATTAACAAAATGTGCATTATGTAATGTAGTATAAATATACTGCTTATGTAGTTTATAACACTTTTACAAAGGAGTAGGAGGTCAAAACCATACAGGTTTCACACAATATTCAATTGGCAATTGTAGGAACTTGTAGCAAATGAGAATACACGACTCAGATTGAAACAACACATCAATCAGTATAATATCGAACCATCGGGTAAATTTTCAAAGCAAAATCTTGTCCAAATTCAAATTTTGATACAAATGGTTTTAGCCATTTGCGCGATACACTAATATATGTCGTAATTGTTTCCACACATCTGTACACTGTTAAGGGTTTCTAAATATCAAGCCCTAATAAGAGTGTTACGGCAGGTGGTTGTTCCACGAGTCGAAAACTACATACATGAGAGTACCGCGAACGAGATCTTTCCTCTCGTTTCCTCTACAACCCCTTGGCGTAGTATTCTAGAGTATTCAGAAATAAAGTTGCACCCATACAGGTATAAGTTAGGCGGGTAGGAAAAAATCTACATAGACCATTAATATTATTTTAACGGGAATTAACGCGATCTCTTATTTAGGGTATTACAGCAGTCAGCCTGTGACCACGGCCGGTGCAACCTGGTCGAAACGTCAGGCAAACCAGAGGTATGTAATACCCTAAATAAGAGATCGCGTTAATTCCCGTTAAAATAATATTAATTATCATGGAACGCGAAAGTTTAAAAGTTACACATCGACCAATTTATAGTGACTGCACTCATGCAGTCGAATAGTGTGACATGACGCAGCAAGCTTTTAAAAGGATTGATAACTATTGCCGCTAAGTTATTTGTAATGTTTCAATCTTGCAATTAGTTAGATAACAACTGATGACTAACAGAAAACACCTATCTACTAATCAAGGAACTATCTCTGTACAATGGTTTGATTTGTTGAAGGGTATTGTACCACAATTTGATCCGAATTGAAAATACGTAAAATATGTGGCAAGGGAGTCGAGCCGAAACATGTCTGACTCATAATTGTCACGCACAAGTCATACAGTCCTTTTACAAAAAAAAAAAAAAACTATTTTATGATTTTTTGCGTCAACGTTGGCAGATATACAGGTACGGACGTGGGGTATCATTCAGCTAGAAAATAGTACTGTTTCGAAAGGATACTTGAAATCTATATTAAACCTAGCGAAACTATAGACATAGTCTGCACTGTAAAATATTAGTTAATGACAATATAATAATGACAAAAATCGACAAATACTGAAAAAAATGTGCCTTCTAACGAACAGCCGTCGTATATAGATGGTGATACCACTGTTCAAAATATAAAGTGACAATAGTGAAGCTTTTGATAGACTACCGCATAGAATACCGCCGATTGACATATAGGTACATATTTAACAGCATACAATACAGTTTTTTCTAGAATTACATCTCCTATTGGTATGCTAATAAAGAATATATATATCCCATAAAGAGTCTCACAGGATCAATATTAGGTCAAACTTTAAGGACATTCATGGAGCAATTAAAACCTGTACATGTGCAGCAGCTTAGAATGTTGTAAAGTTGTTAACATATATTACACTAATATTACAACGCAAAGTTACCAGGGCAAGGGTATTAATTAGCTAATTGAGAAGTTGCCTTTAAAAAAATAAGAGATAAGATACACACTCATAGTCACGACGGGCAGGATTTGATAAGCGTTAACAATACGGTATCATTAATTGGTTCTGTTAACAGATCTACAGCCTTTTTCAAAAGTATTAGGCACCCCAGAAAAATGCACAATTCATGTTTACTGATTGAAAAATGAATAAATGCTTATCTGAGATGGCATGCCGGGGTCACAAATAACTTCCTAGAAAAGCAAGCAGCTATCTGTAATGGTCATCAAACACCTGGTGACTGAAAACAAAGGATTTGTTTTTATGCGTTCTTATCAGTCAATGTTTGGTCACTTGTGTTCAGGACTCTAACGAGTAAACAAACTTTTATTTCTAACATAGTGATTAAATTGAAGCCTAATTTATTTAAAAATGCCGAAAAGAAGTGAAATTAGTTTGGAAAACCGAGTAAAAATACAACTTTTCCATGAACAAGGGAAGTCGCAAAAAGAAATTGATAAGTTAGTGAAATGTTCGCGTTTCGCTGTGCAATCTGCTATCAAACGGTTTGCTGAGACTGGCAGTCACGCTAATAAACCAAGAACAGGCAGAAAACGTGTGACTTCGAAGCGCGAGGATAGAAAATTAATACGCGAATCTATGAAAGATCGGAAGAAAACATCATCAGAGCTTGCTGCTACTTTGTCCGAAAAGGCTGGAAAGCCAATAAGTGCTCGGACCACCAGAAGAAGACTTGGAGAAGCAGGCTTAAAAGGATGCAAAGCCAGGAAGAAGCAATGGCTTTCAGAAGCTAACAAAAGAAAACGACTGGAATGGGCTCTACGGCATCAACATTTTACTGAGGAAGATTGGGCCAATGTGGTGTGGTCTGACGATTCTAACTTTGAGGTAAGTAAATTTTACTGCTTTTGTTATTAATAATCATGGTCAGTTATTTATTTAACTAAAATAAAAAAAATTAAGGCAGTTTAAAAAAGTGTTTTTTTTTTTTCTCAACAGATATTTGAAACGCCAGGTGTAACCTTCGTGAGCCGATGTGTGGGCGAAGAATACCATCTAGATTGGGTCGTACCGACAGTAAAGCATGGAGGAGGCAGCATAATGATCTGGGGCTGCATGGCTACTGATGGGGTTGGCGAAATGTTTGTTTGCGAAGGTCGTATGAACAGCGAAAAGTACATAAAAGTGCTTAAAACTACGCTTATGCCGTCGCTAACGAGTATTTTCGGCAATACCAACTTAGAGGGAGTTATATTCCAGCAAGACAATGCACCTTGTCATAAGTCAGCGTCTACGATGCGTTGGTTTACTGAAAACAACATTGACTTCTTTGATTGGCCAGCGCAGTCACCAGATTTGAACCCAATTGAACATCTTTGGAGCATTTTGAAGCGCAAGATTAAAGAGCATAGTATCACATCGAAAACGGCATTAAAAAATGCGTTAGTACAAGAATGGCATGCCATTACAAGGGAGGATCGTACTAAGCTTGTACGCAGCATGCCAACTAGAATTAGTGCAGTAATTAAATACAAAGGTTTTAGGACTAGATTTTAAGTTTTTTTGTTTTTTGTGTAATTTAATGATAATAAATCAATTCAAAAAGTATAAGTTGTTTTTTTCCTTTATTTTAAGTAAAATGTAGGGTGCCTGATACTTTTGGCCAAGGCTGTATATGTCTCGTCTATTCACAATGCTTAGAAGTGACACGTTAATACGAGAATTAACCTTGACATCCTAATGATCTCATTTTTAATTAAAGTTTGTTTCTGGTACAATGCCTAAAACACTTTTGCTATTAAAATCACATATGTTATCTTGATTTACAAATTAAATAAAGATAGCAAGATAATCGAAAAGAAGATAGATAATTTGGAACACAATTTGTTTCCGTGATTTTATAAAAATCATGCATAAATTTATGGCGTTTAAGTCTCTAACTTTTCCATTTGAAATATCCAGTTTTTGGGCACCTATTCGTTGCATCTCTTAGCTAAGAGGTAATGCTTTCTTCTTTTTATTTAGATACTAGCTGACCTGGCGAACTTCGTACCGCCTCAATATTACTCAATTTGTTGGCAAAGGGGAATGCCCATTTTCGGCCATGAAATGCACAACAATTTGCTTTTTTTAGAAAAAAACATCTTATTTTCTGTTTATTAATTGGGGTATTCATTTATCCTGACAGGTCTGCAACATTTAAACAGAAAATAAAAGTACCGAAAAGATAAAAGTGAATTTACGTTAATCCGTATTTCATTAGTTTCTGGCAAAATATTAAGTGTTCCCAATTAATAATTTCGTTCAAAAAATCGATTATTTATGAAGCGATTATTATTATTTATGATGTCGGCTGTGTTTCGCAGAAAATAGCGCTAGGAAGCGCTGTCAAATGACACATATTTTTACTATTTTTTGGACTGAAATTATTATTTATTTTAATATTTCTGCACAAAACATCTTATAAATTCTACTTTTACAACAAACAAAATAAATAAGCAAAATGGCGGATTGTGTCAGCGCTACTGAAGTTAGAAAACGTGTCCTGGCCGAAAACTGTGTCAGCGCTAGTAAGCGCTTCCTAGCGCTATTTTCTGCCAATTATTTTATAGCTATATTATTCGATTTTCGGTAATTATTATGATTTCATTGTGTTAGTGCTAATATTATTTATTTATTTATTGTTTATTTTAGGCATAATCGCATAAGGATGTAACAAAAGTTAAATTAAATTACATTAATTTAAACTAATACACAAAAACTTCATACGCAAAACCCTTAAATTAATTTTTCAGCTGATAAACACGGCGGAATACAACAGACACTAACTGATTACCATAATCAAGTCAGGAAAGATGCCTTGAGTCTTCTCAAGAGCCCGTAAAATATATTAATAATATATTAATATTCCTTATTTCGTTAATGATTATGATGTTACGATAATAATATAAGCGAATTGCTAGTTGAATTACCATAAACTCTTTAAATCATAACAAAGACGCTACTGTACAATTTAATTGTCATTCTTATCTGTTCTTAAAAATACTTTTAAGATATAATAAAATACATTAATATAGATAGATAGATATAATTTAAAAAAACACTAAAAGGCGTACAGAATTTAAAGGCACCTCGTAGATTATTATTTCATATGAAATTATATTTTACAAATAATCGATAACCATTTCCGATTTTATGGCTGTTAAGTGGCAACATCGAATGCATTGAAACAGCAAGGACACAATCTGTCACCATTACGTGAAATCACAACTTCATTTGCATTTCTATTATTTGTTTGTTTTCTTACAATACAACTAATAAGCTTTCTAAATGGACTTCGACAATTTTTCTTACCCTACTGACCACGGCCTGAACATGGATCCCGCTCCCGCTTCTCACTCAATATCCATTGAAAATGATGACCCCAGCTCTCACACCGGCCAGAGTTCTTCACAGCCCACAGTAACTCTTTCAAGAGGACATTCACGCTGTGTCAATTGTGGTATAAACGAAATAGAAGAAGTTCGAAATCTAATACAACAATGGGTTCGACCACAGCAGGTAAATAGTTAATGTAAATAGTAAATGCTTTTTAGCTGAGATGACTTAAAATAATATCAATATCTAATAATAATGGCATCTTTATTATTAGGTTGGATTGCAGCCTGGAATGAAATACGAAATCCAACTAGTGAATAGCAGAATGCACCGATTGTTGGCCATGGACTTGTGTGCATCAGCTGTGGCAGGTCACTTTTGAGAATAAGATCACACTCACTCTGTTCTGATTCTCCACGTGAGGAACTCATAAGGAATGTGATTGTGCAACAGATTGCACCACGTGCGGTAAGTGTATAACAGTTTTTAATTTATGTGTATAAAATGTTATTCGCTGATAATATAACTTCCATTGGTGAAAGAATTGTGTGATAGCGTAACAAACAAACAATCTCACTTTCACATTTAATATAAAGTATTGGTTATGAATTAGCCGCAAACTAGCTGGTGTGTTCACATCATTGCACTGGAATAAAAGTATATGATGTAAAAGTTTTTTCATGTTAACATATTTGTTTAGCCCAGTGGGCTGTATTGTTCTAACCATTTATCTAGTTTAATTTGATTTTGTTTACTTCATTTATGGTTTAATTATTGTTTCAGTTGCCATCATCATCTTGTGTGTGTCATAATTGCTGGCGAAGGACTGATAGAGCAGCATCACATTCAACTGTAGACCGTGAAACCTCCGAACCATCTAGTCTGTCCTCGTTGCAATCTGAAGTAGCTAGCGATGTATTGCATCCGGAACAACAAAGCTTACATACATCAGACAGTATACTGCTGCCTAATTATGTAAGAGCACCAATTCCACAAAATCAATGTTTTTTTCCTGGTTGTAATGATTCCCATCGACTCACTGTTCCATCGATATTGCGAGTATGTCTTTAAGAACAGGAGAATGATGAATGATTCTGGCAGAAGTGCAATCAAAAAGTATTGTTGTAACTGTATTGTTGGCCGTCGAACGGTAGGATGTTGTGCCCATATAATGACAGTAATATGGTATTTGGGTTGGGCACGACATCAAACAAATATTTTTCCTCCAGCTCAATTCCTGGATGATGTACTAATTGTGTATGACACAAATGATGTATGATCATAAAATACCTAAGAACTACATATAACTTGATATTGTATGTGAGAATAACAATAAAATGATGAATAAGAAAAAAAAAACTGAGGTTATTTCTGAAAATTAAAATTATTTTATATCTTAAAAATCCCGACTTTTTTTAATACCAATTCCTTAAACATTTCATTATTTAAATTGTATATTATCATTTCCATATGCTTTTATATGTGTGCACCTAGGGCCAAAGTGTCTATGGGTAGTGGGCATTCCCCTTTGGTGACATACTGACAGCAGTGCCACCTGCCGGATCCAATTGTGTTTTTAAACCTTACAGGAACCCATTGGAATATACAACCAAATCGGTAAAGCCGTTAAGGAGGTTATGATACGAACACACGTACAGAAGTATAATTTTAATATATATTATCCTATTCCGGACGAAGACAAATCCAAAAACACAAAAATCATAAAAAAATGTCCAGCCCTTCTTGAGTTATATATTGCGTAAGTAACATGACTTTGTTATATATATATATAGATAGCTATCTTCTTTTTATTTAGGTACCGCCATCTTCTTTTCATGAAGCACATAACTTTATAGAGACATACATTTTTATAGTGATACTTTCTACGCCCTTGTAAGACTATGTTTAAACAGTTGGTGTTTCCCGCGCGTAAAACATGCGTTTTGTTTTTGTATTATGTTCATATGGCGAGCGGTTATCGTGCATTCAACATGCATTGTCACAGTTCAGTTTGAGTTCTGCATTCGATCATAATTGACGTAAATACAGAATATCTTAGTCTATGTCATCTGAACATGACCTAAAATACTTCAGTTTACTTGAAGGTGTAACAGAGATCATCATCAACAGACTAATATTCCACTGCTGGAGATAGGCGTACTACTAAAGAGGTTTAGGCCTACTATACCACGCTAGCCGGACGGGTTAGTACAGGGTTTGTTTTAAGTTTTCTTTCTCTTTGCAGTGTTGTTGTTCTGCAGAGTTTGCATGTGGTAAGAGCCTACTAAGAAATAATCGGCTCTTAGGTCATCCACGAGCTGAATAGGGATGGTGACACTCTTTATACTTAATCCGTCACCATATGGACGAGACGAAGCAGGGATCAGTAATGAGTCTTTCCCCTAGAATCCTACCAACAAGGAAATACTCCACGAATCTAATTGCTGTCTATGTGAAACCATTGCCAAGATCCACCTACCCTACGTCCTAAATATTCACCACTATATAAATATGACACTAGTTAATTGAACACAGTTTTGTTCCCAACAGCTATTGTACAAATCTAGATTACTATTCAATGCAAATAATTGTTTGTACAATAAGCAACTGATGTGGTATATGGTTTCAATCCATACTAACATTATAAATGAGAAAGTGTGTCTGTCTGTCTGTTACGTCTTCACGCTTAAACAGCTGTACCTTTGGCATAGAGATAGTTCGAGTACCGAAAAAGGACGTAAGGTAGTTTTTTTCCTAGAAATCATACTTTAAGGGGGTTTAGGTGAAATTTGGTAGGATATCTCCATCTTTTGATTCTCATCCTTTGATTCTTGAGGAAACACATATGCTACTTTAATATAACCGCAATAACCGACATTTACGCGGGCGGAACCGCGGGAAAAAGCTAGTGATATATAATACTGACTCAAGCCAACAAATTTGGCTATGCAATGTAAAGATATGAATTGTTCGTTAAAACAAAAGCTACCTTTATTCAATATTATGTGGTTATGGATTTTTTGCTGTGTGTGTGTGTGTGTCAATGTCTTTATGGGAAATGATTGTATAAAATTATTATTTTTTAAGACAACTCACGCAGTAGGAACATATCCTGTGTCGCGGGGGACTTTACAAACATACACGAAACTGACACCTGAACTCAAAACCACAAGTACCGCCCTTTGAATACCTCCCCCAGGCTCCAGTAACCTCACGCACTCAGTTCTGTGAGGCAATGGTATCAATTCTGCCTGCACGGATCGCGTAGAGGTTTAAGCGGTCGCCACGCCGCTTCTTACGGCGTTAATTTATGTGATACACAAATTGTTGTTTTGTGTCCGTTGCGACATCTTTAC
Source organism: Arctia plantaginis (assembly GCA_902825455.1). Taxonomy (NCBI): domain Eukaryota; kingdom Metazoa; phylum Arthropoda; class Insecta; order Lepidoptera; family Erebidae; genus Arctia; species Arctia plantaginis. The sequence goes on along the minus strand of CADEBD010000336.1, from coordinate 3,391,506 downwards.
TAATATTATAAAGCTGAAGAGTTTGTTTGTTTGTTTGTTTGTTTGAACGCGCTAATCTCAGGAACTACTGGTCCGATTTGAAAAATTCTTTCAGTGTTAGATAGCCCATTTATCGAGGAAGGCTATAGGCTATATATCATCACGCTAAGACCAATAGGAGCGGAGCACCAATGAAGAATGTTTCAAAAACGGAGAAAATTTATTACTATTGAGAGACGCAGACGAAGTTGTGCGGGTCAGCTAGTAGGATATATATTCCTAATGCGGGAGTTGTCTTTTAAGTTACATTTTTGTTTAAATTCGGTCGAGCTGACCCATTTATGCCTAACCATAGCTCTACACAAAATATCAACTTTATTACAATCAAAGCAGTAGATCAAGGCCAATTCTCTTAATAAAAGTTCGGTCTCAATTCAGTTCCGATCAACGTTCGATCTCACAACTGTCATAAAAGGTATTTTCGTAGTAAAGTATTAGACATCAAACGTTGACTGTAATGTGATTATATCGTATTGTAACCGAAAATTGAATCGGTAATATGCTAGTTTTAGTAATACTTTAATTTTTTATAATTCGCCGTCTGGACTTCCCTTCAAAGATTACTTACAAGGTAGCATGTTATTCATACCAGGCATTAATTTTCTGTACCACAAGTTTACTAAGCAAAGTTACTCAACACATGACATGTGCAAGAGGAATTGTTATGATATGAATGTGAAGCTTCCTTCTACAAGTACAAGCATTGCATCATAACCATGATTGTAATGAGAGTGCTTCTGAACCTAAGCAAAACCCGTAGTATGTACATCGCTTACTAAAGTAACATTCACGGTCCTATTAAAGCAATAATCGTGTTATTAGTACCTTTAACAAGAAAATTTTGTAAGTAAGTGACAAAAAATGAGCAGATGTTGGACCTCAGGCAGATGTGAAACATCGAAATTAATTTATTTACTTAATTAATTTATTTATTTTTACTTTCCATCAGGTTGCAGGTCTGCTCGTCTGCCCCCACTCACATAAAAAAATAAAAAATTTGCAAAACTAAATACTAATATTAAAAGTGGTAAGTTTGTCTGGCAGGCTGTCTGTTACCTCTTAAACTGTTAAAAAGATTTAGATGAAATTTGGTATAGATATAGTTTGATTCTTGAGAAAGGATACAGGCTACTTTTTACCGCGTTAACCGACATGCAGCAACCGGCCGGAGCAACAGGCAAAAGCTAGTAATGGATAGATTATAAAAGGAACTAACACACACAGATACAATAATACACACCGCATTACATGTTACAAATACGAACACATAACTTGGCAATGTATGCCGTGGTGACCTAACGCCACAACAACAGCCAGTCTGACCAGCCACGTAAATGCTTCACATCAAAGAGAACCAATCTATTGATCAAAGAAAATTATGTGATGTAGCAGTAACAGAATCATTGAAGCATCGGGATTGAGACCATAAGGTTGGGTTCAAACTGCAGATGTGTTGGACTTCCATAACCAGAGAAGAGACTAAACACCCAAAATAAAACTCCCGAATAAAAACCTGAAACGATTACCAAATCAAACAGTAGAGAGGAATGTCATTATTATTTCTAGGTAGCTCAAATGGTTATATCATTTTGTTTTTGCATTTTTAAGTAGATAACATAGATACTTAAAATTATTAACTTTAATAATCACCTTTGGAAATAAATTTAAATAATTTACCTATTTGTATTTTCTTATTAGAATTCCTTTAAAATTAACTGTTATATCATTGTTCTGTGTGTCAGTATAATAAATCTATAATATAATTATGTTTGTATTTAGAAATTTATAAGTATGTTTATCAGCAGTCTGTTTACAATAGTACAGGTTCTTCCTAGATAGGGATTACATTGTCATGAGTGAAATGTTTCAAGTTATTCTTACCTGAGTTATCGAAAACTATGGAATAAGTCAATGGAATTGAATTGAGATTGATTCATTCTAACCACACTCAGCTCAAAATAGTTAATAAAACTTTGTAATTAAGGAAGTATTTAACACTGACCTCGCTTCAAACACAAGTATTTTAGTATAAATCAGGTTAATTATAATAATGTATTTTTTGTTTAAGACACTGTGTATAATAATATCTAATTCAGTTGGAGTTGCAGACAATATAGTATACAGTAGCCTACAGGTTTTTTTTTAAAGACAACTCCTGCATGCGGAATATATCCTGTGTCGCAGGGGACTTTACAACATACATGAGACGGACACCAAGAACATCAAAGCTCAGAACAATAATTTGTGGATCACACGAAGTGTGGTCCCATGTGGGGATCGTACCCACAAGCCTCAGCTTAGTAGTGACCGCTTAAACTACTACGCTATCCATGCAGTTGCATTTACTGACAATGATTACTATATTGCCATTATAGTTATAACAATTGAGAGGTGACGACAATTAAAATTCTTCAATTTACATTGGCTAGAAATAGTGTAGAGATTATGTGAATATTGTTGCTTTAAAACGTCGTCTTTTATAAATTTTTATTGTAAATAAAAACAGTATGATCCGATATTAGTCCATAAATTGTTTTTTAGACATATGGGTTTACAAAAAAACATATTGTTCTGTTTAAATGACACAAATAATGATTTAAGGGCTGTTTAGTACTGTTTACAGCTTACCAAAGAAGCTCATGTGCTCATTTGTCAGCAATGTTCAATAAAAAATTAAACTAATGAGGTAGTAGGTAATACCTTTGGGAGTGAAGAAAATTATTTCCATTAGGCTGTGGTGACGGGAGAGTTGAAAATTGAATTATATATTAAACAATAATTTTATTGTAATAATTGCATAAATAGCAATTTTTGTGACAAATAATACTCTCATATAAAGTTGTATTAGTATTTAGTATACATAATAGTTGAATTTGTAAAAACTCCTTGATGATTAAGTTTCAATTGCAAAATAAAGATATAAATATTTTGTTTTTCAGATTTTCCACTTTATTTTACAGTAGTTTTACTATTTACCTACTGAACTATCAGTGACAATAAAAGAAAAATATAGTTATTCAAGAAGGAAATACATATTTTTTTGTATATTTCTAATTATATAACTGTTATCTTATTATTGACTGTGACAGAAAAATTTGACCAAACAATGTTGAAATTATGATCATTACATTTACATACTGTGTAATTATAACAATTATTTGTTATTTAAATTGTGGATATATCTATTTGTTGATATAATCACTTGTAATCTTCTTCGGTAATTAAACACAATGAGGCATTAGACAGACAAAGACATGTTATGTGTTTAGAATAACTTTGAACACTGGGTGTGTTCAAAGCACTCCACTAATTAGTAAACCCGTCTTGTCCTGCGCTCAAGGTCATTACAAACACGTGTTTTATAGCAAATATTGCGTTATAAACAATACATCACTATAAAAACTGTTTTAAAACCGAATCTCTTTATAACTACAATTTTTTTCACCACAAAACTTATTCCGTATCATGAGAAAGATGTAAACTGTCATTTTAAGGGTGGGAACACCCCACATAGTATTGTTTTCGTACCTTTTTATGTTTAATATACAGGTAAAAAAGATAATTGCAGTTTAGAAAGGCCCCCTACCTTGTATACATCGCCGTAGGTGCCCGATCCGATCCTCTGTATGAGTTCATACTCATCTTGTGGGTTCCTCCGTGATATATCTGAACTTAAAACACCACCACTATGCGCCATAATCACTATTGAACACTATACTAACATTTATCTACACTTTCATCTCATCATTCACATAATTATTAACACAAAACGTCGTCAAATTAATTTTTCTTACACTCGACATCGTCTGACGTTTGCCACAGTGCTATTTTGGTGTTGCCATGTGCTATTTTGTAAATTTAAATCTGCTAAATAAGTAGTAATAAGTTGTATTTCAGTTTTTTGGAAATGATTTTACAGAAAAATATTTTTGAAGTAAAATTTCTTTACTCAGTAAGCTCGTGAATGCGTGTCGAGAGCGAAAAGTGTGATCGAGCGAGTCGAACGGAGGTTGAGAGGGAGATATAGGTTAGTTAAGATTGAAAGAGAGAGCTTACGTTTCGCATATTACTATAGGGGAAAGGGAGATGCGAGCACACATTTTCTTTCTCTCTTTCTCTCATAGCCAAGTAGTTTTACTTCAGTCGTGTGGTCTAAAGCACACTCGTTTTTTGTTCCACTATGTTGTTTATTACTTCAAATACAAGGACTACAAATTTGATTTTTTATAAAATCTTATATACATCATCATCAACAGCCTTTAGTTGTCCACTGCTGGACATAGGCTTCTCCTTAGATATCACGGTGGCCAGATAGGTTGACATAGCGTTTGTTTCAAGTTTTCATTCTCTGCAGTGCAGTTGTCCGAAAGATTCTATTTTTTTTTAGTGATTTCCTGGAGTGTTAAAACTTTGCTGCTACGGTTAGAGTACTTATACCCTAACCTTCGTTCGATATTGTTACAGACGTTACAGTTATGTGGTTTATAAAACAGTTTTTTGAAGCGTAGCAGTAAATATATCCGTGTTAGCTAGTAACATTTTTCTGCTGTCACACAGAAGTTCTATAGTTTATCGTATACCATAGACTTTTCCTTTTTACTTTTGTTTTTAGAGATGACTACTCTAACTAGAATACCCATACATACCTGAAAGAATGTTTAGTTTACTTTGAATGAATTTGTTAATAATTATAATTTATTGGCATACATGCGTATGTATGCATGGCGTAACTTACTATAATTTACAACATTCATAAGTATGCGTTTATACGGGTTATATACAAACTATTTTAGCATATCACTTACGAAGATACATTATTCTATTGATTTGTGCCGCGATATATGTGAAAAAAAAGACTTGAAACGGAATAAGATGTGGCGAAATCTGTGGTGGAGATTTTACATTCTAAGATTGCGTTTTACAAACCACTCATACCACTACCAACTACTTTCGGTAGCTACAGCCAAATCAAATCTTGGACATAATGCTAGTATGCCGAGAATCAGTAGGCAATAACAATATGATATCTTATACAAAACAATGAATATGGATCTTATTAAATCTTATTTAACGTACAGAAAAAACTTAAGAGAAAAATTGTCTAGCTTTTGATTCCATATCTCTATTTGTCTGGTAAATATTATTAAGTTCTTTTGTAAAAACATAATTATAAAGGTTCATAAACTTCAAGTAAAGAGCGCACTCCTTCGTAAAAGGCCGGCAACGCGTTTGTGACTGATGAGTTGCAGACGCTCATGGGCGGCGATGGTCCCTTTCCACCAGGTGACCCGTCTGCTCATCTGCCTCTCTATCATATAAATAAACTGTTTTCACCTTGTTAATTGTTTAATGTAATTTACTTTTTTTTTTAATTTGTGTAAGATTTAAGTTCTTGTAATTTATTCCTATTTTTTGTACATAATATGAAGTGCTGTGTATGCTGTCTCCAGTAGTTGAGGGAGTACATGACAATATAAATGTCCTTTATATTGTGTGATATTATTATGTAAATATTCTTTGTCGAAGACTCAAAATAAATAAACCGGCCGTGTACGACACGATGATTCAAAGGTTAAATACCACACTAATAATTTGAAATTCAGCCCAGATTATTGAATCAAATATCTTTTAATATTTTTTTCTGAAGTAAAACTTTTATTTTATGGACTCTAAGTTCTGTTGCTTGGTCCCATGATTGCGGCTTAATTACAGAGCAACAGCTGATGATAATCCGTCACTTCCTTCTGCGAGCAAGTTATGCTCGACGCGGTTCTGAGCGGGGACACCGTAGTCTTCGCACACGCGGGGGCCAACTGTAAGCCGTAGATGGCCCGGGATCCGTCAGAGTACCAGGGATTTCCTTTCTAGGGTACACCTGGTTCCCCGGCAACTGGTACCTACCCGAGACGGCGTGCGGTTTTTGGTAGTCCGACATAACCATCCGACCAATGGGTGGTATCCGAGGGGATTTCCGCACAGGAAAAAACAAAGAAAAGTTTCCCCGGCTACTAGTACACTGGACGGGCATTTCTACCTGGTAGTAAAATATTATCAAAATCAGTCCAGCCGTTTAGAAGATTAACCGGAACAAACAGACGGACAAAAAATAAACTGTTTTTTAGGCATAGGTATCGTACAAATAACCGTGCAAGCATGAAAAACACTTATTTTGACATTACCTTTCTGTTATACAGAAGTTCTTGCACTAACGAAACGGCCAAGCCACAAATTTTCACTAGGGTTTAAAGTTAGGGCTTGAAGAATTAAAGCTTGTACAGTTAGAAGCTTGGCTCACATGAGATCTGATAACTTTTTGATAGTACAAGCCATATGGCGAGACCATATGGCGTGTGCGTTACCCCAGCAAAATAATGTCGAAAATGGTCATTTAAACTTTATAGATAATTAGTTGCTCTCCTTCTGTAATTGTTAAGCACATTTTTAAATTTGTTTCACTTAAACTTTTTTAGTTATTTCAAAAAAACATTTCCTGCTGGGGTAACGTTTGAAACGTTACCGCAGCCAGACATTTTCTTTTTTAATTGTAATATTGAAATAAATTTTAGCTAAATAATTAGTTATCTGGACTAGGTAAATGTTACAACTTATTTGGTATTTGTATTTTCTTCGGCTGCGAAGTTATTCGAAATCCTGCTGGAGTAACGTTTGTGGGTTTGCTGGATCTCTGAAACGGGTAAGCGGATTGTAACCATCTTTTGTACATAACTTCTTAAGGATTAGTTTTAATTTGTTCGACAATAAAATAACAATAATAATGGACCGTTTAAAAATTATTTAGGTAAGTATGAAAACACTTCAATACGTCCTAACACTTTAAATAAGACCTCTAAAGACTTACTTGAAACGTTATTCTATTGCTTGTAACTACCTTCAAATGTATACGAATTTTCGTAAGAATACTGTAAGTGACTAAAAAGTTATGATAAAATGTAGCTCTCCACGTTCACGATCACAATGTGTGCGGCCTTTTTTGGCCACCGATAAACCTGTGTGTGGATATATAAACTGAATGTTATGCCAATAATTAGTTGTTTAGTTCAGTTGTCTACCTGTAAAATTTCAGCGTAGTACATATAATAATTTACGAGATAATTAAATAAAAGTCATTAGAAGGTGCAAGACCGTGGTAACCCGACCATGTTTAGGTGGTTACAAAAAAAGCGATCACCCAGTACATTGTGCTGGCTTTTAAAATATGTAGGATATTATTTGCAAGTTTACTACGGATATGTACATAAGTGTTACAAAAAACTACATGTTTTTTAAATATTTTTTATTTAGGATTGTTTATTGCATAATTAGTAATCAGCCGGGAGATTAGGTATTGTTTTGAATGCTTTTGTTTTCTCGTAATGTTTAGGTGAATTGTTTATAGTTGTTCATAGAATTGGTACCTGCGTAGTATTTGTTAATTGAAGTTTAATTTTAGGGTAGGTATAGGTAATTTAAGAAATATGAAATGAAATGAAATGATAAGTTTTGAAGAGTGTAACGTATGCGTTGTAAATAGGTATTTTGTGAATAGATGGGGATTTTTTTAAGTGATGTATCGACTTAAGCTAGCATATCGCGAACAAACTCTGTATTGCATTATTTCTGTAATAATGTTGGAGAAAATAAAATATTTGATCACAAAATCGCGGTGAGATAAATTATAATAAAATAAATTATTTATGTAAAATTAGTAATAAGTGATATACCTACCTAAAAGTTATGATCGTTTTTAATTTGTTCACCCTGAACGAAATTTCAATATTAGCATTAGTAATTAATATCCTAAGACAAGAATTGACAATTACTTAAATTGAATCGAATTAGCATTATTGCCTATTATTAGTAATTAGGTACACACATATTGAAGAACTCTCAAGAATACGATAAATATTTGCAAAAATAGAAAGCGGAAGCGCACACGTACTTTACAACACGTATATTATCTGCCTAAGGGTCAAGTTTAGTGCACTAGATGCAAATTGCAAACAATGAAGTATCCCTTCGCCCCTCCCCTCCCGCGTTCTAGCGAAGGGTGTATTATCAGCGATTCTTGATTGACAAATATTATCTGACCAATAATTGTATCTATAAAAATGTATCACTTTCACTCGATAAATTAAATTACCGTTATTATATCAAAATATCATTCAACAACTGTTCGTTTTTAACAGAAATCAACAGTCACGGGCTCAACGCTTAACGGTAGGTACATAGGTATAGATAATTCTCGGTTCTCGGTATAGACCACAGAACAATATTTCCTACTCTTACGAGGTATACGACTGTTGGGCGATGCAATGTTGATGCATTCTAATTTACAACTGTATTCTTCTACTATTCGGTCTATTTTAACTTATTGTAGATGACTTGTTGCTTTAAATATTTTGATGCATTCAAGTCTAAGCTCTATATACCCCAAAATAAAATACAATTACTTTAGTGTTATTTCTTTACTAAAAAAAATCAAAGAAATGAAACGATTTCTTATTGGTTTAAATTTTCGATTTATTGCAGTCAGGTGAATCGTTCAGACATGTATCTACATATTTATAATTTTAGCGGACCAGTGCAGATTTTCTGTTGATTGTAGCTCCGGTAGTAAAAAAGACTAAAGAAATTTTAAGTAAAGAAACTAGTGCTTAAGATCAATTAGGGAAAAAAACAAAATAAATAATAGGTAATAATAATGAATAAATATTGAATGTATTTAACACTGTACGCAACTGTACCGAAATCGTAAGGTGTATTACACTAAACATTTTAAAAGACAGCGCAATGTACTGGGTGATCGCTTTTTTGTAACCACCTAAACATGGTCGGATTACCACGGTCTTGCACCTTCTAATGACTTTTATTTAATTATCTCGTAAATTATTATATGTACTACGCTGAAATTTTACAGGTAGACAACTGAACTAAACAACTAATTATTGGCATAACATTCAGTTTATATATCCACACACAGGTTTATCGGTGGCCAAAAAAGGCCGCACACATTGTGATCGTGAACGTGGAGAGCTACATTTCATCATAACTTTTTAGTCACTTACAGTATTCTTACGAAAATTCGTATACATTTGAAGGTAGTTACAAGCAATAGAATAACGTTTCAAGTAAGTCTTTAGAGGTCTTATTTAAAGTGTTAGGACGTATTGAAGTGTTTTCATACTTACCTAAATAATTTTTAAACGGTCCATTATTATTGTTATTTTATTGTCGAACAAATTAAAACTAATCCTTAAGAAGTTATGTACAAAAGATGGTTACAATCCGCTTACCCGTTTCAGAGATCCAGCAAACCCACAAACGTTACTCCAGCAGGATTTCGAATAACTTCGCAGCCGAAGAAAATACAAATACCAAATAAGTTGTAACATTTACCTAGTCCAGATAACTAATTATTTAGCTAAAATTTATTTCAATATTACAATTAAAAAAGAAAATGTCTGGCTGCGGTAACGTTTCAAACGTTACCCCAGCAGGAAATGTTTTTTTGAAATAACTAAAAAAGTTTAAGTGAAACAAATTTAAAAATGTGCTTAACAATTACAGAAGGGGAGCAACTAATTATCTATAAAGTTTAAATGACCATTTTCGACATTATTTTGCTGGGGTAACGCACACCCATATGGCGTACACTTGGCAACACATGAAAAAGTTTTTGGTGGGATATTATTGAAATTTATTCAAATTTTTCGAACGTGTGAATGGCGCGGACCAAAGTCGTTGGACCATTTAGTTTGAGTTGAGTTTTTATGTTTGATTAAGTATCCAGAAAGTTTAGATTTAAGGTTGGACCCAGTAGGTGGCGCTGCAACCGGGCTCTAGGAATTATAGTATATGACTGTTTTTCTTCTTTTCAGCCGAAAGATGTTCACTTCTGGACATAGCCCTCCCCTGACATTTGGTAGTTGATTATTTGTTGAAATCCTGTTTTCCATTTTAATTTTTATCGTAGTTTCCTTGCATGATGAGCACACGCACACATGAGCAACAGACAAACACACACACCAAGAGAGAAGTACACAAGGTACCTCTCAAATACGGCCTAGGGCCACATAAGTACTCAGATGTATTAGTAAGAATAAAACAAATAGATAATGTTAAAATGGTATATTTATTACAATCCAATATCTCCGGTCGACATCCTTGTAACGTCTTACAAAATTTGTTTTTCGCCGACACTTCATAATAACTTCTAACACTTTATTATAAAATTATATATCTTTTGGTACAATCCATTTTAAGTGCACTTTTACAAACTTTACCACATATAGTGACGTAAAGGCTACTCGAGTTAAGCTTTAAGGGAAATTTTAAATTTCCTAAACTAAATATCGTAATACACATCGGCACTACAATATATATATAAAAAGGCATTTGTCTATGGTCAGTTTATGTACTTACTGATTTTTAATGAAAGGCTGTGAATCATGATGACTTTGCAAACAAAATTGTTGTAGTTTAAATGGTATAACATGGTTTATGTATTTATTTAACAATGTATATACATATATAATGCACTTTATGATTGAAATACTTTCACAATTCTTGTTAATTTGATATTAGTTTCAGAATAACATTCGAAATTATTTTGTTTGAGGTAAAAAATTGTGAAAAGTACTTACGATTCTGTTTGAGAGAGAAATATATAATTGTCTAATTTTGTTTTATAATTCATCTATATATATAAATATATAACAAATTATGTATACCAGTTTTGTAATTTTTATCCCTGGTATATGTTATAACATCGTGAATTTCCGTAGATAACGGAATCACCCGAACTGCACACAAAGCTTGAACGAAATAGAAACATGTGTTGTGTCTTTTCTTCAATAATGGAAGCGTTACTGATTTGAAGCAAACAGCCGAATGGATAATGCATTTATAATATAATTTGATATTTTACGGAAATACAACTTTAATTTTATTTATTAAAAAAGCATGCATAATGTTTCTTTTCAAACAGTTTACAATTCATTGTACCTAAATTCTTCAACAATGACAATATCAACTTAAAATTTAACTTTATACACTAACAATGTTATTCATTTATTATGTGCCTAAGGTATCACGATTTCAATATAGAGTAACATGAAAATTGATACTAATCTTCAATCATTATAAATAATTTTTTTTCCAACCCCTTTCCACCGATTTTGTACTAAATACTATTGTTGTATATTTACAAGGAAACGAATCGAAAACAACATTTTTTTTTTTATTTGGTAAAAGCGCTTACAACGATAAGAGGATGTGCTTATAGACCGGTTGTTTAAAAATAAGATCTCGGAAACATATATGTATAGGCTAATTATTACTTGTAGGGCCCAATGTGGATGGAAAAGGTTGAATAAACATTTGAACACAGTGCGTCAACAATTTTGCAAAACATATATTTAATATAAAATCTATTATTATTGCTTTTTTTATAAATTATGTTTCATAACGTTCATAGACTTTAAAAATGATTTGCGAGTTCCGTTTATGAAACTAATATTGTAAAATTTAAGTTGATGTCATACCAATGTAGTTTAGCTAACAGATGATAGTGATTTTAAGATCATAGAAGTGAATTATAGGATTGTAAGCAGATCTTATTTTACTAATTAAACAACCCGTGTATAATAAAATACTTACAGAAACATGTGAAATTAAATATAAGAAATAATTTTAAAAACTCTCAATGTTTAGAAGCAGGAATATTTCAATCATGCTTTGGCACTTTCACCATACATATTTAGATATATATATATATATTTTTTTTACGTTTTTTTTGCCAAGTGGAAGAAATAATAGTAATACAAACTTCTATTATATCGAAGGGAACATTTACAAATTTAACCTATTATTCTAGTCAAACAAATATACACACACACAAACGAAAAAAAATCTTTTATCATTTATCGAAAGAGATCTCTTACGGATATTAGTGGCTTCGCAAAATGAAACTGAGCGATTCACAATGGAACATTTCCTTTTATGACTTGATCATACTGGCGTTTTTGACAAATGTCACTTGACGTTTACTTGTATGTGTGACGTCGAAACACGGTATCCCATTTTGCATAGACAGACCGTCTCTACACGCGTATATGAACACATCATAACAGAACATTACCTCAGCTCTATAGATGAATAAATTATAATTCACAAAATAATTTTACTCTAGAAAAGTGTTCAATCACACGAATTTACCTAAGCTTTAATTTATTTATTTTATTATTCTAATCAAAAAATACATAATAACGAACTTTAAATTACTTCTATTGGTAATAAGGAAAAAGTATCTTAAAAATTAATAGTAACATTAAATAAAAGGATTAAAAAATAAAAAACAGGTCTAATGTTATTTTCCGTTGACGAACTACGATCGGCTAACTACTATGAAAAGGCGAAGAAATAACTTACTTTTATCGACGAATAAATAATTTCTTCTTTTCTCGTTTTATACTACGCGTGAGCAAAGCGTCTATAATCTTACTGCATCACTATTTTGTCTCATTTGGAAAGTGAGGTTAGCTGACGCCATTATGGGGAGATTTAAACCTATATCATAGTTGCCGCGAGGCGCAACAGTCTACTGAGTGTATGGGGAGGATGGGGAGAGGGCGAGCGTTTCACCTGCGGTTGGCGCGTGCGCGGGTACTCCGGACCTGGCTCTTCTTGGCTTTACTGACTTTCACAGTCGGTTTCGCTTTGGCTTTGCGCTTAGCTTTGGTATTCGCGTTTGACTTCGCCGAGCGGGTGCTCTCCATCGAATTGACCCGGCGATCCGACTCGAACGAGAAGGCGGGTACGACGGTCTTGACCTCGGACGGGGAGAGACTGATCTCCAACCGCCTCCTCCTAGACCTGGTCATCCTGACGTTTTGGACGTCCTCAACTTCCAGTTTGAGAGGAGCGATCTTGGTCTTTTTAGCTCTCACTATCTTACGTTCAGTAGGTTCTTGCTCGGTGCTGTTTTTCCCTGAGGATCGACCGTTCTGCACCTTTTCTCTGAGAACAGGTTTAGTGGTCTCCTCAAATTTCCTCTTTCTGGTGACCCTAGTCACCGATGTCTTCTCATTCTCTATAGATTCCTTAGTCGCCCTAGTTTTTTCAGTCACGCTTTTGCTTCTAAGTACGCGTTTCACGACTGCCTCAGTCTGTTTTCCTCTATTATCATTCTCTACTTTACTACGCAGTTCTCTTTCTCCGTTAGCTTCCTTCTTAGTTTGCCTCGGTTCTACTTTTCTGCGTTTCCTTGGCACAGGTGACTTGGATTTTTTGGCCCGACTAGTTTTTGGGTACGGAACTTTAGTACCTTCTAAGGCTTGACTACTTTCTAGGTACGCAAAGTCGTCTAATTTGGATCTAAGTTTAGCGTAAGTTCTTTCTACGGGTTTTATGGGAGGTATTTCGTCATCCTCTTCTGTGTAAGCCGGTTCTGGCGATTCTGCTATTGGTGTGTCGACAGTGTTGGCTTTAATAAGTTCCACGTCATTCTCTATCGAGTTTTTGTTCATTCGGTTCTTAAGGTTATTTATCGTTTCTAATAGCGAGATGTCTTTAATTTCTTCTGGTTCTATTACCTCAGAAGTGGAGGTGCCAGGTTCGGATGTACTCGACTTACGCTGTTTGTTTTTGTATCTGCGTTTGTAGAGGTCGGCTTTGGTCATGTCCTGTTGAGAGATAAATATTTACAATTAGTTTTAAGAAGTCTCGTCTCAAAAAAAAAACTTGAGACTTTACTGGAGCAAAATTAAAAGGACAAGATGTGGGTCGCATGTAAATTTGTATAGGTATCATAGGTAACAAAGATATTAATTTCATAGACAAAAAGGTGAATTGGCTTAAGTCGGGGAACACAGAGAAACGGCTGAGATACTTACAGCCAGTCTAAAGCTGGTGACCTCGTCCATGTTGACGCGCAGGGCGGCGATGAGTTCGTCGGTGCCGAAGCGGCGCAGCGGGTCCACGGCCAGCAGCCCGTGCACTATGCGCTTGCTTTCCGTTGATATGGTGTCCCAGATTGGACCTACAACAATAATACAACATTTATAGCAGCGTGTTAACAAGTAGAATTACAAATAATACTATCAGTGGGCCTAGTGTGAGTATATTTCGACGACTGTCTCGGTGGTGCAGTATGCGACTGCTGCGCTGAAGTCTCGGGTTCGATTCCAAATATTCGTATGATCTGCAAATATTTGTTTCGGAGTTTGGGTATTTTTAAATAATATGAAAGTATTTACAAAAAAAGAAGGTATATAAGTATTCTATCAGTTTAATCTAGTGTTCATAGTGCAAGCTCTACTTAGATTGAAACTAGTTTTTTTTGTTTACCACATTCACACAACGGATATAAATAACACTACTTAATACTTTTTTTTTGTAAATACATATATATTATACATACATAGAAACGCCCAGACCAAATCAAATATTAAATGTTAATGAACACAAATGTTTGACTTGAGCGGGAACTGAACCCGCGACTATGAATTAGCAGTCAGTTACACAAACCACTACGCCATCCGGTCGTCAAATAGATGGCGTTGTGTGTCCGATATCCGAAATATTATTAATTTTATTATTAATTTGACATCTATTCGTTCGTTACGGTGACCGTGTTTGGTGTTGCGATGGGTTCTTGTACTGACAAACAACAATCACAACGCCGTGACCATCGAGTCCATGTGAAATGAACTCACAGTATACTGGGCCCTCAGATCTTTATTCTAATCTTGTGTTGGTGTACTGACCTTCCATAGTGAAGTAGCCTGTTCTAATCCTGTCCATGAATACCGTTATCGGTTCCTTTTTTGATGTAGGCTGGAAGGGTGCTTTACCGGATAACATGTAGTACTGGAAACAAAAAAATATATTTTAGCCGTTGATGATTAGTACTTTGGTAGTTTACAAGTAACTATTGATATGAATACTAAAATAACAATTACAAATATGTGTCTAAAGGTAAGAAATAAACGATATTTTAGTGCAAAAATAGTGAAAATAGAATGGTATACATACGTAGACAACGCCGAGGCTCCACAGGTCGCACTGCGGGCCGTAGCCCGGCGCCGCCGCACTGCGCGCGCGCGACACCACCTCGGGAGCCGCGTACGGGAGACTGGAGAGGGAGACCACATTTAGACACTTCCTTACTGATAATACAAGTGAAAATGTCGGTTTGTCTTAATTAACTACTCGACTCAGTTTTTCTTTAACTAATCAATCATCGATACTAATTCTGTTGTTCGAAAACTCTCTAAACTAAACTAAATATCACTGAAGATGTTTTTCTAGTTCTGTAAAATACTACGTTTACGGACTAAACTAATTTTTAGTCATCAACAGCCTATACTAGTCCACTGCTGGACATAGGCCTCTCCTTAGAAAGGAGGTTTTGGCCTACTATACCACGCTGGCCAGACGGGTTGGTATAGGGTTTGTTTCAAGTTTTCCTTCTTTGCAGTGCTGTTGTCCTGCTTAGTTTGCTCCCTTAGTCGGAGCTTACGACACCCACGGGATGAATTGGGGTGGTGACAGTTTGTATTCTTAATCCGTCACCACACGGACATTTTACATTGACAGTTTTTAGTGATTTTTAGTTTAGTTTAGTTTAGAGAGTTTTAAAAACAGAATTAGCACCATTGTGAAGTTTTGTTAGCAGCACAGACAATACATTTAAAGTAAATCAGTAATATTCAGTTTTTAATTACATAAAGTTGCTAAGTATAGGTAATAGATCTTACGTGCTAATTTTATTTGTTATAGATTTACGATATTTGTTTTGGTAAACTTTGTAAAACAATTTGTTCACATTGTTTCCTGAGCTCTACTGCTTTTATTAGGTTATAACCTCTTTCAAAAATAGCACTGTTCGGTCGTTAAATACATAGTACCTGGATGACAAGGTTTTTGTTGTTTAGTAAATTTTCATAAAATTAAAACTTGGTAAATCGATTAATCGCCCCGTGAAATTCCCTGCATGCTAATTTCATGAAAATCGTTGAAGCCATTTCCGAGATTCAGAAAAAAAAAAATATTAATACAAGAATTGCTCGTTTAAAGGTATTAGATTTGTTACTAGCTTATGCCCGTGGCTACGGTCACGTGTTTGTCTTTTATCGCGGTAAAAAGCTCATGTCTTTATCAAGAATCAAACTATGTCCATACCAAATTTCATCTGAATCGCTTAAGCGGTTATATACAAACAAATATACAAATTACCACCCCATTTTCACCCCTCAAATAATGATTTCTGAGATAAAAAAAACTCCCCTATCTCCTTTCTCGGGACTCAAACTATCTCTATACAAAAATTTTTCTAAATCGGTTTAGCGGTTTAAGCGTGAAGAGGTGACAGACATACAGGCACACTTTCGCATTTATAATATTTAGTATGGATATGAGACGCAAGTGTTTTACTTCTAAAACATAGTTAAGACACTTAAAAAACTCTTTACTATTGACAACAGGCACCCAACGCTTTTTGTCAAATTTATTTTCTATTTTTTAGTTTGGTTTTCTATAGAAAGCGTATTTTTTAGTTTTTTATAAACTATATATTTTTTTTAAATTAGTGTATTGTCATCGGTCCTCGAATTCTGACAAAAAAAGAATTCAACTGGTTTACAAGGGGTCTTTAAAGAAGAACAAAACATACCTGAAGCAAGGAGTCATCATTCGAGGCCGTTCTTCGCAGCAGTCGGGGGCTCGGCGCGCGAATCCGAAATCCACTACTTTGACTTTCGCCTCGCTAAGGCGATGGCTCGTGAGCAGAATGTTCTGTGAAGAAAATTAAAATATATTAGCTACATTAGGATTAATATTCATACGATTACTGAACCTGAAGTTATCTAAGTTGACAAAAAAAAGGTAACGAAGTTTTATCATCATCATCAAAAGCCTTTCATAGTTCACTGCTGGACATAGGCCTCTCCTTAGAAAGATTTTGGTCTGCTATACCACGCTTGCCAGACGGGTTGCTATAGGGTTTGTGTCAAGTTTTTCGTTCTCTTTGCAGTGCTGTTGTCCTGCGTAGTTTGCTCCCTTAGTCAGATCTTAAGACACCCACCGGATGAATAGAAGTGGTGACACTAGTATTATTAATGCTGAAAAACTTTGAAAGTTAAGTTTCATATAGAACCTCACTGGATTTTATTTAATAATATTCGATTCACAGGTTTTGCTCTAACCTAAAACAAAACGAATTGAAACAAACTTTTTAGTATTCTTATTTAAAAACTCATGTATATTTACCGGTGGGGACAGTCGGTATTTATCTGATACCATTAATTTAACTTTTTTTTATGGTATACCTCTATACCAAGGATTCCCAAAGTGGTCGATATCGACCCCTCGGTGTCGAAATCGATTTCCCAGGGGTCGTGGTAAACGAAAACTGATTATGGGGGAAGACGAGGTCTAAAAATCGACTCCTATTAATTAAAACAAGTTCTTATTGGAATCTTTCAAGATACTGTATAAGTCGTGTTACGTGAACCAACTTGTTATAAGACTGACTGACTGACTGAAGTGTTATGTGTCTATTTATTTTGTTAAATGTTGATGAGAAAATAATGTCAAGTTTACTCACTTAATCAACGGCAAAGTTTTTCAATTTGTAAGTATTTTGTATCAGTAGTAAAAAAAGTAGAAATAGGAAGTTAGTTAGTTAGTTTAAAGTAATTCGGCTATGGGGGTCTGAGGTATCAGTTCATTTTGGGAATGGGGGTCTCTTGCCTAAAATAGTTTGGGAATTTCTGCTCTATACCATAAAAAAATGTTCATTCACCCCTTATATGGCGGGGGTAAATGAGCAAACGTGTCGTGGCGGCGTGGGGGCTCACCTCGGGCTTGAGGTCTCTGTGCACGACGCGGCGCTCGTGCATGTGTCGCAGCGCCACGCAGAGCTGCGCCAGCAGGCGGCGCGCCACGCGCTCGTCCAGCGCGCGCTCGCCCAGCTGCGCCGACAGCTCGCCGCCCGCCGCCAGCTCCGTCACGATGTACGTGAACGCCTGCGGAAGTAACTAGCGTTATAACCTTATCGCTCAGCGGAGGGCCTGATGGGACTTTATTTCACATTGACTCGATCGTTACAGTGACCATGTTCTTTACCAATAGTAACGCCGTCGAAATGGATTTGATATGAAATAACTCTAACACTAGGTCCTCTGCTCATTGTTTCACCCGTTATTAGTAATAACATAATAGGTTAAATAACACTTTCTTTTATTTAAAAAAAAACCGGGCCAAGAATGTATTCTAGTATTGTAATGGAATGTATTGTAGTATTGTAAACGAACACCCAGACTCAGAACAACAATTTGTGGATTACACAATATGTTGTCCATGTGGTGATCGAACCCACACACACTGCACAACAGGAAGCAGCAAGATGACTAAAAACTTAAAGCGCTACGCCATCCGTGCAATCAGGACTATTGTTTATGATTTGGCAACAAAACGTTTAATTCCATTTCAAGCTATCTTCAGAAAACAATTTTTTAAATTATGTAGTCAGTATTATTTTTTCAAGTTTTATTTACAAATAAATACTTACGGAATCGTGAAACACTTCGTGAAGAGTAATTATATAGGGGCATCCTTGACATGCCTTTAACAACTCTATTTCTTGTTTTATGTCTTTTTTCTGTGTCGATATTATCTGTTAAACAATGAAACAAAAATATGTTATAGGTTTATTCTTTTAAGGTAAAATTAATTGTTAGTAGCTAGTATTTTTGTTGGTGGAGATCAAGAGACAGCACCGGATTTAAGATTTTTCGAACCGGAGCAGAAACTTGATAGTTCTCCAGCGTTGGAGATAAATTACTTAAAAAACTCACAAATATATAAGTTCACTTGTGAGTCTGTGTGGCGCCTTTTTCTTGCAAGTCGACGATAAGCCAAACAGGCTTCCGTTTGCTAGGCACTTTGTGGAGCAAGTTTTTTATTCATAATCATACTATATTATGATTTTGACGCCCCCTAAAACTGCCGACCGAACGGGTGCCCGGCTTAACCCCCCCCCCCCCTGGATTTTTATTTTGTTTATTAGGAACAAAAAACAGTTATATCCGGGGCTGTCAAGAGAGAATGAGTGACAAGCGGGTAACACAGTCAGCCCGCCAATAAAAAGAAAAACTTAAGCGGTGGCTATTTTATAATAACATCCCAAGCTCATCTCATCCCAAACTAGGCAGAGAATTGAAAAAAAAAATCTACCGTAAACAAGATCATAGAATGAATGAATTTTTAACAGATCTATTTTTTGCTAAGAGAAGAATATCATATAAATATTTACCTTAACAGCATATTCTTTGCCAGTCTGCCGATGTATGCATTTCCTGCATACAGAGTAGGAACCATCTCCTAGCAGCGGAGTGCTTAATTCAACTGAATACTTTTGGAAAAAAGGAGAGTCCTGAGAACAAATATTACAAAATTAGTTTATAAAGACGAATCATAAAATAGCATGAGACAATAAATGCTTTATTTAAAGCTACAGTTAAAGGATTTTTTTTTAAATTTCATTGGCTTTTTTTCTTTAATTTTTTTATTGACGACTAACCATTACTCTCTGTTGTGCTGTTGTTCACAACAAGTTCATTAAAATTTAATAATATAGTTAAAGCAATTTTTTGTAACATTTAAACCGATAATTTAAAAATAATGAAAATATAAAGTTGATAATTACTTTAGCCACCCATCCTTTGAGCTTGTCAGGTTTCTGTCCCGCGGCTTGCATCCAAATCTGATCTGATATGACGTTCTCAGAGAACAGGATGCTGGGAGCCACGTAAGAGTAGCCTGCAAAGAAGTTAACATCTGTAAATTAAACATTGGAAGTTCATGAGATGACTACCTTCGTGTCTTCAGTCCTTCGAAACTGAGGCTCATGGGCCATCAGAGAAGGAGGACTTCCTTCATAGGCTGGTTCCCTGTGTGATATTTTGCCACCTTATGGGACATAAAAGTATGAGAACATATCTTGTTAGTTCTAACTACGAGCGACTACATGTTCATGCTAATTCTAGAACTAAGAGGAGGCAAAAATCTATTTGTATCTAAGTTAGTAAATACTAAGACCAGACTAGTTACTAAAGACTTGAAATAATTAATACGTTAAGTTAAGGAAGTGAATGCAAGTAAGGGGTTAAAAAATATAATTCGCTGATGCTATAAAAAAAAATACAAAATAATTATGAAGTTCATAAAAGAGGTTCTTTTATACTTGCATAAAAATGGTGAGTTTGAAAAAAGAACGATAAGTTACAAGAATGACATTGGTTTATAGAACCAACTTCATAAAAAAAATACAAAAAGGCTCGAAAAGGGAAAGACTCTCGTTTATCTTTTCTTAGAGTTTTAGAGCCTCAGTTTCGTACGGTATTTAAAAAAAAAAGAATAAATATTCTCCTTTTTTTCAAAAGAGCAATATTTTTCTAAATGATAACAGATGAAGCGAAGCATCAAGTACATATGTCATGGTTTTCAGAACCGCGATTGGACAACACACAGTATATATGTTGTCCAATCGCGGTAGGGTAAGTCTACAATTTACAGTTCATGCTATACTGCTCCCCTGAATAAAACATTCTAAATTTGATGCATAAAGATCGAAATTCCAACCACCAGGTATGTGTCGACGATCAGAAGGCCAATTCTCGAAATAAAAGTTCGGTCACAATTTAGTTCCGAAATTCCAATTTAGTAAAGTATTAAACATTCAACGTTGGCTGTAATGGGATTATATTGTATTGTAACCGAAAATTGAATCTGTAGTCTGCTAGTCTTATTAATACTTTACTATTTTACTACGAAAATACCTTTTATGATAGTTGTGAGATCGAAAGTGAAATTGTGACCGAACTTTTATTACGAAAAGCGTACCTGTTCAGTGTTTTTTTTGCTTTGGAAGCGAACCGACTCCATTTCTAGCTATTTTGACGAGCCTAATTTGCTAGTAAATTTCGATCTTTAGAAGCACACTAGTATATTTGTACTGTGACCTCACAAATGATGTAAGTACTTACCAAGGAAGAGCTTGTCATGGTGCTTCGGAGCTTGTGCGGGTGAGTCGGTGGGCGGCATCCGCGTAAACTCATCAGCGAAGTTACACGTGTCGGCCGCGTGCGACAGCGCAGGCGCAAAGGGCGCGCGAATCTCGCGCCGAGAAACTGCCTCCCAGTCGAGATCCTGTTGAGAGGAATATGAGTTACATACCATTCTGTAAATCGAGGGCCCAGTGCGAGTTTAATTCATATCAACTCGCTCGACAGCGAACGGCAAATGGTAAAAAGTTCAGTGCGGCAAAAAGTGTCTGTTAGAACTACAAAATCGGGATGGATAAAATAATGATGTACTAGAACATGTATCGAACCTGGAAGAATGGGTGTCTCTTAAGCTCGTCTGCGTCGCCTTCGCCACCTCCGAGCCTGCGGCGAGGGTCCTTCACCAACAATCTGCAAAAGAAACAAAAATATTAAAACACTTGTGGAAATGAGTCTTCATACAGTCACCATACAGGTAGTTAATAGTGATCAAATTTATAGATGGTGAACGGAATAAAATCTGTCCGTGTAGTGACGGATTAAGAATACGGAATGTCACTACCCCAATTCATCCCGTGGGTGTCGTAAGAGCCGACTAAGGGCGCAAAACAACGCAGGACACCAGCACTGCAAAAAGAAGGAAAACTTGACACAAACTCTATACCAACCCGCCTGGCCAGCGTGGTATAGTAGGCCAAAACCTTCTCTCTAAGGAGAGGCCTATGTCCAGCAGTGGACTATTAAAGGCTGTTGATGTGAACGGAATAACTATTTATTAGTCTTATGATATAAATTGATAAAAATATTATACTAAAACAATCTTGTTATCTTTTATTTCTGGTAGTTAAGTTCACAGAATTACTTATGGCTTGTTATTTAATTCGTGATTGAATTCGCTAATTTGCCAACATTGACATAACGGTATGTGACTTTAGAAAGTGATAATATATGTAAGTATGTATATACATACAATGGAAGTCTTTTGCTGATATGTAATCAATATTCATATTTACAAAATTATCTAAATAAATCTCTCAAATACTGTAAAATAGATATCTAAAGGTCAACGACCATTGTGGCTCATGCATCGTTGAAACAAGAACTAAAGTTATTGTTTGCAATAATTTCAAAATTAACAATACGTAGTATTTTCCTGTTATAAATCTATAAATAATATATGTATTTGAATGCAGTATGATCTCACATTAGTGGACATAGATTTGAACTCATGACCTATTATATTGTCAGAATCAAGGCTTTGATTACAGCGCTAGTAGGTGGGAAAACCCGCTCCGGTGTGTTATGGTCACTTAAAATTATCATCGTTACAGTTTGAATATGCCGAAGGTGTCTTGGTGAAAAGATGACCGAAGAAAATAAAAAGAAAGTTAAAGAATTTGTGTTTGAAGCGACTAATTTTAATATATCACACACATCTCACACACGGAAGTCTGATCCCAAACTAGGCAGAGTCTGTACTATGGTAACCAGACTGCTGATAAACATACCTATATATTTTTAAATAGGTACATATTTTAGATAAACTATACCCAGACACAGGACAAATCACCGTGCTCATCACACAATATTTGTCCTGGGTGGGAAACGAACCCACGACCTCCGATTAAGCAGTCAGGGTCACTAACCAACAGGCCTGTCTATTTCTACAACTACCCGTTTGATTTGAAAAAATCTGTTAACAATTCAAAGCCCAATTATTTAAGTTTAATGCTATTTTATGTACTTGTCTACGAGCCATAGGGACGAAACTAGTTACTTCAAATTGCTTCATAAAAAAGTTATAACAGAGATACTCACTTTCTAATGAAGTCTTGAACTTCTGGACTGACATCTGGAGGTACAGGATAACTGCACCTCACGATGCGTTTTGTGATCTCCTGCTGTGTGTTTTTCTCTCCTTCAACGGTGAACGGCGATGCTCCAGTCAGTAGTTCGTAGGTGAGGACTCCGACTGACCACCAGTCAACAGCCTGGAACAAGGATGTAAAGAGTTATTTATCTTATATTATAGACTTAAACCAATTCATTATCTAGCAATACAAGAAAATATCTTGATAAGTGGTGAGCAACCAGTCATTTATGTTATAGGAAAACATTACAGATAGATTTTAAGTTCTATTTTTTTGGCGACGTATAATTTCAAAGAAAAAAAAATCAATATTTATAACTAGCTAGAGTACAAAAATATTGCTCTATCCATACGCAATAATAACTTTGATCTATGTATAATTTATCAACTAATGTTGCATAGCTAAGAGTGAAATATTATTCTTACAAATAAACAATGCTTTTCTTTAAAAATATTACTAACATTATAAAAGCACGAGTGTATGTATATAATTATGTATATATCGCACGTTCAGCGATTATCTAACACGATCAAATTAAGTGATGAATGCACAAGAATGCAATCACAGATAAGTTTATCAACCGGTTAGAAGGCCATTTGACCGAACACAATTTAAAATAGACACGTGAAATTTGCTTAGAAAATATTTTCCAAGACGTTTTATTTCCTCATTGTGTCGAGTACAGCCGAACTTTTCCGATGTTTGGCGAGCGATGGCGATCATGCGCTTACGCCGGCTTCCGCGGGAGAAACCTAACCTTGGCGACCGATATTAGAGCCCCGTACATAACACGACGGGCTTGTATACTTGTAATATTATCAAGTTATTCTGATTCGATCAACATTTTTTTTATTGTGCGAGGTTAGTAACAAGTAAAGACTAAATATGTAGTGCGTCCTTTAAATAATTCGGTGTCTAACTCAAGACTTTTGCCTTATGTTGTTTAGTGTAGTTGGGGGAGAGTGGCAAAGCTGTTTTTTACCGTTGAGAGCATACCGTCACCTCATCAACGGTTCACTCATACTAGGAGTAAGCATACCCTGCAGTTTTAACGGGCCAATGTACAACATTTGGCCATAGGAAGATCGTATAACCCATAGGAATGAAAAACAATTTAGTAATGCCATCAGTTCATCAGTCAGACACTTCAACTAATGATTACCTATGGTACTTATGAACAATTAAAAAGTTCAAATGTAACTATGTACATATTTTTTCTTTCTCTCTTCATCGCAACGACCTCTCTTCGCTGTGTCCTTTAGATAACACTGAGTGGTTTATTTCTAGACGTGTAAATATGCCAGTATTATTGGACTATTGTTTGCGGTACGCATTAACGGAGTAAAATGCTCAAATTATTCGTTAATTTGTTATCAAGACCTTTCGAATACATTGTGTACAGTGATACTGTTAGATATCTTAAATAGTAGCCCTACTATTTTCAAATTAGACTAGTTTTTGCAAGCTACCAATATATATAACATTTCGTCAATCAATCTAACCCTCACTCGCTATCTCTAGCTCCTTTTTTTTTGAGTTAACGTACTCTGATTACGTAAACTTTCAGGATATTTGCTTGTGTAGTTACAGACAGAATGCATCAACAAACACGCAAATACAGTTTAGTCAGGATTAAAAAATAATAATAATAAAGGCATAACGTACAACAATTATGTACATAAACTGAATATTGACCTCGAAGTATAGCTTTAGTAATGAACAAAGTTTCCATAAGAGGATGAAGTGGCCCAACTGGGAGCTACGTTTAAATTACGTCATGTTTCAATAGATTAATATTCCTTAAACCTTCTCGCTCTTACTTAAAATTAATGCAGTAGCTATAGATGAGACAGACGCCGTTCTGAATAGTGATGTAACGAAGCTGTGGAAATCTATACCTACTAATACATATAATAAAGGTATCAGAGTGTTTGTTTGAACGCACTATTAGAGCTTTAGACTTTAAGGTCGAAAGTTAGGCTTCAAGACAAACGAAAAGTGACCCTCAAGCTAATGCTTACAATCCCTAATCCATTCATATAACCAATATAGTTTACCTTCCATGACCTTCCCCTTTCACCTACACTTCCCTTTCTCTCTTTCTTTTTCACAAAAGACAGCTCCGCACTATGAATAAATCTCGTGTCGTGGGGGGGCTTTACAGACACACATGAAAAGGACACAAAGAACACCCAGACTCAGAACAACAATTTGTGAATTGTTGTTCTGAGTTGTTGAATTGTTGTCACACAAAGTATTGTACCATGTGGGGATCGTGGCAAGGTGACTGCTTAAACCACTACGCTATCCGTTCAGTCTTATCTACTCCCAATTTTTCCATTCCAATTGGGTATTTAATACTCGATTAGAATTAAAATACATCAATACAAACGGTTTCAAGTGTAAAACAATGGTTAATCTCAATATTTTTGAAGTTACGCTGTTAATTGTACATCAATGGTGTAAATTAAAACATGTTCTTGGTACACGTGTAACGTTTGAACGTGAGGATAGCTTAGTACAATCGTACTCAACGCAATCTACCTAGAGCGTTTTCATGTCCTTGTTTATCTTTATAACTATTATATTACTTTTTTTTTAATTGCACCATGAAAAAGTTAGTTATTAGGTGTTTATTTAAACAATGCCTAAGTAGTTTTATTCATTGATTATTCGAGTAAATGCTTTCCGTGAGTCAAAGTGCGATATTTTCAACTAAATTATATGACAAAGGAATATCGGACATTTGTCGGGCCCTGTTGGTTAGTGTAGTGACCTTGGCTGTTGCTGGCTTGGCATGGCCTGGCTTGTTTATAAATATGACTAAAATTATAGTTGACCAAATGTGGGCATTTAATACACTTCTGCCTAATATGTAAATATATTCGCGTCGGGGGCTAAAAACTGTAAACGCTTTTAGTTGTGATTGTTAGATTGTGCATATTGTTGTTTTAGGGTTAATGCATTACGGGGCGGGGGTCGTCTACTCGTCTGTAGATGACCCGAGGTATGTCGGGGCACCAGGGCCTTCCTTTCTAGGGTATACCTGGTTCCCCGGCTATTAGTACCCGGCGAAGGCGTGCGGTTTTAGTCGGTTCGAGTCCGACATGCCACCGACAGGTGGTATCCGAGGGGATTTCCGCACGAAAAAAAAAAAAAAAAAAAAAAAAAAAAAAAAAAAAAAAAAAAAAAAAAAAAAAAGGGTTAATGCATTATTATTGAAACGAGTCCCGGTATTGCTCGGTTATATTTTTTTTTTTTACATAACAGTAAATGTCAAATGAAATGCTAGTTGTTGGCAATTATTTGCAAACCGTTATGACCACGATACAGTTTTCTCTGAAAATCCGCACAAGTATAATGTAATATGTTGTTTGCAATCTAAAACTGAAATTAGTTTGCACACAGTTAATAGGAATCGAACCTTGAACATGGCAAGAGCGAGGTCACAACGGTAGTCTCGCGGAAGGTTGTTTGAAGTAGATACTTTGTCTATTCGATATTAAACTTTATGGAATTTATGTGTAAAGTCGACATTTCTTGAAGAGAATTAGTTTTAAAGACAATTTGTTTCGTATTTCTAAGAAGATAAAGCTTAAATTGCATTGTTATGTCGCGGTAATGTATCTGGGTCGGTACTGTGGAACGATTTTTGGCAGCTCACTTGTGTAGCAACAAAATAATTTTAGCCACGAGGGTATTGGATGAAAAAGGGAGCATATTTTGTTACCTTAGTATAAACCTTAGAATGAACGGTCTAACAGCGGATAAAATACGAAAAAACATACATTCATTAATTTAAGTAATAAAGCTGATGAGTTATGGAACTATCAGCTAAATTTTATTTATTATTTATTTTTATTGTTTACAGTTAACACAAATGACATTACAAATATTTAGACGTAACAATCGGTGGTCTTATCGCTCACGGCGATCTCTTACAGACAACCTTAATAGGATATTAGTTATTTAAAAAGTTGGATAGTTTACATAGACGTAACGCATTATCACGTGAATATTTAAAAATATAAAGAAAAGCATTCATACACAAATAAACATCTGTTCACATTACACATAGATAAATACACATACATAAACAAAATATATTTGCATATGTATATTTATATATATATATGTATGTACATTTTGAATTTTAATGCTATATCAGACTACAATGTATCTCTAAGTTTTTTTTTTTGGAATATCTCTTCAGCCGATCTGGCGTGATTGATCAATAGAAAATGCCACATTTCGTAGTTAAATTACTACTAGATACCGCAAAAAAAGATAATAAATAGTTTAATGTATTCTGTAAATATTTCGAATATTTACCTATTGCTTCCTTTTGCTGTTTAAAATCTGTAAATCGTGCATTTCGATACTAAAACTAATAGGAATTTTCGCTAAATTCTACAAGACTTGCTATTGCAGTTGTAACAAAATGAGTTCTGATCATGAAGTCTTTGTTTAGCAAAAATAATAGCACTAGAATTTACTATTAAAACAATCAAATTTATAATGTACACGTAATACCTAAATTTTATTTTATGTAACTTTTTAAATTTACGTAATCTGATTTAGAAGGACTGATTATGTTAAGTTTGAGTGTTCTTTTAAAACAAATTAAAAAATATTTCTTTTTTACATATTTAGTGTAATGACAGCGTCTGACTTTGCATTTACCTTGCCTTCAAGAGGTTCATTTAGCTGTCCCTGAGTACGTTAATCAGGGATTCACTTCGTTCGTTTTATATTTCTCTTTAATACAAAGCAGACCAAGTAACACTACCATAAAGTGTTAACAGTTCCATCTTTTGATATATTCAATATGAGGCTTTAAAAAAGTTTTTTCTTTGTAATCACACGTATTGTTTTAAAGATTGCAATACGAGATAAGTTATCTTGTATTCAGTTTGACTATCTCAGATAAATACAACATGTTTGATTTTAGTGATTTGTTGTTATCTACAATAATATTATTAAGTTAAATCACATCAACAGCCTTTAATAGCCCACTGCTGGACGTAGGCCTCTGCTTAGAAAAGAGGTTTTGGCCTACTATATCACGCTGGCCAGAGGGGTTGGTATAGGGTTTGTGTCAAGTTTTCCTTCTCTTTGCAGTGCTGTTGTCCTACGTAGTTTACTCCCTTAGTCGGCTCTTACGACACCCACGGGATGAATAAAGCTAAATGATTTTGTATATTTGGACACCAATTTCAAAAGTATCCAAATTTGGCCTTCTCAACGAAAAGAACATTAATATCGCCATGCAGATTTTGCATTTACGAAGTAGTTCTCGTTATTTTCGTAAGATGGCGTTAGTGTTTTCCGACAGTTGATACTGCTTTTTTTTCAAGTATAAATAGTTTTTTTTACGGTGCTTACATGAATCGGGTTAATGAACACAATGTAGGGACTTAATGCAATAAGCATATAGTATTTAATTATGTACTATTAAATGTTTAAACCGACAATACGTATTTGACTTTCAAATTGAACCTAATTTCCTTAGGAGTGTTTCAAGTTAATTATATGTTCATGACGGATTTTTATAGAAACAATTACACATTAAATTGGTTATTTTTAGAATGATTAGGTTTATGGTATGACAATTGTTTTGTGTCTAAGTGTAATTTACCTTTATAAGCATGTTTATCAGCAACTTAGTTACCATAACACAGGTTCTGCCTTATTATTAGTATTAAAATATAAATTTCTAATAAAGACGAACAACACTTATGCTTTTGCAAATATGTTTAGTGAAATAAAGTCTTAACAGTTGCTAACAATAATATCCAATATTGAGCTATTAAAACACAAACCTAGAGACAATATTAGAATGCATGCCAATTGTTTTTTTCTTTTTATAATATTTTACTTAGAGATGTTCGACTTCACATCAACAGTAATCTCTGTTTTTATTTTTAAACGAAAACGTTTGATAATACTGCGTAAACAGTTACAATTGTTTCCGAATATACGTTTTGTTTTTGTGATTCGTAATAATTGCTCAATAGTGACCTTTGTATGGCTATTGACACACCATCTAGTGTCGTAATGTCTATTGTAACCATATAGTGTCATTATTTATTTAGATCAGAAATTGTTTTCCAATCGAATTAAATTGTTTGATTGTGAAATAAGTGCGTTTTGGCGGCTAAAAATTTATTCTACCGTGATAGGCTGATGATGATGATGATGATGTTATTACTAAGTCTAAAGTACTGCAGAAATATCTACCCATGTGATGACTTTGAAAACAGTTTGGCTAGCTATCAAAATTCGTATATTATGACCAGTATAACTATTTATTTTTTGATCGTCCTCATAATTTTTTACCATAACTGTAATATAAAAAATCACTAAAACAAGCTTAAAAAATAATATTGAAGATATGTCGCATGTGTAACGAAACTAGTTAGTGAAATACCTACATAACGATATTTGGACATAGGAATTTGAAAATACCGTTGCGTAACCCATAACGTTATACCATACGCATAAGTTCGATCCGATGGCCGAGTTAGTGGACGAGCCCTAACATTTCGCGTGACATTGAAGCGGCTGTTTTATGAAATTATCGCAACCACAAGGTCGGGCTGTTACTACGCCCCCACAAATTGTCGAGATGTTACTGTAATTTATTATTTATGTTGAGATTGTCTGGGCGAGTACGATCCTACTGTGGGAATGCGAATATGAAATCTCTTTCGATACATTCTTATGTGTACCTAAAAATACGGTAAATCATTTACCGTAAATGCTATGGCTAGGAGAAAATCAATTAACGTAGAGTCGAATATTTATCAAATCAAATTAAATAAAACACTTTATTTGTATAACAGACACACAAAGGTTTTACAAAACAGCAATGATATGAAACACCGCGTTTTAACCTGCAAGTTTGATAAAACCATAGATTTCTAATATTGTTTTTTTTTGTGTTAAAGGGGGCAGACGAGCAGAAGGGTCACCTGATGGAAAGCGACCATCGCCGCTCGTGAACATCTGCAACTTAGAAGTCACAAACGCGTTGCCGGCCTTTTAGGAAGGAGTACGCTCTTTTCTTGAAGGTGTGAAGCACGTATCGGTCCGGAAATACCGCAGACGATAACCCGTTCCACAGAATGGTCACTACTGAAATATCATTAACTGATCTCAATTATCATAGAGATCTCTGGATTTTGTACGCTCGTGATCCACTATAAATAATAACATATACTTAAAATGGATGGAGAATATTGATATGCAATAATCATAGTCATAATGAAAACAGAAATACCTAAATAACAAAAAGCAACCGAGCTGATTCTGTAATACTGTTTACCCATAGATGTATGTTAAATTCTGCTTTCGATTGATCAAAAATATTAGTTGGGCAGATTTTGTAAGAAAGTTCGTGTTTTGAATATCGTGTAGTAAACAAAGAAAACCTTGTGATACACAATGTACAGGAAAATGTTAGAATCGATAGACAAAGCCTGATATTAATATCAAACAACCTGTTTCATTCCAAGGACGTAAGAAGGATCGATTCGGATAATTCAAGTAACTTGTACTTATACATTACTTTTTTTTTATGTTAGAGGGGGCAGACGAGCAGACGGGTCACCTGATGGAAAGTGACCATCGCCGCCCATGAACGTCTGCAACTCGGAAGTTGGACTCAGCCTTTTAGGAAGGAGTACGCTCTTTTCTCGAAGGTCTTATCGGTCCGGTCCGCAGACGATATAAATTTATACCTAATAAAAAAGGTAGTTACGATGTTTTCGCATCACAAAGGAGTACTGCAAACCTTGATGCAGTCTATATATCGATTTAATAAACCCCACTCTTTCACTTTCCATGATAGATTTATGATCAAGGTACCACGAACGTATTGCGCCATTTTTCACAGTTCATACAGAGAATATTCCTATTTGGTCAGCTTACGTCAGTTAGTCCAGTCAGTTAAAGGTATGATTAAAGAAATATTACTACGTGCCTTTGTGCGTGCGTGGTCTCTGACGTACCTTTTTTTTCTTTAAAAAAGACAACTCCCGCACTAGGAATAAATCCTGTGTCGCGTGGGACTTTACAAACATACATGAAACGGACACAAAGTACACCCAGACTCAGAACAACAATTTGTGGATCACACAAAGTGTTATCCCATGTGGGATTCGAACTCACAACACTCGGCGCAATATAAAGCGGCGTGGCGACCGCTTAAACCACTACGCATCCGTGCAGTCGAGTACCTAGTAGTCAAGAAGACGAAGAACAAAGGTTTAACTTTTACAAACGAAATTCTGTAAGATTATGCAATAATAAAAAATGCTGAAAGAAACAAAATTAATTGACCAATTCCTGTTCACATTGTCAAGTATTGTAACACAAAATTTTCTACCGAACTTGTGACCAAATTTCTGTACCAACACATCGAGCACGTTCCAATTCAACGTGTACATGTACAAAACCCAACTTCATACAAAAAGCGAGACACGTGGGCCTTTCTTCCTCCATAGACCTATTGCTTCACACTACAAGAATAAATTAGAGCTTTAATGGATCGATCCCATTGTAAAATCACTTGTAATGGAAATAGTTTCGCTTGAACCCGCTGAGTGGGTTTTTATGGGACGCGGAAGATGATTGCCTAAGCAGTTTTTTTTTTGTTATAGAATGTAAGAGTTTTGATTACATCCTATTGGCGTAACATTAAAAGTGCCGTCAAAATAATAAAGCATTGAATAGCAAAATAGCTAATACATTTTTATATTGATCTAAAAAAGAAAGTACGTTTCATTATAGTTCGATTATGGTTTCTCAATCGTTACTGATTGTAAATCCATTTCATAATATCTAACGGTTGTATTGAATTATTGGCTATGCCGATGACAGCACCGTTGTAAGGAGATATGAGTCCGATGCGCAAGCGACAAATCCAGTTTTAGAGAGAGTCCATCATTGAACGGGTTAAATTGACACGGGTGTCTGATTAAAGTGACTGCATTCTTGTAAATTTTAACCCGTCAAAGCCGCAGATGTCTCGTTCCTGCAAAAAAACGTTCGATCCTTGTATCACTATCCAAGATGTGTTCATGTTATTACCATCACCGTCTTGGCAGTACTTCAGCTGCAATACAGTTAATTTTATTTCTTACTAGCTGACCCGCGCAACTTCGTCTGCATCTCTCCATAGTAATAAATTTTCTCCGTTTTTGAAACATTCTTCATTGGTGCTCCGCTCCTTTTGCTCTTATCGTGATGATATATAGCCTGTAGCCTTCCTCGATAAATGGGCTATCTAACACTGAAAGAATTTTTCAAATCGGACCAGTAGTTCCTGAGATTAGCGCGTTCAAACAAACAAACTCTTCAGCTTTATAATATTAGTATAGAAGTATAGATAGCCCAAGTTCCATCTTGCATTCTTCTCTGTATCTTCTGTAGTGTACGCTTCAATACACGTTATTTCCACGTTTATTGTACTGATTTAAAGTCGTAATTGAAACAAAGGCCTATTGATAAACCTTTCCCTGTGTCTATAAATATTCGCTATAAATTTATATTTGCCACCATATTATATATTTATCTCACTATTTCTGTTGTGTCCACACAAAGTCGAAAATAGTCTTTGGAATACCTCGTAGTACCTATTATTTAGTCAGGTGCCAATGGACAGAGCCCTAGGGCTGATTCTACAAATTCACAAATTACTTTTAAATTTAAGTTTATTTTAAGTTAAACCGACATTAAAATTAAGTAGTTTATAATGAAAAGACAGTTATTAGAACAAAACAGTAAATAGATACCTCACTAGCAATGTTTACAGAAATTTCTCACGTGACCGGCGGCCGAACACGTGACGTATGGCCGCCGGCTGCCACACACACACACACATACATGACATATAAGTAGTATAAGAACATACTGTTTATGTGTTGTTGTATGAATTGTTTTGTTTTGAAGATACTTTTGATTGGATTATTGATTCGAGTGAGTAGATTTGTTCCTGGTTCTTCTCGAAGATCACGTAACAAATGTAAAAAGATTAACCATGACGGTAAATTTCAAAATCAAAAATCCCGAGTAATTATTAACCAAATATATAAAGCGTCCTTATAAAATTTAAAAAAAGAAAATTGTCAGAAAAAACAGGGCAACTTAATAGATTGTTAAAACAGTGATAATTAATAAATTTTATTACAGCACTGTTTTGTTTGGTGCCAACAGCCTCAGCCCATCAGCCTCATATTGCCAACTTTGGCAGTAATGTTTAAACAGTCTAAAGAGTTCTCATTCGAAAACTTCTTTTTTCTATATGTCCTTGAATTGGTTTAATTTAAAAACGACTACTGTTTACTGTTTTGTTTATCTCGCGGCCTTGGCAGCTGCAATTTTTGAGACTTATCTTTATAATAAAGACTTACGTTTTTCATATTTAGATAGCTGTTGTATTCAATTTGCTTTTGTACAATTAATGACTGATAAATAACGATATTTGAAGGTATGTGGTAAATGCAAGATTTTACAACGTCATGATTTGAAAAAATGGCATTCTATAAAAAGGCCTGAATTTAAGTCAATTTGACTAGTTCTTATCTAAATTTGGCAAGTTTGAATGTTGCGTGTAAATAATGCTTAATCGACATATTTGTAACGTAATTTATTTATTGTTATCATTAGGTGTTCAACAAAAACATACTTAAACAGATTTTTTAATAAATAAATTTTATTTTGAAAAGAAACGACACTGAAAAACGCTTTTTAAAAAAAATAAAGTCAAAAACGTCTGATCTAAAGTCGCAACTGAATTAAAAAAAAAATACACAGTGTTTCTTCATGAGAGATATTTATCACAAACCTTGGAATAGACAAAATAAATACAATAAAATTCCTTCACTAATACTGAAATAAAACTGTGACGAGGCTATGTCTACTAGAAACACTATACATACAAAGCTATTAGTAATTTTTTATTGACATTTAACCGGAGACTGAAGTGATGGAATAATAACTGAATATGAATTCGACCTGGTGAAGGCCGCGGGAAGGCGTTGGATGCAGGCAGCACAGGACCGGTTGTTGTGGTAACCCTTGGGGGACGCCTATGTCCAGCAGTGGACGTCTTTCGACTGAGATCATGATCATGATGGTTTCAAACCACTGACTCAGAACATAAGCATAATAACTTTTTATTGTTAATAACCATACATACACATAAAGATTCGTATACCTATTATTCCCATCTAGAGCGGCCAGACAGAGGCAAAGTAAAATCTTGAAATAGAGTTTCCGGTTATCTGTAAGGTCGTGGTACTTATCCTTACACAAAAGTCTTATAAAACGTTTTATCATTCGCTCATCATTGTAAACATGCTAAAACCTTCGCAGAATTTATTCTTAATTCTTGTCCTTACATCTTTTTTCAAATTATATTAAGTCGCAATTACATTGTGCCAAAGTTTACTTACTGAATTTATTAAACTCCTAGTATGTACACAACCGATACTACCAGCCGCTTCACCTTGAGACGCTCCTTAAGAATCCAATGAATATTTTATATTCGGTAAGTATAAAACATTTTTTTACAGATATAATATCTGTTTGAAGAGGTTATTATATTAATTAAATTTAAACGAATTACGATCCTAATTCATTCGCAGAAGATGGAGGCTACAGTAGTCCTTCAGAGACCCTTCATAACACAAGAATTAAGGTATGCATAGTACTGACGAGGATTTAGGGCATTTTATCTAATACACCTTATCAAAAAATTAATCTTATCAAAAATGTTTCTTAAAATACAATGAAGGAACATTTACGTATGTAGGTCGACCAAAGACTATACTCAATTGCATCAAATCTTCAAGTTATTCATGATTGATGGCAGCATGCACTAAGTGGCACACTTCGTGACCAGCTAAGTTTGAATTCTAAACTAGTTAATGCAGATACTCGATATGATCAATCGATTCTCAACCGTAGGGGTCTTGCAAAATATTTATCGAAGGCCAAGAGGTAGAGAGCAATGTTGCTAGTAAATAATAATAGATAATATAATAATGGCATATAGTTCATTTTTTTAAACACATGAGTATAGGATACAGGAGTAAACGAGCAGACGGGTAACCTGTTGGCAAGTGACAACCACTATTACTACAATTTTAGAGTTGTAATAATTTTAATCTGATTTAAAGTAGCTACGAATTCATATGATAAGTTTTAAAGCACACGTAGGTTCTATATCAAGTTGAAAACCAAAAGTTTGATATTTTCCCAACAATCTAAACACTTTGTATGCTTATTTATTAACATTCAATACTACGATCCTTTAAGATATTAATTTTATTGTGTTCGGAACTATT
The DNA here is from genome assembly GCA_902825455.1 of Arctia plantaginis. Taxonomy (NCBI): domain Eukaryota; kingdom Metazoa; phylum Arthropoda; class Insecta; order Lepidoptera; family Erebidae; genus Arctia; species Arctia plantaginis. Next base: position 3,356,178 of record CADEBD010000336.1, on the reverse strand, counting down.
TAAAGACAACTAACAATTTAGGTTACGTGGTAAAATCGAATAATTCTCACTCATTTTTTTCTCTTGTACGATTTATTAGTGTCATATTATACAATAATTGCTTTGCCCTTCTCGGGGGAACAAAACGCGTAAAACAAAATGTTGAGAAACAGCTGCGACAAGTTACGACACCGCTAATAGATACGGTTGCAAATCGATTACTTGTCATGACAATAGTGAAAGTAACATTTAGCAATATGCGTTAATATCAAATTTTACTAATGCCAATCTTCGTTAGCGATATTGGTGATAAGGGTACGAGAGAAAGTGAACGGTAAGACATTTTATGGATGATTTAATAAAGAAAGGACTGGAAAGAAACTGTTGTATACGTGTATAAATTAACTACTAACCAATTGAACTAAGTTTTTAGTAATGACTTCACCATTTCGGAAATAGCTGTTTGCGCAATTTTAAATATAAAATTAAAGAATAGTTTTGATGATTGATTTTTTATGGCAGAGGGGGCAAAAGAGAAGTAGTACGGTCACGGGACCACGGGTCGGGACATGGTAAGTAATTACTACCGCCCAAGGACACTTATAACTCAAGTAACACTTTGAGTGGCCCGAGAATTAGAAGAGGATTGGTAGACGAGTTCCTTAAGTAAACTCACTCACCCAGTGTAAAGCAACGAAAATATTGCTTATTACCGGTGTTCTATAAGGCCGTAGTATCACTTGATGGAGCCGACCCATAGGTCGGATCATGGTTCTCCCACGGTAAAATAATATATGATCTAATGTTCCATTTTCTACCGCATTGAATGATTCGATTGCATTATGTCATATGCATGACATAACATAGCGAATCCCAGATCAAGTTCAGGGCTGTATGACCGGTCGGATCCGCGAGGCACACTTAGCGACGGCCCACTGACCTGGATCGACGCGGCCTCTAGATTATTATACATTATACAGTTAAAGACTTTATTTCAAAGGTTTAAAGTAGATATTTCTTTGATACAGATGCGAGGATAACGCTACAAAACATTCAGTGGCGCTCATGATTTTTCATCAATGTTAATCATTTGGTCTCTAGAATAGGTGGGGCAAAAAACTATTTTTAGACTTATAACAAAAAGTGAGGATTTTATTCTTGCTACTTTTATTCTTGAAATATAACATTGAAATCTAAAATTCGGGGAAACAACCTCCGAACATGGCAACACCGCGTAAGAACAGTCTAGTGACATGTGTTTCTACCAGTCTTCATTTTCAATCAACTGTGTACTGACACCGGATAAAATTTAGGAGTGAGTCATATTTAGAGACATAAAATATTTATAAAGTAACAGCCTCCATTATAGTTGTTACTAATATCAACAAAGATGAAGGCCAGATTCAGATAGACATAAAACGTCATCATGAACTCAGTTGCAGGACATCTCATTATGCCCTCTCTTTTTTATATAATTTTTATACAATATCGAACGCCTTTGTCCTAATCTTCTTAATGTTATTCTATGATTGTTAGCTTCTATACTCAACCGTCACGGATTTAAACACAAATGACATTTATTTCACAATATTTTTTTAAATCCGCTGAATATTTTTTGTTCAATTCGCCATTAGTCTATTAAAATAAGCAAAAGTAACGATTATAAATGAGTATTTTATGCATATAAAATAAACATTGCAACATAAAATCCTCTTTGTATTTAAGTTCCGTGACGTCTGGTAATAAAGCTGTTTACTTAAGATGGATGTACCCTCTATTATCTTTTAATTCCGGCATTTAAGAGTAACTTGCCGATTCCCGAAGTTTCATCCACTTAACACAGCTAATATTAGCTTAGAAAACTCTTGATAAATTCACTCTTCAGACAAGAAACCAAATCTAATTAAGACCAAATTATACTAAACTTAACCAAATTTAAAATTATATATAAGACTAAATATAATATAGAATTAAAATAACAGGGTATTAAAATGCTAGAAATGACGACAAACCTATATTAAATAGGGCGGTCTGACAGCATTCTAAAAATATACATTTTAAACGAAACCGTTCAACCGACTTAGAATTTTCTATTTTATACTTTTTTTTATTTATCACAAACATTCTTAGTTATTTCATCAACAACTTCTAATAGTCCATTGCTGGATGTCCAGCCTATGTAGGTCTCTCGTTGGAAAGGAGGTTTTGGTCTACTACACCACGCTGGCTAGACGGGTTGGTATAGGGTTTTTTTCAAGTTTTCCTTCTCTTTGCAGTGCTGTTGTCCTGCGTAGTTTGCTACCTTGATCGGCTCTTACAACACCCACGGGATGAATTTGGGTGGTGACATATCGTATTCTTAATCCATCACCACAGGGACATTTTGGTACATGTCGTATATATATGTGTCGCTAGTATGAATATATCTATATGTGGCTGTGTGTGTGGTGCTTCCGTGATTAAAAGGGTGTATGCCTATTTTACTTCATTTTGTCTCCTACTTTGCTAACAAGGGAAACGGATTTATTATTTTTCCAACTCCTCCAATTTTCTTCTGATTAATTCCGTTTTGGGTTCCGTTGGTGTGTTCGTGGGTCAGTGCTGTTGATGCTGGTGTACAGGAGTTACAGTGGTTACGTGTGGGAGGTATTAGTCCCATTAAATATGTTGCTGGTACTCAAAGAGCGGGTTAACGAAAGAAGTACTTGACGCCGGTTTTACTGCAAGCATGGCTCTCCTCTGATGTTGATGATGAATTGATAGTTGAACAGTGAAGGATAGATAAACGAAGATAGAAAAACGAACTAAAGATTTGACAGCACGGCGTAGTGGTTTAAGCGGTCACCTCGCCGCTTCCTACTGCGCTGAGTGTTGTGAGTCTGGGTGTTCTTTGTGTAAGTCTCATGTATGTCTGTAAAGTCCCCAGCGACACAGGATATATTCCTAATGCGGGAGTTGGCGTTTTGAAACAAATGACTTACGTCTTTAATGACATTACTCTAAAAACACATTTTTTGCCATCTATAAATGACGCTGATTACAAATATGAATCGATGTGATCCACAAACTGTAGTTCTGAGTCTGGGTGTCCTTTGTGACACAGGATTTATTCCTAGTGCGGGAGTCGTCTTGAGAAAAAAAGGTAAGCCTTGTCGTCTAGAAATTCACATACGTGGATTCCTGTTATGTTATGTTAGTAGCGAATCGCACCACGTGTAAGTAACACATTAGTAGGTACTCAGTTCATTACGGACCTTCGAAGTATTATTACACTTGCACAAATTACTTTCAGCTCTCTTGTGAACGTTTCAGGAAAATTTCTGTTATTACCCTGTTGTTGACATTTCCTTGAAAATAAATAAATAACAATTTCAAGGAGACGCGGACGGTGTGGACAAGCATAATTTATTTCAAGTAAATTAATTTTATTTATAAACAATTCACGTTTGTGAAGCAAAAAGTTATTATTTGTTGATAAATAAATAAAACGGTTCATTTTAATAGAAGTGTTGGCGATGTTTACACCAAAAGACGTATTGGAGGAAAACTCAATTTAAACTGGATCGATGTTTTGTCATGTTTTCATTTGAATTATAATTATTACATCAATCAATAGGCACTTAAAACTTACTTATATTTCAGCTCAAAATACTTGTGTTTTCAAGCGTACGATACGACCTTCTGCATACGGAAATTGTAAATTCAGATAATACTAACTATCAAGATAACGAAACCTTCCTAATTCGCTAAAAGTATAACATTAAGTGACGGATGAGTTCTATTTTAGGATAAAAAAACGTAGAAGTATATAGTAATTTACCTTTTATTGAGAAACCTTTGATAATGCCATAAGGCGAAGCTGGTCAGGTCAAATCAAATTAAATCGTGGAATAAAGTACAAGTCAGCTTGATATCGTAATGTATTTCAACGAGTTATAACAAGTGCCGACAGCCGTGAGTATAAATTATAATTTACCAACATATAATAGAATAAAATAGATTTCTATCTAATGCGGGTAGTCTTATTAAAAAAAAAGTAAATATCAAGAGATTTCCTGTAAAATATTATAAGATCCATGCCCACACGCTTCTTTAAACCTCTTTTCAATAAAAATAAGAAAATCTTCAGGAGACACAAACTTAAAAAAAATTTTTAGGTTCGCCACAAAACTAAAAAAAAAATAGAACGAAACAGGAATAAAAAGGGGACGAAATAGGAATTTCGTCCAAGGTATCAATCGAATCGTCATCTTAAAACTATTGTGGTAATATGAAAGTTATCCCAAATAAAAAAGAACAAGGATAAAGAACAGGTCTTGTACACGTAGACAATATGGTAGTTTTAGCAACCGACTATCAAGATTAACCCAACGCAGAGGCCCCCACGCGAGGTTGTGACCAACTGACCCAGATACGCACGCGCGTTGTCGCCACCGCTCTCATTACACCTATTGATGATTCATTATTTTATTACTTTATTTTATACATCTTGTTACGGTATTACAACGTTTGTTATGAAAGTTATCGAGAACAAGGTTAGTAGTTAATTTTTAAAACTGGTTCTCTTACTTAGTTGGTGGTAGCATCTTTTGAATATCTGTAAAGCATCGGTAATTTCAACAGAACTCAACTCAAAATATCTTTATTTCACAATTTTATTAAAATTATTCGAAATCGTCTCTTGTTTAGACTTTAAAGTCATAGATCAACACACACAATAGCAACCATCTCTGTTTTGTCAAATATTTGTAGAGGAAGTATTTATTGTCATCATCTTACTCGTTATCTTAGAATTTACCGAACAGTAAATAAATAAAGGTAAATGATAAACATAGACACAAACTACTTGTTACTTTTTGACAAATTGCTAAATTCAGAAAAAAATATGTTATTTTTTACATCAGTAGTACTATTGTACATTATTCTAAATTATAACTTAATCAAGTTTAGCACACAGGTATTATACCTTCAATGAATACAACCCACAAAATCACGGTAACGAGAACCACTCGAGTGGAGCCACGGGTGAAAACTAGTCGTTTTATAATTACTCTTGTTGCAAAAAATACTGTCATTCTCTGATAACCTCGGCATCCATGCCAAGGACATTTAAATTTCCCTAGACATCTTGTAATGAGCAAGTTTAGCCTTGAACTATATTCAATGTCTAGAACAAAACTTTTTCAATGTTAACCTGTTGTTCTCGAAATTCCTTAGTTTCACTTAGGGTAGACCTGAATTTATCTAAAGCTGAGTTTAGTTGTCCGTCACTAGGTTTACCCTTCTTTTACCCAAAAGATATTAGTGAACTGTAAGTTAAGTATTATATTATCAAATGAAACGGAAGACATAAGTATACATATAGAAAAGACAATTGGAAAAGAAACCACGCACATACATCCGTGCCACATAGCTCTACAATCGATGGGTGAAATTAGGTTAGCTTAATTCCGCAGTTGGTGAGTGTGTATTGGCTTGTATTAGTTCAATGTCGGCTAAGTTAAACACATAAAAGCGTCAACCCTTAATTATTGAACGGCAACGTTGACTGTAGGTAATAATATAGATGTTACAAGACTGAAAAAATTGAATTAAGGGATAAAATATGTATATAATCGGATATGTGGATTTCAGAATTGAGCCGAGTAGATAAAAGAAGATTAGTTAAGAAGCTAATTCTTCACATTACTTATTTCAATCTCAAAGTAAAGACTTAAGGGTCCAGAAGATATAGAGCTTAGAACATTTTAAATTAAACATCGTTGTATATATGTACTTAATTTCTGTTAGGTAACTTGTATTGATGAATGAATGTATTTAAAAAAAAAGGTAGACATATCACTAGCTACTATCCATGACCTAGCAACATTTATTTACGCAGTCCTAGCCTTGACCAAGGCTTCAAAAAATATTTCGCAATGATTTATTCTTTAGCGGAACAGCTGCTTTCAACTAACATCACACCTTCTCCAGACCTTGATTTGACAGACTGAGTATGACTGAGGAAAGTCAGGTAATAATACCTACTAAGACTGTTCATCCTCAAGAATATCGTCATATTCTGCTAAATTTAGGTCGCAAAAAAACCTACATAAAAATAAACCAATTCTCATAACCTAACCGGTTGTCACCTCTCACATTTCCTCAATCGCGATTTTTTACGGTAATCTCGAGCAAGTTGCGCCACTCTAAACCATCCGTTTCACTTTTGCCAAAGCACTTTCACTGGCAACGGTACAAGCGTACCGCACTTGAATCACAAGCGAATACCGACTTTACTCTCAATATACTTACAACATTCTTCATCGCGAATGTTTCCGTATATAATACGTTTCGGAATATAAAATTGATGTCAAAGGAGATGCGGACATAACAGTTAAGGAATAAAGATCAAAACAGATTTGAAGGATCGTGGAGTAGAAGCCGATGTTTACCGAAGACAAGCCGACCATGCGTCGAGCGACGGAGCAATGGCTTTCGTGCGCGTGAGTTTGAAAGTCGAATGCGCCCCCACCGCCCGAACTCGGGTACCGTAACCGCTTGTGTCATCCGTTACAGAGCGGTGAAACTCTTGTTACGTTTGTAGACCGCTATATTACGCCGACGAATGCGGATCACGGACTGACCGGATCATTATTTATTCTACATTAATCTTAATTCGTATGATTTGAAAATAGGTCGTATAGATGAGAATTATGAAAATACAGCTGTTGGTTATGACATAGGTGCGTAATCTATGAGACAAGATTATGTTGTATTCGAACAATAAACAAATGGTATTGAATTCAAATCAGTTGGAGACTCAATCAATAGCAATTTGGATGGCATAAATAGTTTCGTCCTTAGAGTGTGCGATGTCAGAACTTTGTACATGTAAATATTTTAAAGTGAACAGGAAAGACGATTCGCGAATGATTACCGGTTTGACCCCGTTATAATTGCAAGATGGCTTCCTTAGTAAAACTATTTTAAAAGCTACTAATATTATATTTCCAGTTCTTAACATGTTTGTTGAATATACGCGTAAGAATAAGTTTATTGACAAATATACAGGTATTAGAATAGGCAAGACGAGATGAGAACACAAATATGTCTACCATCTGACAACTTTAATACAGTAATAATGTTGAGTATCAAATGGCTATAAACGAATTTCCGTTAATTAAATTCACATTATAACAATTGATGACATAAAAATTATTAAAGTTTAAATGACGACTAAGATGTCAGTATAATGATAATATACAGTTTGAAATTCTGTAGGGATCTATTTTATTTTCATATTTAAATTTCATCTTCTGTCCTTTTTTCCATTTATTTAGGGAAGGGTTCTGATTGGTTTCTTTGATGACCAGCTGCCTGTTTGACGCCAACTCACCATAGGAATATGATCGTTTACAGACGGTACCCAGGAGAAATGGAAAAGATGGCAAGAGCAATTAGGGCTGGAGATATCGCAAATCTTGGATGGGGAAACAAGACTGAGACTCTAGAAGCTCAAGGAGTCCAGTCTTCTGATTGGAACATCAAGTAAATTTAGATAGAGTATAGCAGGTGCCAATCTTGACGACAAATCTAATTCTACCACATTCCTTTCTAATATTTTTTTTTACGTCTTACGTTTTCTATAACTTTTACATAATTATTATACACGCATAAATTGACTAGTAATATGCAATAAAGCTAATGGGTTGTAGTAAAATACTACTAATAATATTACTATTAAGATGCGTATCTGTAGAAGGATTTGAAATTATAATACAAAACACAGGAAACTGGTATTATTTATAAAACATTAAAAAAAAAGAACTGATTACAAGCAGGAACACATTCTTAATGAATACCAATAACATCTTATGTTTAAACCCAAATCCAACTTCCGTATACGTCATAAGATGTACTTACAAATTGACAAAATACACACCCTTAAAAAATAACCAATGAAATGAATTCAACTTTAAATTTAAGAAACAAGATTGATTTTTAATGAATGAATTAAATCGCATGTTGGTGAAGGAAAGCGGCCTCGTGATACGGGAAAACCCGAGCTGCGACACGCGAATCCGCCGAGTCCACAGAGACAGGTCCGTTTATATTTCTGTCTCGTACTTAAAGTACAAGCGAAAGGGAAACGGGAGATGTTTGAGTAACGGAACTTATCAGTCTCTATTTATAATTGGTACGATACGATACCAGAGTAATAACAGGACCGCAAATATGTGGGGTGCGTGGTCCGGAACCTCCTTGTGGTGCACCCTGGGCAACGGAGACGGCAGCGCCTCTCTCCCTAGGTGGGGGAGGCGCTGCCGCCTGCGGCCAATTCCGGCCGAGGTGGGAACGGCCCGTCAAGGGCTGTTCGGAGGGCTGCTTTCCGCATGTCCCTCTGTTTGGCAGAGGGCATAGGGGAGAGCGGGCTGGGGGCGGACGGGTCCACTGCCGCTGGCTCTGTCCAGAGGTGGTGGACACTGGTCTGACGCAGACCACCGTCCGGCCATGTCGTAACCCTGACTGGCAACAGTCAGGAATGACGGCTCTTCGAGGGCTACGAGGAAGGCAACCTCTATAAAAAACCCTGGGGCGGACGGACCCGGTCTGGTGCAGACCCCGTCCGGCCCAGCCGTAATCCTGAATGGACAGGACCGGTGGATCTTCGGATCCGCGAGGACGTAAACCTCTATAAAAAATGCTCTAAGCCCACGTTCTGACGCCTGGCAAGGGGCTGAGTCGCTGGAGGGAGTCCAGTGCCGAAGGCGTCCCCGTCGAAGGACGTAAAACTTAAAAATGACATGAGGCCAACCATAGAGAAATCTACCCAGGAGGGTACCGGGCACACAGTGTCTGGGGAATCCCTCCCGGAGTCAAACGGCTCCGGCAGCTCCCACTCGTATTCTGGGGGGAGCACCAAATGTCAAACCTGCCCGTCGCCGAGCAGTAAATCCGGCGACGTTATCGCGGAGGACGCGAGAAACGTGGAGGTAGTGTCGAACACCGACACTGCCTCGGAGAGGAGCGGAGCGAGTACCCCTATGGTCTCAGCTGTGGAGCAGCACCAGAAGGGTACTCCAAAGCGCAAAAGGCGCTCGCTTCGCCTGGGCCTGAAGAGGCAATTGGAGTCGGCCTCTAGCGATGAGGCCTCGGCTCCCAAAGTCGGCACAAGCCGCAGAGGCGCTCGCGGCGGAGGCCGACTCCCCAAGGCCATGGTGGCCCGAAAGAAGGTGGCGGTCCAGTCCGCGGCTCTGGGAGGAGCCGAAGATGGGGGTCTTGGACGGAGTAAACAGGAGGGGGTCGCGTCCGAGATGTCGACCACTGATGTGGGGAGCGGGGGTGGGGGTGCTGGCCTCGTTGAGCTACGAGGCAAAACCGGCAACCCCGTCGACCGGATCGAGGAGGCAATCGGCGCGGCCGATTCCTTGCTTCAGACGTCCGGTGTGGCCGGGGGCCCCCAACAGGAGGCCCTGGTAGCGGTCGTGCGCTCCATAATCGAGGCGGGCAGACTCCTTGTGGCCGAGAGCAGGGCCCACGCTAGGGAGAGAGCCCGCCTCGAGGCGGATCTCGCCAAGGCTCGTGCCCACGCTGGTGCCACACCAGCGCCTTCGGCACCGTTGGCGCTGTCCGCCCCGGAGCCGGAGCCGAGCTTAGTCCGACTCATGGCGGAGATGGAGGAGCGGATAATGAGGCGCATCTCCGCTGTAGAGAGCGCCCGTTGTCGCCCACCTCTGGCTCCGCCAAAGGCGACATATGCGGCCGCTGCCAAGGCGGGCCTAACAGCCCAGCCAGCAGCTAGGGTGGCTGGGCCGTCATCAGCGCCCCCGCCCCAGAAGGCCGGAAAGGGCAAAGGGAGGGGGAAGGCGGCCCCAACCCAAGCCCCAGTCTCGGCCCCGGCTGACACCGCACAGCGCTCGTTGGAGCGGGGCTGGACGGTGGCCGGGGACAACAAAAAGAGGCGGAAGGCCGCCAAAAAAGCGGCCAAGAAGGCGAGGAGGGACGCCGCCGCCGCCGCGAAGGGAGCGCCGAGGAAGCTCCGCGCCCCTCGCTCCTCGGCCGTCGTAATCACTTTGACGGCGGAGGCAGCGGAGAGGGGCGTGGGGTACGCCGAGGTCTTGACGAAAGTCAAGGCCAACGTGGACCTCAAAGCCCTCGAGATTCCGGGCGTCCGGTGTAAGAACACACGGACGGGAGCCCGGCTCCTCGAGGTAGCCGGCGCTACCAGTGGCCCCAAAGCCGATGCCCTAGCGGCTAAGCTGAGGGAGTCACTGGATGCAGCTGACGTCCGAGTGTCCAGGCCCACTAAATGCGCCGAAATCCGCATCACGGGCCTGGACGACTCTGTCACGGCGGACGAGCTCAGACTCGCCGTGGCGGAGACGGGAAGCTGCCCTCTGGACAGCGTGAAGGCCGGAGCAATACGCTTCGGCCCCGGTGGACAGGGGGCAGCGGTTGTCAGCTGCCCCATCGCGGCGGCCCAGAAGGTCGCCGATGGACGGAGCCTCCTGGTCGGAGGTTTCCTGAGGGCGCAGGCACGACTCCTGCAGGCCCGACCGGCAAGGTGCTTCAGGTGCCTGTCGGTGGGTCACGTAGGGGTGCACTGCACGGCGGAGGCCACCGTAGGTGACCGATGCTTCCGCTGTGGCCAGCCCGGTCACAAGGCGGGTGGCTGCAACGCTCCGCTGCGTTGCTTTAGGTGCGCAGCGGGGGGCAAGCCTGCCGACCACCGGGTTGGTGGTAAGGCCTGTGCCCTATCGCGACCGAAGCCGGGAGGCCGACCTTCCGCCTCCGAGCCGCTGATCCAGACGGAGAGTGCCGCTGGACAGCCGCAAAGTTCGCTGCGGGATGCGGGGATGGAAGTCCAGTGATGGATCCACATCTCCGCATCCTCCAGGTGAACGTAGGCCACGGTGCCGATGCTCAGGATCTTCTGCTCCAGAGCATGGCACAGTGGTCCATCAACATCGCCGCTATCGCCGAGCCATATGTCCATCGGTTTCTCGGGCCTGCCTGGGAGACCGACTTGGACGGCACGGCGGCCCTGGTGCACGGTACCGCAGCCGGCACTCCACCTCTTGCAGTAGTTGCAAGGGGACGGGGCTGTGTAGCGGCGATAGTTGGAGATATAGCGGTCGTGGCCGCTTATTTCACGCCGAACCGAAACCTAACTGAGTACGAGCAATGGCTCGCTCAGCTGGCCGTCGTCGTCGATGCCTGTCGCCCCCCACCCGGTTCTTGTGCTGGGGGACTTCAACGCCTGGTCGCAGGCTTGGGGTTCCCTGCGCACGAACCCGAGGGGCAGGGCATTGGAGAACTGGGCTGAAAGATTCGGCCTAGTTCTCCTAAACCGGGGGGCCGTGGCCACGTTCGTGACGGCGAGGGGTAGTTCGATCGTGGACATCTCGTTCGCGTGCCCCTCGCTAGCGCGTCGTGTCCAAGGCTGGCGCGTCGTTGTCGGGGAGGAGACAGGTTCGGATCACCGATATATTCGGTTTGACGTCTCCGCCCCTGCAGATGGCGCGCCGGTCAGACCGGCACCACCTGAACCACGTTGGGCGCTCAAGCGCTTAGATCGCGACCTCCTCCTGGAAGCCGCCATCGTACAGGCCTGGGCTCCTGCGCCGGACAGGCCTGTCGACGTCGATGCTGAGGCACAGTGGTTCCGGGAGGCCATGACCCGCGTCTGCGATGCGGCGATGCCTAGGGCTCAGCCCAATACTGCAAGGCGCCAGGTCTACTGGTGGTCGCCGGAGATCGCACGGCTGCGTCAAGCCTGCGTGACCGCGCGCCGCCAGTGGTCCAGGTTCCGCAGGAGGCGTCGCCGCCCCGAAGATGCGGCAGCGAGAGAGGCGGAGCTGTTAGCGGGTTACAGGGTTGCCAAGAGGACCCTTCAGGCAGCGATAAAGCGGGCCAAGAGCGAGGCCCGCCGCGAGATGCTGGAGACACTGGAGCGGGATCCGTGGGGACGCCCCTACCGTATGGTTAGGGGCAAGATGCGCCCATGGGCCCCGCCGCTCACACGGTGTCTTCAGCCAGAGCTGCTTGAGAGGGTCGTTGGCTCCCTGTTCCCAACGCGAGTGGTGGAGCATACTCCGCCACAGATGGCTCCGCCTCCGGCGCTTGAGGCGCCTAACGTGGATGACGACGACGTGCCTGAGGTCACTGGGGTGGAACTAAGGGTGGCGGTGTTACGGCTTAAAGCCAAAAACACCGCCCCGGGACCCGATGGCATTCCTGGCCGAGCGTGGGTCCTGGCCTTAGTCGACGAGGCTCTCGAGCCCCGACTGCGAGGGTTCTTCAGCGCATGCCTCGAGCGGGGCCAGTTTCCGAAATTGTGGAGGACGGGGAAACTGGTCCTCATCCGAAAGGAGGGGCGCCCGGCGGACTCACCGTCCGCCTACCGGCCCATAGTGTTGCTTGACGAGGTGTGCAAGCTCTTTGAAAGAGTGATTGCAAGGCGCCTCGTCAAGCATCTCGTGATGGTTGGGCCGGATCTGGCGGACAACCAGTACGGTTTCCGTCAGGGGCGCTCCACCGTGGATGCGATCATGCGCGTGAAGGCTCTGGCGGAGGAAGCAGTCTCCCGGGGTGAAGTGGTGTTGGCGGTGTCCTTGGACATCGCCAACGCGTTCAACACTATGCCCTGGAGCTGCATCAGGGAGGCGCTCGTGTATCACGAAGTGCCTCTCTACCTCCGCCGCATAGTCGGGGCATATTTGTCGGAGAGAGCCGTCGTCTACCCCAGTAGGACCGGTCTCGGTAGGCGTGAAATGTCGTGCGGTGTTCCGCAGGGGTCGGTGTTAGGGCCACTCTTGTGGAACATCGGCTACGACTGGGTGCTTCGTGGTGCCTTCTTGGATGGTGTCGCCGTCGTGTGCTACGCGGACGACACACTCGTGACGGCGCGCGGCAAGACGCACCACGAGGCAACCCTGAGGGCCACGGCCGGGGTTGCCCAAGTCGTTGAGCGTATCCGGCGGCTGGGTCTCGAGGTGGCTCTGCACAAGTCCGAGGCCCTGTTCTTCCACGGGCTTCGGAGGAAGCCGCCTGAGGGATCTAGCCTCACGGTAGGAGGCACTCGCATCGGCATCGAGCCCTCGATCAGGTATCTGGGGCTCGTACTCGATGGCCGATGGGACTTCGGATATCATTTCCGAGGTCTGGTCCCCAAGTTGGTTGGGGCAGCGCGTGCGTTGGCGCGGCTGCTGCCCAACATGAAGGGACCCGATGACTCCTGCCGGAGACTCTACTCGGGGGTTGTGCGGTCCATGGCCCTTTACGGGTGCCCAGTATGGGCGGGGGCCCTGAAGGCCAGCAACGTCGCGATACTGCGGCGACCGCAGCGAATGCTGGCCATCAGGATCATAAGGGGGTACCGCACGATCTCCTTCGAGGCGGCGAGTCTCCTGGCCGGAACTCCACCGTGGGACCTGGAGGCGAGAGCCCTTGCAGCACTGTATCAGTGGCGCAAGGAGGCGCAGGAGTTGGGTCGATACCCCGAGATTCGAGAAATCGATGACCGGAAATCCCAGCTCCGCCAGGTCACCATAGGGGAGTGGAGGGAACGACTCGGGCAACCGAGCGCCGGGCACGCCGTCATTGCGGCGGTAAGACCCGTTATGGAGGATTGGCTCGAGAGGCGTCACGGGACCCTCTCATACCGATTGACGCAGGTGATCACTGGGAAGGGATGTTTCGGAGATCACCTGTGTCTGATCCGCAAGGAGCCAACGCCTGAGTGCCACCACTGCGATGGCCAGACCGTGGACACGGCTCTCCACACGCTGGCAGAGTGCCCGGCGTGGGTTGAGCAGAGGCGAGACCTCGTGGCGGCCATCGGAGTGGGAGTTCTCTCGCTCGATAGCCTGATTGCGGCTATCGTGCGGAGCGAGAGTGCGTGGAACTCTGCCGTCTCCTTCTGCGAGCAAGTTATGCTCGCGAAGGAGACGGCGGAGCGGGACCGGGAGAGGTTTAGAACTCTCCCGGCCCGCCAGGCCCGGGCACGGGCCAGGCAGCGCAGGCGACTCAGGCGCCGGAGGTCGCAGAACGACCTTCGTCCTCCATAAGCGCAGGCCTGGGGGTGACAGGTGAGGCCATCTGTCACCCTAGCAGAAGCAGGCCGGGGTGGCGGCGAGCGCGTTGCGAAGCGCGCTCGCTTTCAGGGAGCACAGGGAACATGGGGTTCCCACACGGGGCGGGGGTCGTCTACTCGTCTGTAGATGACCCGAGGTATGTCGGGGCACCAGGGCCTTCCTTTCTAGGGTATACCTGGTTCCCCGGCTATTAGTACCCGGCGAAGGCGTGCGGTTTTAGTCGGTTCGAGTCCGACATGCCACCCACAGGTGGTATCCGAGGGGATTTCCGCACGGAAAAAAAAAAAAAAAAAAAAAAAAAAAAAAAGGACCGCAAATATGTCATTTGGGTTACAGCTTGTGGAACGATAAGCAAGTTCTTGCAAAATAATGAAACTGTACATAAGATAGGTTGAAAGCGATTGAAACATTGCTATAATTCCTAGACACAAGATGAAAATGGATTAATTACAAACAAGTTACCATTATTGTTCAACAGTGACTAATAAAAACAAACAACACGTGTTCCTTTCGTGATATTTGAGGAATTTATGTAAGTATTTAGTCGTTAAAATAAATACAGATATACAATACAATATTTAGGAAAATTCTACTAAAGATTATATCAAAAGAAAATAAAAAGGAGTTCAGAACGGACCACGAAAGTTTTGTGTGCGCGGCGAGCTTACGATTATAACTTAACCGGAACTATAAGGAGACTTTTAGATTGTACCGATTAAGACTCAGATGAGAAAAGCATTCAGTGAAAGTTCTAGGTATCAAAACGGACAATCGAAATTTAAAATTGGAACACAACGACCTCATTTCGTACGCGCCTTCGCAAGGGAACGGTTGGGTGGTGCGCAAAAATAAATCATTTTAAAATTAGCTATACACAATATTAATATTCATTCACATTCTTTGAATAGAGAACGATAATAACAGTTTTGTCAAAGTATTTCATTGACGAACAGTGTTCCGCTCTGATTATCTATTTGGTTGACTTTCTTTTCTCTCGGAAAGGAATTCGCGAACCGTTGTAAGTTAAGAGCCAATATTCTTGTTTTGTAACAGTTTATAAAACATATATAACTACTTAGTTTTCGTTAAACAATAATATGACAAAGTGATAAATAACGTCGTTTAGGTACAAAATGTCTTGTTTACGTGCAATTATTTTATTTATACGAAACGTGATCTGTTGTTGGTTGTAATGGGTTCATTTTCGTTGTTTGAGAAACACGAGTGAAAAAAGAACCGCGGATTGCTTTACATGTTGAACGATATCTCGAATCACAAGCTATATTGAAGTTATGATTTAAAATTTGTAAGCGTTTTAAATCGAGAACATCATGGAAAAACCACAGATAAAATTAATTAAAAAAAAAGAACAGCGATTGTTCGTACATTGTGAAATCCATGTTATTAAGTGATTGCCCTGTTACATGGCGCTGTTAAAAGTCATGTAGGTATGTGTCATCATGTAATACCGATAAAATAACTGGACCGTGTCGAGTTTTTGGGTCTTTTATTTAAATCGATTCCATAAATTCGCAGCTAACTATATAGTTAAGTGAATGCCTATCAATCTTGGGGTCGAGGAAGTATTACTTATAGGAATGCTGAGAGTATCAGCAGAAGGGTATTAAGTTTGTGTTCCAATGAGAAACAATCGCTTGTAGTTCCTGGTTACTAAAGCAAAATGGGCTGACTTTCGACTTTACTGACCTAGACATCGATGATAAGGTTGAATATAAAATCGCAAGTATAAGTGGTTTCGATCTTCATCCAGCTTTACGAGAAGTTTGACTTTGATTAAATACTGATGAGTGAATTAAATTAATTGTTAAAATTATCTGATCACTTTATTACATTCTACATCTTTATTTTTTTGTTTTTTTATGGATGAGGGGGCAAACGAGTAGACGGGCCACCTCATGGAAGGCGACTGCCGCCGCCCATAAACTGGCCTGGAACTCAGGAGTCACATCTCAACGACTCACGAAATAAATTTAATAATGAACCTCTTGAAGTGTGTATTACACATTATTTGCATCTACTGCCAACATACATATGTACATATCTATTAATATAAGTCCAATCACCCTACTCGTGTATACTAAACGTAAACAAAACCATAAAATGAAATATTGAGCACGAGTCAACGCGTTGGTGTGCATCTTTTTTTTTAATACATAAGTACATTTATATGTACCTGTAAGAGAATCTAACAAACATTTAAAAGTTTTTTGAAGTTGATAATTGATTTGTATGGATTCGTGTGGTGACGGATTAAGAATACAGAGTATCACCACACCCCTATTCATCCCGTGGGTGTCGTAAGATCCGACTAAGGGAGCAAACTACACAGGACAACATCACTGTAAAGAGAAGGAAAACTTGACACAAAACCTATACCAACCTATCTGGCCAACTAGGTCAAACCCTCCTTTCTAAGGAGACTATGTCCAGCAGTTGACTATTAAAGGCTGTTGATGATGATGATGTGAAGTTGGTTTGTGTACGCTTCAAAAAGTTCTGCACCGATTGAGCTCAAATTCAACACGATATACGAACCGCTTCAAAGATTGTTTTATTAAACGTTAAAAACTTTTTGTTTTGTTATTTTTAGAAAATAATGAGTTATGACATTATACCTAGCTTTTGTCAAATTATTCACTTTAAATTTAAAACAAAAAATAAATTGAAAACGGTAAAAATATAGTTGTGCAAAACCTTGTACTACCTACTTAATTTCATGAGGCCTTTAAGCCGGTTTATTTTAACTAAAGAAACTACTAACTACTTTACTATTGTTTTATTTTCACTATGATGTCCCTGGCGATTAATATTATCATTCATGCGTTCATTTTTACAAGATTTAGTTACGTTGTCATCATCACTAGTCACGATTAATTTGTATATTTTTTACAAATTGATTTGCTCAGAGTCTTTTTTCCCAGATTCTTTACGAGGAGCGACTGCCATGAGACCTCCACAACCCAAGTACTAGGTGGTATAAAGTTGTACGTATTTATTATAATGTATAATCAAGTATGTGTTGAAAATAACCGTGAAGACACTTTACTTTTGTTAAATATATTATACATTAAACGAAACGTGATTTCCCAAATCGGGAGCAGTGCGCAAAGCTGCGGCAAGTTTTTGCGAATCAAGTATTCAGGTCAGTGCAGTAAAAAGTTGCCAAGTTAATTTCTTCAATATCTTATTACGAGTATTGTCCGTGAAACTTTGGTTGAGATTGTAATTTTTATTTACAATTGTCACTGTGTTTAATTCAACTTAGATCGCTTGATTGCATATTTATATTAGTATTTTTATATTTACCATAATTTCTTAAACATTCGTGGCAATTAAATCTATTTTTTTTGAAAATTAATTGTTGGATGAGTGTTTACAAGTATGCACTTTCACTTTTTAACATTTAAGTAACATTACTAGTCATACTTATAGCAATATTAAGTACATATGAACATTAAGTATTTCAAATATCATAAGCTACCGTTCCGTTTAAAAAGAATAGAGTGAAAAAAACACGTATTAATAGCCATTCTAAAAATAGTATGCAATATTTATAAAAAAATATGTATATCGAACCATCTATTTCTAGAATCTTAGCTATAGTAATATGATTAAATTCTAGTACCAGATCTGGAGCTTTGGAAACTGCATTGAAAATAGACCTTGTAATGTAGAACACTCATGTAGACACTACTGCCTGCATTATTTATGCTTTTATAAGTATATTTCAAGTCTAATGATATGTTCGAGAATATTCTGGTGGTTTTTATGCATCGCAAATGTTAAGGAGAAATCAGTCATCAGTGAATCATCATATACCAACGCGGTTGGTATTCACTTTTCTCTCCTCAAACGTTACATGGCTGTCTTTGTGTCCCTGAAACTCCATTTCATCTTAGCAATAAAAACATCGTAAATGAGAATCCCTTTTCGCTCAGATAATAAATATAAATAACATTTAGGGCCTTTTGCGAACATATTTTAATATCTTCGAGACAGAGATAAAATGTGGACATTATGTTGCTTATGTAAATTTGATTATTTTGTATGAAGATGTTTACCGTTAACATCATATTAACCATGTAGCTAATTTGCTATGTCTCATTTTACCTTAAATATCTTAGATAGGATCAGATAGGTAATCAAGAAACTATTGCATTAAAAGATTTTGAAGATTAATCAGTGCAAAATATGTATCAAAATGCCAGATAAAGCAGGCAGTTTTTTAAATTAAGTAAGCCTTTTAACCTTTTTAATACATTATATAAAAAAATTAGTTCTTTATAGTTATGTGTGAACGTTGAGTGGTTATGTCCAAGATTACTATAGTTACATCATAAGCTTCCAGACTTCTTTAGTCATCTTTTCAAGATCAGGAAATTGAAGGAAATCATGAAAACAACGTATTTTTGTTCGTACTACGTTTTTTTTCTTCCAGAGTGTAATACGTATGTGACCCCCTATTCCATCACCTAGATACCATTCAAATGTCCCGTTAACTTTTCTGTTCGTTCTTTTGAATGTCAAGGCTAAGTGTTTTTACGTCATTATCTTTTATTATAGCCATAAACTACTCTGCTCCAACTATTATATTTATTTGATAATTAAAATTCATAAAAACATCTATAGTGTTAAACTCAATGTTTATATCTTTTGCCCTTGATTCAAATAAGATAAACAATGTTAGCTTTTAAGTTATCAAATTAAGCTTTAGAAAACATTGGAGTCACTCTAAAAAGGTTTAATTTAAAAAATTGTAAGAGTAAGCATCGAGCCACTGATCGCCCTGACCTACATACAGCGGCGCCATTTTGAATATTCTGCGCGCGCGCCGGTTTTGGTGGCACATTTCACATGATACCTGGCTTATTTGAGCTAGTGTTTTCTTTTTTTTTGTTTATTAAACGATTTATATGGTTCCTTTTGAATACAAATTGAAGTGCTTTTACGGTATTTAACATTCTCAATACGGTGTAATATTACATGAGCTAAATAATGGCCGTTTGTCGTTCAAACAATATAAAAGAGTGTGTTTTCAAAATAAAGTTTTTTTGCTCTGAATTTTGGCAGAAGTTTCGTAAAAGCGTTAGATGTTATTAACTAGCAAACATTAGAATGTTGAATGACGAAATTTGACCTGAATAAACTAAATCAAATACTTAAGTTGACTCTTACTAAAAAAGGTTACCATATTTATACTCTAATAACAAATTTAACTATTTAGTTCCTCCTACTTTGGTTTACATACCTAAACAAACACGTTGCATAATATAAACTAAATTCTCACCCGGAAAGAAAGTGCTTGCCGCCGACAAAAAAATCTTTGAATGGACTGCTTAACTAATAATCTCAGCAGTAATCAAGTTAGAAATCTTTGGTATACATTAAAGTAAAGAATAGAATAAGATATAATACTGACTTATAAATCCACTATTGACCATGGTCCTGAAACCACCATGGATTTAAAAAAACACCACCCGGACAAATACTTATGTGGTGTAAGCGATATTATTTGTTCCGTGTCTGGGTGTACTGTATCTATAATATGTTTTTATAAATATATGAGTATGTTTGCCATAGGGCAGACTTGTCTAGTTTGAGATCAGACAGCCGTGTGAGAGATACGTAAAACCAAAAAGTCAGTTTACTGCGGATTCGATTTTTTTTTTGATAGTGAGGGCAGACGAGGACGGTTCACCTGATGACCACCGCCGCCCATGAACGTCTGCAACTCAGGAGTCACAAACGCGTTGCCGGCCTTTTAGGAACTGATACGCTCTTATTACCGCTTAGTTCGAATTCTAAAGACACGTATGTTACAAATTTCTGAAATATCTCTTAATCTTAAATATAAACAAGGATGTTAAAGTCATCTGAATTCTGAATTGATGCCTTACCTAACAAATACAGTTAGTAAAAACAATTATTCGAAGATGTCAAATAAGTGATTCATAGTTGTTGAAACTGGATAATATGCAAGCTGCCGCATTATACTGCCCATTACTGGTGGATTGTTGCTTGATATTTATTGATCTTTGTCGATACCCTACGGTACAGACATACAATGATGTTTTTTTTTTTTTATTCTCGCAATACTTGTACAAACGAGGATTCAATAAGAAGATTCTAAGTTTAAATGCTTTTTGTGTAATACCCTCGCTATGTGTTGTGAGTTTGTAATCATTCTTAAATATTTTTTGATAGTTAAATAAATTTTACAACGTCAAGGACGTAAAAATATATAGATAATGGAAATAATAGCTAAGCCGCTATTTCTAGGCGTATAAAAGTTGGTTTAACGCTTTTTAAAAGACCAATTAAAGCTTGTATTCAGAGTTTATACCAAGAAATTAGACACGCAGTGAATTCAACCTCTTTTCAACTTCTTTTAATTAACTAGTTGTTTAACGATTGTATCATCACACTTTCTGCTACCTACATTTTGCAATCTTGAGCTTTGCAATTAGTAGCAAAAAGAATAAAAGCAAAAAATACCCCAGGGTCCTCTTCTTTTTCTAAATTCAAATTTTAATTAACCATTCCTTTCTTTGTTCTCAGTGGAAACAGAGGTGAAAGCAGCATTTCACTCGACATCTAGGTAACTAAGTGTTGCCCAGATACTTAGTCTGACTGTATTTCAGCCTGTGATAGTCTACCCCGTAGGTTACCACCTAATATAATACAGATGGAGTATCAGCAGTATTTCAATAAAGCTAATAAAGATGCCCAAATTTACTTACATATTTCGCCTTAGATGACTAAGTTAGAACCCGAATAATACGATTGATTACAGAAGTGAGAAAAAGGACCTTCAAGCTTTTGCACGCAACGAAGCAATAATATATAAGTGAATTTGAATAAATAACCCGAAAGATTGACATATATATATATATATTCATATGTCCCTGTGGCATTGAACATTTCATTCGCGTCTTTTCCAGAAATCAATCATCGTAATTTAAATTTATATGAGATTATCTAAACCTTAAATCGTGTTAGAATCTAATATATTATTGACTAAATTATTCGAATATAGGTAGGTATATTCGGTATTATCGAAAAGTTAAACCTAAAAATAAGTTGAAGTGCTGTCAAAACTTGATCGACTATATGAAAAAAAAAAATTCCAAATTATTTTCAGTGCCACAGCAAGTTAGATTTTTAATAATAATTTTTAATGAGACAATTGTTCTTAATTAATAGGAACTTCCTAAATATTTACAGTTATATATCATTCTGTTGGTTCTAAAGAGTAATTAGATTTAACAGCCAGTTTAGTAAGGAAGCAGTTAGTGAGAGATTAAATTTAAATTGCGCAACGGTTTTTCGAGAGCGTTCGGTTTATTCCGGAACTCACGACGATGGCCGATTCGCAAATGTTTTCCTGTTTTGTCGAAATATTAGGCTGGGTGCTGGACAGCAAATTGTTTAAAAAAATCCCAGTAAATAATAAAATACTTATCAAACTAATAATAATAATCATCAGCAAAATGCAGTGCATTCTTTGGATTTGCGTGTTAATTTTTTTTGTTCTATTTAAACGAAGAAACAAAATGACTACTAAATTCAATACTCAGAAAGTTTATTTTAGTATTGTCCAATGACTCAAATACTTATCTAAACACATCATATGGATTGCCAGCTTAATGAAGTCTGGCGTATCTTGAGATTACTAAAACGGAATGTGTATTGTAGTATGCCATGTCATGGCTTGGTTCTCATTTACACCAGAAAAGACTAGAACATGTACATATAATACGTAAGGAAAGCACATTTAAGAAATATTTGTGAGCGAAGAAATTGAAATTTGGAAAAATTAAAATTTGAATGTGGACTGCATGGATGGCGTGATCGTTGAAGCGGTCACCTCGTCGCTTCATACTGCGCTAAGTGTTATAGGTTCGATTCACACATGGAACAACACCTTGTGTAATCCACAAATTGTTGTTCTGGGTGTTCTTTGTGTCCACTTCATGTAAGTTTGTATAGACCCCCGCGACATAAGATTTATGCCTAGTGCGGGAGTTGTCTTTAAAAAAACAAACAAAATTTAATCAAGCTACATGCATCCAGTGATACAAGGTTGCTCTGTCATCGTACATTAAGTCAATGGGATAGTAGAACTGTCATTGTCTTTGATACTGGAAATTTAGGAAAAATATATATGAATAATCGCAAAATTTTATAAGCGGTGCTATTTCTAGTTATATAATAAATTATTTATTCTGCTTTTGTATACATAATGAATCTGACGAAATTGAAGATGATTTTAACCAAATGGTATAAAACCTAGAACCATTTAACAAACTATTAGTGAATCGAACTAAAAATTAAAAGAAAGGAATCAAGCTGGCTACACCGACAGACAAAACGATAACACTATCTCCATCTAGCTCACACAGTTATGCGCTAATAATAGTATCTCGCTCTATTTTAAAATGCGCAAGAGTAGCGAAGGTGACACATTAATAAACTTGAAAATGTACGTGGGAAACGGTACTTCATCTACTCATTGATGAAAATTATCTATTACAAGATTTGAGTAATTTACAGATGTATCCGGCTGTTCTGTCCCAGCTGCATTATTCTAATTCATTGGGTACATGTCTGCCTGCATCTTTATGGAGAATTTTTGACTTCTGCTTTGACTGAAGATGAGTATAGTAAGGATCTGGTGGGCACAATGTTGTAGTCTATTTTTTTTCTAAGAAAGTCCAGACTAGACTAGTTGCCAGATCTATACCTTTAATGGAGGTTAGTCACTGTTTGACTAAGGTATCTTGTTAGAAGGGCCTACTTTCTAACTAAGGCACATTGCCTAATTTGGAGAGATATGATTTTTGGTTTCTATGCCTAATAAAATTTTATCCTTCACTGGATATCCTTAATGGAAATGCGGTTGAAGAATTCCAATACCATAGAGTAAGTTAGTTAGCGCTTTGTCTTTTGTGTTGATTTAATTTTAACTGTATAAGGAAGAGAAAGCATTTTGTAATTTAATATTAGTTCATACTAAATCAAAGTCTATATTTGATAACGCTAGTTAAATTATATTCTTAGAATACGGAATTAGAAGCGAGTGTTGCCTGTGTGCATATTTTAATTCCATTTGACTTCCATATTTGTATTTCCGCCATGTATAACCACGTAAATACCATATACGTATAAAACAAGTGCGTTACCATAAATCACACAAAACAACAACACTTTAAGGCTGTTGCAGTTCACTGATAAGTGTCACCTCCAATAAATAAATGCGTATAAAATAGAACAAAACAAAGGGGGAAGACGAGAATGAGATTAAATGACGAACATATAAAGAGATTAGATAAAAATTATAAATCCCTATGTGCGTTCGTTTATTTACAATTACAATTTTGTCTTTAATAAATACCTACATTTTATAAATTATACGATTTGTTACAACTACCTTCTATATGTGGCTCGAAGACGATTATAAATTAAATTATTGTTTTATAAGTAAGGTGTTATCTAGCAATGCATCTGCATGTTATTCAAGATAGTTTTAATTCTATGAAGTGTTTTTGGTATGTTTCAATCGCATTTTAAATGTCTTATTTATCTCTTTGTTTTCTAATTATTTGCATAACAAAAAAAGCATACAGCCAGTTATAATCTATCACAAAACATAAAGTGTGGCCGGAAAGCAGTTCCATTTCACAAACCAATTTGATTAAATTTCCCACTTAAAGTTTTAACGATTTGCCGAATGGTTAATGAATATGTATTTCTTGATCAAGTCTTGTTTATTTACTCAAGTTTATTGTACCTCACTTCTAGCCCACCCCAAGGCAGTCTGGCAGGGAATGACTAATGGCATTAAGTCCACCTTGGTACATTTTTTGTGCATAAAGCATTAAACAATTAAATATGTTACATTAAAACTCATGTTTTTGTAAATATGCAGTGTGTTGCACATCCAAAACATGACCAGACTGATCCTCTTTGCCTCTTTCCTACATTTAATAAACTAATTTATTAAAACAAAGAACTCATTAGTATTAATGACTCCGTTTTACGAACAATTACCGGATTAACAAATTTAATACAGTGGTATTAACACTTTAAAGTCCAGTTTCATTTGTCAAACATTTTGTCAGTACCTTATTTAGTTTTTCCATGTTCTTTATTAATATTGAGTGTCATTTTCGACTTTATTTCTATAGTACTAAAGATATTGTGAGTTTTTCTAGTTAATTCTGCATGAGTCTGTCGGTCAATGACGTTTTCTACGGTTGTATCGCATACCAAGATTAGTCATACGTGCCTTTTCGGGATTGACAGGAGAATGAATCGAGTTACATCAACAATAAACAATTATTCTATTCCGTATTTTTTTAGAAAAACAAATGAATGAAATAAAAAGACAATGCGTATAAATAAACAAGCTAATAAAAGGTTTTTATCTGTAACGTGAATAAAAGCAGACAGATTTAGTCTTTTATACACATAATTTAGGGGATAATTTGAACATTGTTTGCTTTCAATATGGTAGTAAGTACGTAATAGAAGGTTTTTAGCTCAGAAGCTAAGGGGAATAAGCCAATCGAATTTCGAATGTAATGTTCCAATAGAAGACTGCAGGAGATATCTCCGCGTTGCTGCTTTAACAAGTGTACAGACCTCAAAAAAGGCATTTCACTGACGTTAAACGACGTTCTTTTGAAACCAGGCAGATGCCAATAGACCAGCCATTCCAATTTACAGCGGAAAAGTGACGGCTGTGACGTTAAGCTAGTCTATGGAAACCGTCACAAGACCTTTTTGTTTGAAGTAATAATAATTTTCATCAAAGATTAGATAACAACTATGCTATATTTTAATACATTTCAGCAATCATTTCCTGCATTGTCCTAGTGACAACCTTGGCTCAACGATCGCGGGTTGTGTAACTGTATACTTGTGTATACAATCGTTTTTATCGATAAATTGCCTTGGGATTGAATGCTGATCGATATTGTAATGTATTCAATAGGTAATGAGCGATTTGTGAAATTATGATATTACTTAAGGCAAAGTTTTCTATTAGACGATAGTCTTTCGTAACATGCAATCTTTTTTTTTAAAGAAACTGTTCCGTTGATTGGTATTGGTAAGAGGCTGGTTTTTGCATTTAGACTCAAAAACGTTTTTTTATGCATAGGTAGAGTTGGTAAGCTCCTTCCAGAAGCACGGACACCCCTAGGGTTTCAAAGGCTTCTAGGAACGATTTCTATCAGATATAATACTAGCCAGGTAAGTGGCCACTTCCTCGATTCCAGGATTACGTTAGTGGGCGTCAAAATCTGATTATTGGCACGCTGGTTGCGCTACAGTAGATTTATGTATTAGCTATTGATGAAGTTTTAAACGAGATGCTTAGATGTAGCACTCTTTATCCGGACTTAAGATTTCCTTTTTGCAAAACTTTAAATCATAAAAAAAATTAAAAGTTTGTAAGAATGATGGTATATTCTAGTATGTTCCGCAACTCGAAGTCTATTGTGCAATCAACACGTTATAAGAATAACATGTTATGTAATATTTGACTTCAATTCAAGCGCAATAAGAAATGTATTCTCAGAAATAAACTCATTTTGTATTTTGTATTATATAAACGGGATACGATTCCCTTAAGAGTTTTCCGATTTTCTTGGCTGACCTGGGTCAAGGCTCTACGCCGTTAGTGGTATATTGTGCTATCTCGGATAGTTTGATGTATTCTATTTAAGAAAACATTAGTATGTAAACTTAGAATGTTTTAAGGAATGTAGTAACAATACAATATCATATGTTTAATATTTTAAGATATCTATATCTTTAAGGATAGGCTGTTCGGGGATACAGCAACGTACACAACTTAGATTTAATTATTCCCTGATAACGAGAGTAGAGCAAGCCTCCTCCTGATATTTGTTATAAAAGAAGCGAATGAATATACAAATACTGAAACAACTAAACGGGTGTTCCTATTATCCTCCACAGTGGCGTAAATAGGAACTATATAATTAAATTAAACGGTACAAGGTTGTGTTACAATACTTAGCATTAACTAGTTACCTAGTTAGGTGCAATGGATGTAATGAGGCTTAGTTCAATAATGTGAAGAGATAGATAATGGAAGTAGAGGATCTATATACTAGAATATACAGACGGTTTTTACGGTTTTTGTGACAGATAGTCCTATTTTTAATCTGTTCCAACAGTAAAAGTTAAATTCGAAAATGCATCTTTTTTAATATTTGATACTTAATTTTTGGGCCTTTTTTATTAAAATTGGAATTTGTGGTCTATAAGGATATTTAATACAGGATACGAGTTTTTGGAGAGAATAAAAAACGGGTCTTAAAAAACAGCTTTAGAGCTCGCGTTTCAAGAAATAAACAGTAATGATGAATATGCATTTATAAAACCATCAAGATAAAAAACTAGTCATTTTTAAAAGTTATTCACGCAATCATTGCATATATAATTATCACGTCCCTATGTTCCGAAACTATGTCTCTATTAGACTGATTTCTTATTACGAGAGGAAGTTGGCCCCACCACGATGACAAAATTATGAATAAACAAGACCTCAAAACCTTGAGAGCATTATAAAGAAACTGCAAATTGTCCATACGTAATACGTAGCATGAACTTCAAAAAGAGAGGCGCCAGAGCAGCCTAGATACGACAGAGCGAGCTGAGACGTCACCACCACCCTACCACAGCTTCTTACCATTCGATAACAACAAATTCTAGTCAGCTGTTAGCATTCACACTGAATGAAATCGAACTGTAGAAAGTTAAACAAATTCTTATATCACCTGTTTATTACTACTTTAATGAGAACCTTATTGCAAAAGAAATAAGGTATTTAATTGTATGTTGGTTTTTGTTTGTGTGATGCTTACTGCAGATGTGTACGTGTGAATTGTTTCACAGTTATGCGTCTTTGCCACGCTTACGGGATCTGTATTATTCGTGTTTTCTTTTTGTGAGTTTATAATTTGTTTTTAATTACCACCAAGGTTGGAAACAAGCATACTAGGTAAGTGAGCAAATACTCCAGTTTACATTTGGCATAGAGTTTCAAAGTGTAATTTTAACAATCTGTTTCGTCGATATCTAAATGCCGGTATTCCTAAAGTGCTAATAGAGTTTACAGGGCAGGGCAATATCTTTATATTTTGTATTACGCCTATATTTAAACAAAAATGTGTAATTATATATAAATACAAATATGTAGTATAAATTGTAGTGGCAAAACATTTCAGTACAATGGCACCCTTGAATCAAAATCAATGTTAGAAAGTTTTTTATTGAAAGTAAAAGGCGACTAATTTTAAGCTTTATTCTTTAGAATAAATCACCCGAACACTAAAAAAACCCTACCATGGTTTAGAGGCCTGTTAAAATAAACACAGTAGGAAAATAAAATGGGTATTGTTTTCCACGAGTAAGGTAAACATTTGATTGTTTCACTATTACCGCATAAATTAATTATCGTGATAAACACCTTTAAAAAATCTCTTGATAGAAACCTGTACGTGGCATTCTCCGTCTCTGTTTAACTAGTGTATAAAGTACACAGTCCGTCTCGTTCTCACTACAGACCGTGACCTAGATGGTCGGGACGATGTTGCGCTAATTCCGCTATCTCTGTCTGTACATTTATTTTGTGTACCAAACAATTATGTGTTAAAGTGACAGCCGTTTCAGTTTGTTAATACTGCTTGGCATATAACCTTGGACACTGTTTGTTTTATTTTAGAATAAATAGTAGCTTTTTTGTTATAACATTTTTAATTCAAAGGGCGTAAAGTACATAAAACTGTATGGACTTTTACGGCCTGTAAGTACGCAAGTGCAAGTAAATGGACTTTTTCTATACAGGAACGAACAAAAAGCGTAAGATTATGCGAATATTTATGAGAAGTGAGATTGCCAAAAACTGCCAGTGTTATAACAATATAAGACCTTCAATATAAGAATTTGTATCGCTTTCGATTTGAAGACGTTAATATCTTAAATTCACAGGCTAGTTGATATTTCAATTTCTTTGATTTCGCTTCAGTCATTCGTCATTTCACAGAGAAGGCAACTAATTTCTTTTTTTTTACCTGTCTCCCATCCGACAACATATCTCACGAATTTAGCACGTCTTTAAGTCAGTAGAAAAATTAAAATATTATGTAAGTAATGTATAAAGATCACGGTTTTAAAACTTATCTCGTTAGTATTACTAGATCAATTACTCCAAGTTAGTATGTGAGACTATCGCAACAAAGACAAATAATAAGGGCATAAAGATTATGCAATCTCCTAGCAATGTATTGACAAACTCACATCAGATAAATATTAGTGAGTCATCGCCTCAACGATTATTGTTTATATTTTCATCTACTCAGGTATGAATTTCTATCTTCAACTTGCTGTTATTTACTTGTTTTAGGGTACAAAATCCAACAGTATCTTGGAACGTATGTCTTAGTTAATAGGATCTAGGACGCGCTTGTTAGAATGAGTATAAAGTTGTTCCTTTTATTGTATTAAAGATGTTTGTTAGGGATGTAAAGCTAAAAGCGCTATATATGTAAGGCAGGCTTTAATACTAAAACAAACATGTTACTTTAATACTGGCAGCAATGCGGCATTGCGATGCCAATACAGATTCGTTTAAGATGCTCTATTGTTTAAGTTCAGAGGAGTATTGTCTCAATTTATATTGCTCTCTCATATATGTGTGCTTGATATACAGCATTACGTATTCGCCTTCGATTCTTACATTATTTTATAATCACAAGCTGCAACACTAAAGTATATGACAAAAATACACAGTCAACTACTTATCAAAAGCTGTATGTAATGGTACTTACAATATCATGCCCCTGGCTGCCACTCCTGACGACCTCTGGCGCCATGTACTCGATAGTACCGCAGAAGCTGTAAGCCCTGCTCTCCCCTCCGCAGAACTCCTTGGAGAGACCAAAGTCCGTCAGCACAATGTGTCCTTCCGAGTCCAGAAGTATGTTCTCCAGTTTTATGTCGCGGTAAATTATACCGAGCTGAGGGAAAATGTAATATATTAGTTTTTTATTAGTTCAAAAGCTAAAATAGAAATAATCTACAATCTAGCCTAAGTTCTACTTCAAGTGACCTGCTGTATTATTTTTTTATGGTATTAGGGGCCAAACGAGCAGACGTGTCACCTGATGGTAAGCAACTACCGCCGCCCATGGACACCTGCAACTCAAAAGTCACAAGTGCGTTGCTGCCCTTGGAGTCCCTCCCGCTGACTCGAGCTCCGATTTCGAGAGGATTTGGGCTCCGGTAACCACACTCACTCAGTGAAAGGCAACGAAAGAATTGCTTAACACCGGTTTTCCGTGAGGCCGTGGTATCACTCCGGTCAAGCCGGCCCATTCGTGCCGGCAACGGCACTGGCGGTGTATTGGCAAGTTTTTGCTAAAACTATTCTAAAGATGACTTTGTCAAGAGTTTGTGCTAATGATACACTTCTAGATACTATGTAGTGTTGTATATCATAAAATGATAATATTAACTGTAGATAATTTCAATACAGTAATAGAAAAACAAGAAAATATGAACATTTGAATGTTTACAAAGACTGTGTACATAGAAGTCAATGCACCTATTTATGTTAGTGTAATTAAGTTTGCCATATTAACAGCCATCGTATAAATCAAAAAGTTCGAAACACCTGGGTAAATGTCTCTGAATCATAATAGAACAAGTTTCATAGGTCGGATGCATCATTTGACAGAACTAAAAGGTTATCCACATGAGTAGACTTGGACATGCTCTATCTTGGAAAAATCTTGAAAATCATTTTATTCTAGTTGCAGTATTAGGATTGGTAAAAATGGTCTGATGATGGAACCAGGAGGTGGATGGTGAAGCTCTGTTTTATTATTTATTTGGTATGTAACATTTATGGTAAAAACTAGGTAATACGGTTCTGATACATGTGTATGTTGCTGTGAATACTGTGGTAGCTCGTAAGTGGCACATGAATACTAGTGAATTTAGTGGTTGTATTAACGATCAGTACGTACTTAATATACTACATTGTCTGTTATACTATTTAACGTGCTTTTTTGCAGTAAAATCTTCTTAAGGCGCGTTGGGCATTTTTTTAACAAAAAACAAAAGAATGCTTTTTTTTGAGTTGGGAAAAAACATTGAACTCGCGACACTGTTACCGTTAAAGACACCTCTGTATATAAGTATCTAAGAAAGAAAAAAAAACGTTAATTTTGGCTATAACACACTAGACAATTTTCATCACAATTTTATAGTAATAATATATAACAAGACAAATATCAGATATACTGATCATGCTAAAATATACTACGATATACACATCAACATAAATCAATAAAGTGTGCACACTCTTTTTTCTTGATAGCGCTCACCAGCATCTACATATATTGGCCCCGTTTACAAGAGAGTTGAGTTTGGGTTGAAATACATTGATAATATAACTATATTTATTATTAAAATATAATTTGTACAACATAGATCTATATTCATGTCGGAACTATTCGAATCGAAAAAAAAAAATTTAACTTCTGTCAGCACTCCCGGAGTGTTATTGTTTTTTTTATTTATTAGAA
This sequence comes from Arctia plantaginis, assembly GCA_902825455.1. NCBI lineage: Eukaryota > Metazoa > Arthropoda > Insecta > Lepidoptera > Erebidae > Arctia > Arctia plantaginis. The sequence goes on along the minus strand of CADEBD010000336.1, from coordinate 3,325,478 downwards.
CTAACTTATATTCAATAAGTGAACATACTACTAAGTAGGCAACTACCATCGTAAAATTATACTTGTAAGGTCGTCGGACTAACAGCTGGCGTTACGACTGTCTAGTGTCTACAGACACGGTTACCAATGGCATTAAACACTAATGACAGGCGTTAAACATTAAAAAAAGGTAGTATCTAGGTTCGATGCCTCGGTACTACTAAAAAATAAACCTGACAAGAAGGTTCCTTCACCCCTTGTTACAACATAGTAACCACTGCTGAGCTAGACTAACATCAAGTAAAAACTGTGGTGCATTGTCACTCGCGTTTTCGCCCATAGATGGCATTTGTAGAAATATATTCAATCATCACGACTAACATTTCAATACCATCTATTTACAATCCATATGGATTCGCACATTACTGAGGTACTATATTTGTAAGACTTGAATTTTGAAGAAAAGCTTGATTTTTTTATGTTGTAAGGGGGCAAACGAGCAGACGAGTCACCTGATGGTAAGCAACTACCCCGCCCATGGACACCTGCAACTCAAAAGTCACAAGTGCGTGTTACTGTTGTTTACTGTGTTTATCCGTGTCCTTAAACCTATAGTAAGCTTGGATATTTTGCTTAATATTTAAAAAGCAAACATACCTTATGCAGTTGCTCAAGAGCAAGTATAATTTCAGCAATGTATATCCGGACTTCATTTTCATTGAAATGTTCCCGCTGGTACAGATGGGTGAACAGTTCTCCGCCAGCGACGTAATCTAGAATAAAGAAAAAGCCATATGAGAAAACTGATGCTTTTATAATTTGTAATACATAATCCCTTTGTTCAGACTATAAAATGATTTACTGCTTGATTAACAGATGAAAGATAGCAGATATTATCTGTATTTTGAGTATTTTAGATGGCACTTAGCAGTTATGTAGTATTCATAAGTAACTTCCTAGTAATTATCGCTACTAACGTGCAGTTTTGTTTTGTTTGTGCGGTAATCCCTTCGGATACCACCCACCGGTGGTTATGTCGGACATGCACCGACAAAAAACCGCACGCCGTCTCGGGTACCGGGAAACCAGGTGTACCCAGGTGTGTAGGAAATCCCTGGAACCCCGACGGACCCCAGGCCATCTACGCTACTAATGTTCACTAAGTAGTTATTAGTAGGTACAAAATAAGTTGTTAATAGTGTCAATTAACAATAGAATGAGTTATTAGGGAGAATATTACAATTTGAGATTTTGGAAATGAAACGAAAAGTCAATTTGATTTCTATGAAGGGATGATGCAATAAGAAACTGCTTGACCGCATAAGAGCATAATACTTTTATGCGGTCAATATCATTATGTTGTACATTGTAATTCACCACACATTCATTTCAACAATAACATTACTGAAACATAACAATAATAGACTTGTGTCGTAGACCAAGACATTGACTCGAATAATAGGAAGAGTCAAGACCATGTCTGCCTTGAGCTGCATACTAATATGGCTGTGTTTAAAAAAATATAGTCTAGTGTATGTTCGTAAAAGAAAAATGTTCAGGTAGTGTAATGATTGATATGCTAATCATAAATCCTGAATTTACGATATGTTTTGTTTTTAAAGTTCTTGCGTAAGGAAGAACTTACAGAACGAAAACAGTTCATGCTCTTCTTTCCTAAGATTGGTTAATTTCATATTAATCCTATTTCTTCCATCTTCTTATTACTTTCCCTTTTAACATACTGCGCAATTTTCATTTCATTTTATCTTAATTTCTCAAAGTGCCTGGTAGACGGCAATAAGCTTGCCACTTATTGTGAAGTGGGATCTTGTTGTATACGCCTGTGACTACCCCGTAAGGAAGCAGGCGTGAAAGTAGGGGTAGGAAAGATATATAATAGTGATTAAGTTACTAAGAATCTATTCAGTCCGATTGCGTTCCTCGTAATTATTTCGAAATCGTAAAGCGATTGCTACAAAATTCAAACATTGCTAATTTCTCTTAAATGCAGTTATTATTCATGTTTTATGTGTGTCAGTAGCAATAGTTCATGATGCGTAAAAGTACATTTGAAACCGCACAATGGTCATTTAGAAGCATTAAATACTACTTGCGCTCAAAATACTAGGTATTAGTAAGATTACAGAAACGAAATTAATGGCACACGATTAATTTCTCTTTCAAAACACAAGAAAAAACATTTAACCGCTATTCTCATCTTGAATGATCTTAATAACCGCCCAGTTAGTTAAAATCTAGATTTTTTTCAACTGTATTTTATTAGTAAAGTACAGTAAAGAATATTCTATGTACATATTCACTGAAGATGTAAACTGGTTTAAACTTTAAATTTATCCCGAGTTTGTTCAACATACTAATTATTCATTAGAATAAAACTTGTTTTAGTGTATTCACAACAAACAGCATAAAGGTGTTTTTAATAATTCTGCCCCGTCTAATTTATACCATAACTCCATCTCCCTTTCCGTTTTCTTTCCCTCGACTTAACTTCTTCCTTTGTCCCGTCTAAACAATTCCATTTAGAAGATGGAGTGGCGTCAGCCAGGCGGCCGACGATGAAAGAATCCAGCCAAAACCACTTGCAATGTAAGCTCAAGACCAGTCCAACACAGCCATGAAACGACCGGGTGTTGTAATAAATATCTACTAACTATACGTAACTTGTCCGTGTAGTGACGGATTAAGAATACGGAATGTCACTACCCCAATTCATCCCGTGGGTGTCGTAAGAGCCGACTAAGGGCGCAAAACAACGCAGGACACCAGCACTGCAAAAAGAAGGAAAACTTGACACAAACCCTATACCAACCCGTCTGGCCAGCGTGGTATAGTAGGCTAAAACCTCCTTTCTAAGGAAAGGCCTATGTCCAGCAGTAGACTATTAAAGGCTGTTGATGTGATGTGAACTGTACGTAAATAGTTAAACAGTTAGACCTTCAAAAGGATTTCAATAAGCTTTTAGATCAACTCAATCAGGATGCTGAAAATCTGAGTGGAGGCCAACGATGACACAAAAAGATGTAAGAGAAGCGAGTAAATATTTGAACTTGAGTCTCCAGGGCGCACGACTCGGCAGGATCTGGGTCAAATATCAAGACTTCAACCCACTTACTATGGCTGACATTGCTAGTAAATGGAAGTTACTTCTATGCTCGACTGGAAACACTAAAGATACCAGTATCTATTCCTTGTGCCAGTTCCTATAAAGGTATTTCAGAATAAATCATTATCATGGTTGAAGTGATTATATTTTTCTTAATAATGTTAAAATTTTACTTAAAATAAGGAGCACATAATATTGTTAGCTTAAGAAAAGTTATTTATAGTGCCTACCTCCGTTATTTAATACATTCTAAAAATACTTTTAAGGTCAAAAAATGTGAAAACTACCGGACTAAGCAAGTACCTTTCGAAATTTTGCGATACTTATCAAGCAAAGTGAAAGTTTCATACCGTCTTCTAATGCTTTAATCCAATTTATTTTACTTATAGTTCAAGCTGTATAAACAGGTCGGCCAAACTGCAAGTCGTGCTTCCGAGTTTCAGATCTTAGCTTAGATAGTATCGTCTACATAGACCTATAATAATCTCAAGAGTTGATTAAATCAGAATTACCCCCTCAGTCGTATGAGATGCAAATAGGTTTCAGAATAATTCAATCGTTAAGAAAATGTCGTGTTAAATGAGATTAGGAATAAAATGAGATCAGTCTTCGTCAATCCGGCAACTCTTTTAAAGGTTTAATAAAGTACGTGATGGAAAACCCCAAAATAAGTTGGAACCTAATATTGCCAGAATTGAATTGTAAAATCAATAGAAATCAGATTCTCGGAATTTACTTAATAAGAGTAAAGGCTTCAATTCCAAGCTTTATTGTCTTACGTAAAAAGATCAATATAATACGCAAGTACTATTTATATTTATGACTGTAATTGTATGTAATACAGAATTTCGGCAACACCAAATTCATTTTTTGTTATCCACGCTAATAAATTCAATGATAGTATTTAATAGGTCACACGGACAGACGGACGACTGCATCAAAATGAATACATAAATAATATAATTTCACGACCGAGTTCAAGAGATGGAATTATGATTTAAAATGCGGAACGTCGGCGAGCATGATAGTGAACCAGTTCTGTACAAAACAGAATAGATCTGCTATAAATTATTTGGTGTATTCTGGCTAAAATGCGATATGTAAATTAATAAAATGCTCATACATCTTGGCAACAGACAGTGGCCTGCTTAAACTATAGCTGCTCTTCCATTTTCTCTTCTCTGCTTTTTCCTTCAATTTAGTAAAACTTTTCCGTTCTTACTTTTGGAGCCTGCATGTTTTTATTTTATGTCTACATATATTTTGTGTACGTATCATTACAACACCAACACATATTTATTTACTTAAGTGTTTTATTGATTCATCAACAGCCTTTAATAGTCCACTGCTGGACATAAGCCTCTCCTTAGAAAGGAGATTTTATTGATTGATGAAACATAATTTTTTTTTACTGATCTATATAAATAAATAAAAATTGAAGTCTGTTTGTAATATCAAAATAAGTTTTTTTCATGCTCACACGGTTATTTGCACGATACCTAAGCCTAAAATTTTTTTGTCTGTCTTTCTGTGTTTGTTTCGGGTAAACTTCTAAACGGCTGAACCGATTTTGATAATATTTTACTACCAGGTAGCTGTCTATATAAGGAGTAGCTTAGGCTATTTTTCCTCTCAGAAAGTCAATATAAAATTTTGCCCGGTCCGGAAATCGAACCCACTAAGGCAGCGCTTTTCAAATTCCACGCGAACGAAGTCGCGGGTACCAGCTAGTGTTATATAAATGACGTAGATGAACGTTACGTTAAAGTAGATCGAAGTGCGTATCGAATTTAAGGTCACATTATACTCTCTTCGTATTACCTAAAAATATATTTAGTGACACCTCTATTTTTGGAGTTTAACGCCTAAAGAACAATGGCAGAAACATATTTACCTAAAACTTAAGCGTTTAAAAAATCGGGTCACAGTAAACTTAATCCAAAAATTTTCTATGATTTATCATTACACCACCATGTGTTGTATAAGTCTTATAAGAGATAAGATATTTTTGAAGATTTTATTTGACCTAAGTACGTAATGTCAGAGTCGCCATCACGTATAACTGACTAGGGATGCGTGGTGGCAATATTATATTATGGAACAATTTATCGATAATCGATTCTTATAGCTTTGGCTGAAATATTTACCGAAGGTTCACTATTATGATTATGAATTTGCTTCTGCCCACGTCTTCACTCGTACGGTAGAGTGACTGAATCAACATAATTAGAAATGATTTAAAATATTTTTGACTCTCTTTAAACGATTTTAAACACACTAAAGAAATAGAATATAGTTACGTTATTTTCCACTACACAGTGTGATGAGAAAAATACATTGTCATTGATAACGGCACATAAATAGACATACATCGATATTTTCAAATTGTCGATACGTCGTCGTTTAGTACATATATCTCTTAATCTGTGGTTTAGATAGATAGATTAGGTGTCAAGTTCCGGACTCACCACGTTTGTTATTTTATTTTTGTTTAATTTAGTGTTAAACTCGAATAGATGTTATGCTTTTATTTTTTTTATTTCATATACTGTAATAATAATTAAAATAATATTTTCGGCTATCTGACACACAACGCCATCTAGTTTCAAACAAAACATTAACAATATGTTAGTACTTAACCTCAAACATTCAAAATCCAATATCTTTTTTCCTAGACTTCTTTCGCAAGTAATTTTGATATGAGAATGGTCAAGAATAAATTTTTAAGTGTTAAGGATTTTTTGATATTTAAACGCTAACATTTCAGTTCAAATAAAATTATGTATGGGGACCTGCCATTGTCCTTTAATACTAATTTCTACAAGAGCGTTCTGTGACGTATTCATTCACGTCAACTTGATAAGAAACTAAAGGTTATTGACGAAGAGGGAGCAGGAAAAAGGGGCAGAAACAGCAATAGCAATTATCATTAAGTTTGAAATCTTACACCTACTTAACCTTGCGTAATGGTGACTTGCACGAGTCTTGACCCTTGATAAATGTCAGCTCGACACCAGACTATTGCACGTCTCACGTCATTTAGAACACCATAACTATCATATAGAATATGTAATTGGGATACTTAGTGTAAAGTTATGGGTTCCTATGCAAATTAAAAATAGAATGGTGTGTAAAACATTTGACATGTTACAATTTACTAATTATTGTTTTTTTAAGGTACAGGGAGCAAACGGGTCAACTGATGGTAAGTAATGGACCGCTGCCAATGAACACTCGCATCTCAAGAGTCACAGAGAGCGTTGCCGTCCTCTAAGTCTCCCTCTCAGAATCATTTTGGGTTCCGATTAAACATGGAAATTATTGATATTTTTTAATCATATTCATTTAATGAAATGATTGGTTTTAGTCACTGCACGGATGGTGTAGTGGTTTAAGTGGTCGCCACGCCGCCCACTACTACGCTGAGTGTTGTGGGTTCGATTCCCACATGGGACGACACTTTGTGTGATCCACAAATTGTTGTTCTGAGTCTGGGTGTTCTTTGTGTCCGTTTCATGTATGTTTGTAAAGTCCCCCACGACACAGGATTTATTCCTAGTGCGGGAGGTGTCTTTAAAAAAAAATGTCTTTAGCTTGGGTATCAAAACCCACACCGTTTGGTACCAGTACATCAAGAGGCAACTCAAATAGATAGATAAGACTTTTCATTCACAAATCACCCTAAATAGATATGCAATTCTTGAATATAAATCGTATATGTAGAAAGGTAACAGCTAAGTGGCAATAACCGTAACACAAGTTAAACACTCCCAAGTATACTTATTTGAGCAAACCAATTGAGTGAGAACATTGGTAACACAGTAGCTAGCGGCCTGCACGTGCGTCTAACAATGGCTTTACGGGGTGTTGGGAGAAAAATTTAAAAGTCCGTTAGGTCAAGGCTCAGTTGTTATGAAACCTAGTGCAGTTCTAGTACAATGAGATTTAAAGGCAATTGATTGGAATATTCCGCTATTGCCTGCGTCTGCGATGGCGTTATTGATTAATAATAATGGATGATGGATGGATTAATAATAACGAACTTCCATACGTTCATCCCTCATTTTATCCCCTTGGGGATGAAATTTAAAAAAACCCGTTTATAGTGCTTACAACATCAAAAGTACCGTCTGTCTGGTTAGCTCCTGTCCTGTGACTCTAGAAGCTTCTAGCAGAGCGAGAGTTGCAAGTTTTATCGTAGGAATAAATAATCAAAGGTGAGGGAATTGATAAAAAAAATTGATAAAACACATCGTAGTCCGCCATTAAATTCTAGATAGCATCAAGGTCAATGTAAAATAAATCAATTGTAAAGACATATTGAGGTCTTGAAATTGCCAGCCTATTGCAAAATAATTTATAATAAACTTTTTTTTAAACCGACGATTTATACGCCACATAAGTAGTTGCTGTGATGTAGATCGTATGACTGCAATTTAAGGGGTCATTAAATTCGATTCCCATTCAATGTAAATATTTGTATGAATGAATATGTATGTTTGTGTACCTATGTAATGCCGAAAATAAAGTATTTAAACTTAGTTTATTCTTGTGTAAAGCCCATAGTACAGGTTAGACTAAATTTGGCTTTATCTTTATTCAGATGTCATCAGATGATGATGACATCTGATGACATGATGATGTCATTAACAGCCTTTAATAGCCCACTGCTGGTTAAGCCTCTCCTTAGAAAGGAGGTTTTGGCCTACTATAACATTCTGGCCAGACGGGTTGGTATAGGGTTTGTGACAAGTTTTCCTTCTCTCTGCAGTGCTGTTGTTCTGCGTAGTTATCTCCATTAGTCGGCTCACGACACCCACGGGATAAATAGGGGTGATGACACTGCTCTTAATCCGTCACCACACATTCAGATGTGCATTATTATAATTAGCCTTTCCCTTTCCACCAAAGTTCACCGGCGTTTATGATTATGGTACGGTCTTAAGGATTATAATTATGTTACGCGCATAAAAAAAATAATAACTAAATTCAACATGAAAACTAATATATTTGAGGTCTATATATTCTTGTGTACAGACCAGCATTCAATTTTCAGTTTTTTTTTGTGTATATAACTCTACAAAAATTTCACAGCAACCTTTTGTGATACCTTGAATCTTTCAAAAAGTTTAAAAATCCGTAAGAATAAAATAAAACTAAAGAGTTTACTTGTTAGTCTGTTTAAACACGCTGATCTCTTGAACTATCAACCAATTTTAAAAAATCTTTTTGTATTGTATTGAGGGTTCATTAGTCAAGGTTATAAGCTATACCTATCATATGATCACGCTATGATCGTTAGGAGATGTGCAGTACCTGAAAACACAAGTAAAACTGCGAAGAATGACTGGTTAATAATAAAGTTATGAACAGGCGTAAGCTGTTAGATTTTATATAGTTGGTGCAGTGGGTCAAGGTACTCCAAAAGTAGGTCTCAACGTTTGTTTGGCAATCGAGTAAATGCCACATTTTTTTTAAATGTGCAGAAATATTCTCTACACGTAATTACAGTATTGTCCACGGTGATTGAGGTTTTGACACGACTCCGTTGTTGGAGAACGAATTTAATAATACATTTGAAAGTTTTGCTAAGCTTTGTGTGTCACTATTTCTATTTGGCAATTTCAACTTTAAACTTTGGGTATGTTAATTTTAGTGTGCGGAATAATTTCTATTTTATAAATTGAAAGTTAACCTTTGTAGTGAGAGGTATTTTTAAACACCCCCTACATGGACGGTTTGGGTTTATTGATATTAGTTAATTTTAGAACTTGACAACCACTGATACCACAATACATTTGAAAAAATCTTTTACGAGTATATTTCATAGAATGCTCGAACCTGAAATAATTAAGTTGTTAAATTGTTATATGTCTAATAACCCAGGCATTTAAAATGAATGCATTTCACTTGTTATGTAACTTTATCGTCTGAGTAATTATAATGTGTATTTAAATAACAATTATAAATTATTTCTTTAAAATTCTACATTTTCTCATAATTGTCAAACGCTCACACAAATATTAAAAAGTAAGTGCTAATGGAACACCAAAAGAAGCACTCTTGAAAGTCTTGGTAACATGTTGACAGGACTCCGTTATTACATCATAACAAGACTACTAACAAACATACCTAAACATTTCCCACCTCTATTATATATATATAAACTACACCCAGACAACATGATCGACCTCATACACAGTCAAAGAAAAGCTGATAGTTCCAGATATCTCTTCAGCAATATTAAATTGAGGTTTAACAATAGGACATTAGAGTATGAAAATGAACGGTCTTCGTTATATAAAGGAGTCTTTGTTAGCGTTGACTGCTTTATGATAGGTAAACATTATGTATTTCATAACTTTCTAACCTTGACGATGGCAGTTTCACAAGTTCGTCTTGATTTAGCTTCACGGTCACAATTTAGCACAGTGTTAAGTAATTTATATTGGTTTGGTAATAAATGTGACCATACTATAATAATGTTTATAAGTTTACATAGCAGTTTTATAAAGAAAGTCGGCTATATTAAATTACAAGCAAAAAAAACATTACAAGATATTAATATTTTTTACCACTTTACGATAACGAGTCGAAAGAAAGAAATTCTGCAATTGTTTAAAGACTTCTTCGTTTAAGCTGTGCAGTTATTTACAAAAGCACAAAAATAAATTTGCTATATTACATTAATATCATACGTATGAATTTCCTATATGATTCGAAATATTATGGTTATCAAAGCTTTCCTGTTGATAAACATAATATTTCGGTTCTGTGACTGGTCGAATACAAACAGTGATGATTCATTCATACAACTACATGGCTCCTTGAGCTTACGTCGGCATTCGTATAGCCTTGAGCTCTGTCAAAGGTCGGCCCCATCTGGTACCGTGTAAAAGTGTATGAAAAAATCTGTTTACAAAAATAAATACGATTTCATTGCCATTCTTATTCTCACGCTTATTAATTGTACAGTCTTCAAAGCACTTTGTTGTAATATCTTAGTGAAACAAAGCTCTGTAAACTTCAGATTGTGAGAATCATTAATCATGATTTCATGTCTCACTCTGAAGTTTTCACAGAAACTTTATCATGAATTCTCTTGATCTTTTCCCAATTTTATTTGGAGTTTGTCTTATTTAATTTATGGTCGTCCACCTGCCTTAAGACAAGTCTCCTTTTTATGGTACATAGAAGGACGCAAACGAACAGGCGGGTTTAATATTTCATCAATAGACTGTCGATGGACTGTCTTCGGAATCATTCTGCACTTTCGTATTCTACTAATTATGTAAGACCAATGGCCTCTCGATGACTTGTTACTGAACTGAAACTGATACACATGTCGTCAATGTCTTTATAATAGTTAGGTAAACGATACAGTTTAAATTTGTAAGGAAATGATTTATTTTAATTTCCAGATATGGCAATGTTGTAGATATTACATTGATGAGCCGTTGTCACTACATCGACAGTCTATTGACGCTGTGAATTTATGTTAGTAGAATACCGATGTTAATGGCATCTCGATAGCGTGTCAATGGAATGACAGTTGCTTGTACGGTAACATAAAATAGCAGAATAGAGGATCTGATGGCAAGTGACACCGCCGCCTGTGGACACCCGTCACAGAGTCACAAGTGTATTGCCATCCTTTAAATGACATCTTCAAAATCAGAGGTAAGATTTGGAGTCCGGTAAACCCTACCGGCTTAGTACCAGTTTTTTCTGGACGGAATCACTCCGAAATGAAACTTCCTTCTTTAACTTTTATTTCCTTCAGGAACGTAAAAGTTTTGAAACAATAACGTCGAGGGATTTAGGTTAAAAGAAACAAGGACTGAGAGTTTAATATTTCGAAGATTAATGGGTGACAATATTTGTTAAATCATCATCGTCTTTTCTACTAACCTCTACTAATAAACATCTGTCTGTATTGTTTTGTTTATCATCGATTAGATGATTACGTCTATTATTACGTGTGTATACGCTCTGTGAGAATAACAACATGGTGAGGAACCGTTTATTATTCACGACAAGTATCGACCTTAGCAGAAGTCTTACACTACAAGGGCACGTATTAACACTTATATCTCCTCTATTTATACCTTCATTTAGTTAACTGTCTTACATAGAGATTTTTTTTTTTTTTAAGACGATTAAGACTGTGTGGATCACCACACAGTCTGAACCCACGGGATGAATAGGTGTGGCGACACTGTATTCTTAATCCTGATGGATTAAGAATACAGTGTCGCCACACCTATTCATCCCGTGGGTGTCGTAAGAGGCGGCTAAGGGAGCAAACTACGCAGGACAAAAGCACTGCAGAGAGAAGGAAAACTTGACACAAACCCTATACCAACCCGTCTTGCCAGCGTGGTATAGTAGGCCAAAACCTCCTTTCTAAGGAGAGGCCTATGTCCAGCAGTGGACTAGTAAAGGCTGTTGATGATGATGAAGACTTAAAACCTCTGTGTATATTTCATTTACATATATTAAAGGACTTTTAATATATTTAGTAATTTTAATCACTGCGCAGATATTGCAAAAATATTAATGTAAATAAGTTTCTTAATATAATACGCTAACAAATGAAGCTAGTGATAATTCAAAAATTCAATGGATTTGCCAACACAAGAAAAAGTATTAAAAATATGTACATATATTTAGAACTCTATAGCTATTCGCCACGGCTTCGATGGCGTTAATGTCAATTAATTTTTCAGGATAAAAAATAGCTAAGGTACTATGCCAGACTATAATCTATATAACTGTTCTAGTGTGTGTTTTATTTTGTGTGGTAATCTCTGTATTCCTTAGGTTTATAGGAATGTTTCGCTTGCACATATAGGAATTAGTAATGGTCAGAACGAGACATTCGCTTTTGGTTGTAAAAGGTTTCCAAAACTTTCTCACCTTACATTCTTTAATGTTTGTCGGTAGATATGACAAAAAAGGTCAAGTATTACATGTATCACAGAAATTGAATGACAGACCAATCAAAATTAATTAAACGAATGATACAATAGTGAGAAGATGCTGCGTCATGCAAAGTTGTATTTATTTTGCACTGTAGTGTACTGATACGGCAATTATCTGAATAACGGGTTCGAATAAGGTTTTTGTTTTTTTTTCATTCTTTATTGATTAAAAAAAAACTGTGTCATTGTCCAAGCCTGTTTTTTTTTAATTTTTTAATTATTGATAGCTTCCTCAAAGATTAGTAAAAAAAAACTGTATCTATCATTTAAATGTTACTATTAAAGTTCTGCAGTACTAAACATGGATTGTAATCAGTTTCTAGAGACCTGGTCACCAACAGACTTAGATATACTCGAGTAAACACCAAAGCCTAATTGCTCCAAATTCGCATCACGGCGGATACAGCCAGGGTCAGTTTAACTGGACGTGTGAAGCAACAGCATTCGGTTTTGCGCGACCTTTGCAATAAAAGACAACGGGTCAGCGCGAACGAGTTTTTAATTTATAACACGCCAACGTGAACATTTTAGTAATAACATATAAATATAAAAGTATGTATAATATGTTCTTCCTCCAGTGCAATAATTGAAGTTTCTCTATGGAATACATTTCAAGCTTTGCAGCACAACCTATGTGGCAATTTTTTTTATATTCAGATACAATTATAAACACTTTTAGGGGCACTCTCTTTCCTTTCTAGGGTATACCTGGTTCCCCGGCTATTAGTACCCGAGACGGCGTGCGGTTTTAGTCGGTTCGAGTCCGACATGCCACCAATAGGTGGTATCTGAGGGGATTTCGGCACAGAAAAAAAAAAGGGGCACTCTCTTGTCTCTGGGCACAATTTCTTATGACCTACAACGTTCCACAATTAAACAACGCATATAATGCAAAAACAATGACTGACAGATTCCTACGGCAAGCGTATTTAAACAAACAAACACCCGAAGTTCTGATTTGTAATACTAATAAATATCTTTTTTATTCAATGAAAGATCGTAATACTTGCATAATATAACATACCCATGTGATACATATAAAAACAAGATTATTGCCGGTTTCAAATCTCTCGATTGATAAATCAAGACGAATAATTCGCGAAACGTTTGCCATACGAATAACATTCTAAATGCAATTAAAACAAGGTTGAAATTTGACGGTTTGATATAATTGCGTAAGTTGCGTTGCATGTACCTTGACACAGTTGTTCGAGTTAGATTCGTACACCGAATTGAGACAATTAGACACAATTGCTTTGTGGGATAATTTGTGATATGACTAGTTTGTTAGAAAGTGGTCTTCAATGAGAAACAAGTACATAATTTATTATCTCTGGATGAGAGGAGATCGCTGTACATGTGTTGCGGAGTTATGAGTGAAATGTGGTTTAGAATGTCATGTATGAAAGTTAACGCGTACTGGGCGGTCAATAAAAGATGGATGACTGCACGGATGGCGTAGTGGTTACTTAGCGCAGTAGGCTGCGCTAAGTGTTGTGGGTTCGATTCCCACATGGGACTCCACTTTGTGTAATCCATAAATTGTTGTTCTGAGTCTGGGTGTTCTATGTGTCCGTTTCATGAATGTTAGTAAGGCCCCCCGTAACACAGGTTATAAATTCTTAATGTGGGATTTGTCTTTTAAAAAGTAAGTAAGTAAAAAAAAGTAAAAAGTAAGGTACACTCCAAATAATTTTAGAAAAAGAGTACACAAACATAATATATATCATATAGTAGTAGGCCAAAACCTCTTTATTGAGGAGAGGCCTATGTCCAGCAGAGGTCTATTAAAGGCTGTTGAAGTGATGATGATCGCTGTGGCATATGGACATTTACAAGTACTAAGTCTATTATGATATATGGTCATAAAATTAAATTACTTAATTATAAATTAACCACAGGTAATAAATTCCATATTAAACTACGCCCCTTCAGCATAACCTTTAATACAGATGGGCAAGACTTCATCTAATCGAATTTCAAATATGGCGTCTTATTTGTAACGGTTTAAAGCCATGATAGCGCTCCATTTACAATTAAAAACGATGCGTTCCGTTGCACTTGAATATTTTTACCACAAAAGTTATAAATGCGCATCGAAAATCGAAGTCGACGATCAACCATGTTTGGAAAATAATAATATTATTTAACTTTTGTTAATGGTTGTTTGTGGTTGTGTTTGCGTTTAGGAGTGTCCAATAAAATTAGTAATGTAGGAGAGGCGCAAGCTTTATTACGAGGGGTGATCAATAAGTAATGATAATCGAGTATTTCTAGAACGCACAAAAACCCAAATTATTTTTTTTCTGCTTGCTTATATATCCACTACTTCAGCTTCAAAAAAAAGTATAAATAGGACACCATTACCGGGAGATACATTCATTTGAATACGAACTGTCGAAGAGAAAACATCAAAATGAAGAAAAATGAAATAAGAGCTGTCATCAAGTACCTCTGCCTGAAAAAAATGTCTACCAAAGACATACACAGCGACTTAGAGGAAACATTGGGGGAGTCTGCTCCTCCATATTCCACAGTCGCACGCTGGGCAAAGGAATTTAAGCTGGGCAGAACCTCCACTGAAGATGAACATCGCGAGGGACGCCCTTCCACGTCCCTTACTGGAGAAAACGTCAAAAAAGTGGAAGATATCGTGTTGGCCGATCGAAGGGTGACCGTAAGGCATGTAGCTGAGGTCACAGGGATCTCCTATGGCAGCGTTCAAAAAATCATTGTCAACAAAATGCATATGAAAAAGGTCTCTGCGCGTTGGGTACCGAGAATGTTAACCGACGAGCAAAAAAAGAAACGAGTCGACATTTCGAGGGTGAATCTTCAAAAGTTCCAGGCCGATAAAGAATTTTTTTGTCGCGTTTTGTGACCATGGACGAGACCTGGATCCATCACTTTGATCCCGAAACCAAACAACAATCAATGACTTGGAAACGAGCTTCCTCACCAACGGCGAAGAAATTCGAAGTGTCAAGTTCAGCGGGAAAGGTTATGGCGTCTGTTTTCTGGGATGCAGAAGGAATTATTATGGTGGAATATTTGAAAAAGGGGGCCACTATAACAGGCTCTTACTACGCAGGCCAAATAAGAAGATTGCGAGAAGCTATTAAGTCAAAAAGACGCGGTAAACTGCGCGCTGGAGTGCTGTTTCACCAAGGCAACGCCCCGGCTCACAAAGCCGCAGTTGCGATGGCTGCCATTGAAGAAACGGGGTTCGAACTGCTCGAACACCCTCCCTATTCGCCAGATCTAGCTCCCAGTGACTTCTACCTCTTTCCTCGGCTCAAAGAACACCTCCGGGGCAACAAATTTGAGGACAATAGTGAAGTGATGGCCGCAGTAGAGGCATTTTGGGAGGGTCAAGACAAATAATTTTTTTCTAAGGGAATCATGGGCTTAGAAAAAAGATACACTAAATGTATTAACTTGCAAGGAGACTATGTTGAAAAATAAAATACTTTTTTTAATCTAATAGTTCTGTTTCATATTGATTATCATTACTTATTGATCACCCCTCGTATATATAGAGCTAGATAAAACCGAACCTCCTAACCATCGTGTAATAAAATCGATTTTTAAATGGCTGATCAACTAAAAAATTAAGTAATCATATGTCCTTATTATCTCAAGTATTATTCTGAGTTGCACAAAGCATGATTAGGCACTTTAATTTAATCATCGGATCAGTTCACAGAGTTGTCAGTTTTTAACAGCAAAAACTAATATCTGAATTTAGTTACTGCAATTTTGTGATATTGATATTTCAAAATCTCTGACACTAGCATGAAATACTCCGAATCACCTCTTCCCTGATTGGTGTCATAGATTTGTACCCCGTGACTTTGTTTTTTTTTAAACCGGTCAGCTAATTAATATGTGGAGTAATGGGGTGACACCCAAACAGGGTCTAAAATTACAAAGCGGCCTTTAAGAAACACATCCGTCACGTTAAACGTGTTTTGTATTAAGAATTATATAACAACCCTGATAAAGTTCAAACGAGGTTGCAGGGTCAAAACGGTCTTTAACCCTGACTTGTGTAACAGTTGAAAGACCTTGGGGTCCCCGACGCTCTAAGGACGTAAGGACTCGTTCGAACGGGTGGGGTCATACTGGTAAATCGATTTCGTGTGTCTGGCGTCCATTTTCCGTTTATGACCTTTGTTTTATTTTAACAAACATCCTGTGTAATCCTTACGAACCTCGTAATCAGCATAAAACATGGAGGAAAAACTGACCTTTTTCTTTTCGTGTAATTAGGCATACAGAAGATATCTTTTTGTTTACGTTTAAATCGTATCTTGAAAATTTGACTAGGATTAGTTTCCAATTAACACATCGAATATTCTAAGCGATTGCTAGAACAATTTGACTGTATTTACTTTTTACTACAAATCATGGTTACAGTTTCACACTTGATTGCCACAGCCGTGAGACATTCATTCATCTTATTGCTGTTTTATAATGTCGTTTTTTAATGTGGGAATGGGATTTTTTTTTATTTCTCTATTTAAGACTCAGTAAACGTCCTTATAGACTTCTACCGTTACCGGACTCTAATCTCCAGAGGTGACGTCACCTCTATAGTTTAGAGTCCATTCGTTCGACTCAGAGACACCGTTCTCACAAAAGCAGTTGAAGTTCGAATGGAACTGCGTCTGTTGGATCAACTAGATCCAAATCAAATTATATAAACTATTTAGAAATTAAATATAACTATTAAATTGTATTTGAGATATTACCAGCGTGTTTTAATAGTTAGTCTGTGAAAGCCTCGAATAATGAAACTGTACAATAGATCATATTTTTTCGGCCTTTTTTAAATTAAATATATGGAATTGTTAGTCAAAATCGAATAATTATTTTTCTATTGGACAGAATATTAACTAGGACAGAGTTAAGGCTATGTAACATCACGCCTCCACCTTTAGAAGTAGAGCAACAATTAGAGACTCAGATAAAAATGTAACGGAGACGGATAATAAACTATATATCGTTATTTGATACATGATTCAGGTGGCAAACAAAAACGCAGATTGTCTGTTGCTAGGCAATTTAGCTTATGGATACGACACCAGCTATTTTAATCGAGTGGTGATTAACCTATTAAAAGTTATAAATAGATTTTCTACACCGGTAGCTTGAGTTTAAACCGGTACGTTCCGAAGACAGTACCGAGACGCCTAACGGTAATGCTAAAAGTAAGGCTATACTTTGAGTACTTTTTATTTCAAGACCGTTTTATTATTTTTTTAGTTACTTTCCTCAAAAAGGATTTTTTATAGCCTCATTATGTTTTAAGTCCGTCTGTCTATCTCTATAAAATTTGCTATTCGAAGCTTAGACTTAATTTAGTACTTAGGGCAAGCAGCAAGGTCTCACAGTACAAGTAAAGGAAAAAAAGACAGTGGTCTATTTTGTTGCTTAATACGACTCTGTTTATTCCTTGCCGAATACAGTCGTGAGTACATGAATGTGCGGGCATTTTACATAAGGTTTGATTTTAATTCGTCAACTAGCGTGCTCTGAATCTTTAATCTCTCTCTCTGTTGACGTATGAAGTCATAAGTCTTGTCATAATTATTCATATCAGGAGAACAATTAATTCAATTAACAGACCCTATAAATAGGATGTTACATCTCATTTGCTATGGCCGTCGTGGTCCAGTCCAAAAATAGTGTGCATTATCATACACACACAACTGACTGTGAATGTTATGTGCTAAATAAGAAGACAATAACTTAACAAGAAAACTACTAGTAATTAAAAAGCTGGTTTCAAAAAGTATTATGGTACTTTTATTATCATATTATGTATATTCATGTATATACTTATATGTTTATCAGCTGTCTGCTTACTATAGTACAGGCTCTCCAAGTTTAAAAAAAAAGTGCCGCGTGCTAATTTTTTATCAGAAGAAAAACCAAAGACTTGGTATATTGCGGATTCGATTCCCATGTCTTAATGAAAAAAATGGTTCAAAGTTCTAAAACCTATGGAACAAGCTAATCAACGTTAAAGTTTCAGAACACTATCACTATCAAAATATTGCAATCTAGGTGTTAAAACAATATTGATTATATCCAGAATAATAAGACTAATGAGTTATAAAGAAAATCAACAATTATGTTATCATAATATATGGCTAACCAATTTGTTTAATTAATAAACAATTAATTATTTAAATGAATATATTCTGGCACACGTTTAATTTTTGATTGTAAACACTTGATATAATTTAATTGAAATTAATTAAACTAGTTGCGTACTTTGACAATTTGAATATTATTATAATTGTATTTTTTTACTAACCGGTTTTTTAAAGTTTATTTCTTCAAGGGCTTTTTTAATTATAAGTTGTTTATTATTTTTTCATTAAGTCTAAGTGGTCCATTTATTTAATAGCAATAGCCAATTAGATTCATTTATCTAGTTCTTATAGTGATATAATACGCTCATAGATGGAATAGCGAGACGTACATATATCTATTTATGTAAAAAGAATTACAAATTTGCGATACTGACAGTCTATGTAACACTATACAGACCTTTGATGTTTATCGTGTTCTGTTTCAATATTCCTTGTATTTTTAGTTTTATATGATAAATAAGTAAAAAAAAGTTACAGGTATGCGTCCTTGAGCTATTGCTTACAAACCAATTCATCTGTATTAGCAATCTTCTTTTCCTGTCATTACCGTCTCTCTTATCTACCTTTAAAATTTTGCCACCTAATCCTTAATATATCCGGTGACTAAAATTATACAATTGATAAAATATGAGCGTTTATTACGCATATACCTGAGGTGCTTGCTGTACATTGCAAAGTTAAGTCATCTTAGCCAGGTCAGGGTATGGATGGGTGACCATTCTTAAAACATTGAGACCTCTCCGTGCTATGGAGAGCACGTTGCCGGTTGCCATACGAATATAGCAATCGTTACGGGGAGTTCGAGCCCTAAAAAGTCCGAAAACAGTCTTTCTACAGAATTTAGATATCGTCTAGTACTAGGGTCTCATGACAGTCAGTCAGTTCAGCCGTATCGTAGTAGACCTAAAGCCGTCCCCAACCTAGTTTGGGAAAAAGGCTCGGAAGAAGAATTACGCTTCTGCCTACCCCTTCGGAAATATAAACATGAATGTATGATCTCAGTATTAAACCGTAGTTTTTGTTTGTTTCAAGTTGTAACAAATGTATGCGTTTGCTAACGCGTTGTGAGTATATTGAACTGTGATATTAAATCTTCCGTATAGCAACAACATTCAAAGTAGCATTTTTGTTGTTCTAACCTTCAAGATAGATTATATGAATATGTATCTTACTCACCAAGAATAAGATGTAATTTCGCGTCAGTCTGGAAAGCATAGTGTAGCGTCACCAAGAAGGGGCACGCCCTTACTGCCTCTAGGACCTGTTGAATACATACGATTTAGAAAAAGAAAGATTGATGGGAGTTAAATTTCCTACTTGTTAGAATTCTAATATAAAGGAACCAAATTGAGTCCTTGGGGAACAACAACATAGAGAATGTTTTTAAATGCAATATATATTTTATATCTTACATTTCAGTTAGTCATAATCATTGAAAATATTTACAGTATTCTTTTCGGGAATAAAAAGTGCGTAGGCAATGAAATGATACTAATAAATTGATCAAAGTTGTATAGTTTTTACGTCTCAATAGCTTGCGGTTGGTCCATCATTACAATTACAGTAAGGTCACATCATATTAACATCGATTGTTTATTAAAATTATATGCCATCTCATTGGCCTACTGTCAGCTGATATTGTTTCATTATTTCGCTGGTATTGGACAAATTCACTTTTACTTACTTGTCTTTCAGTCCTTGTGTGCTCCGCAGTCTTAAGTTTTTGCACTATTGATGCTTTTTTCAACACCTTCATAGCATACAACTTTCCTTCGTCGACACCACATCTTTTCCTAACTAGAAATACTTTGCCGTAAGCTGTAACAAAAGAAAGAATATATATATTAGATAGGTGCACATAGAGAGATTTTTTTTTATTTCATATTGCATAAGCAAACATAATAAATGTTCTTAGGCGACTTAATAGCTTTTATGCTGAATCAACAACTTCCTTTGTTCTATACAACACAATAATAATAAATAATAGAATTTCCTTTTATCCTTCTCGATTGGTACGAAAAAAATACAAGCAATCACGTCACCAAGGTCCACTCTAATGTTGCTAGAAAAGGTTCATAAACATTGGCTTTTAATGGGTCTCAACGTGTAACAAGTGGGTCGTGTCAGAACAAAAGTGTGATTACAATGATAGTTATAGTATTTAAAACATTGTGGGGTTCGTACATGCATAAGTCTTATAAGATTTTTTTAGTACATATAAACGAGATTATGAATAATTGTTTATATAACTAATTTAAGATTATGTAAGCGTTTACATGATATAATACTCCTATATTAAAATTAGTTAACTAAATAAGAATAAGAAACCATTTATTATAATAAAGGTTTGCAAACTCAAAAGTATTACTCTGTTCTTCGAGCTATTCAAAATTTCAATAGTTTCCATTACTTATGTAAAAGAGAAAAGGAACAGTTGCAAAAGGTAATGTGAATGAAAGATATACATGAAAAGAAACCTGACCGTGAAACTGTAACACCAAGTGAAGCTGTCACAAAATTTACAAAAGCAGATCACTTTGTTTCTCCGATTTACGAAGAACGAAAAGCCATTGTTCGACCAGTTTATTGGTAAAAAAAAAATGCGTAAACATGCCGAAGCAGTTTCCTTTCCGTTTTTAACAATGTTGTTATGGGAAGTGGGCAGGTAAGGATAACAATAGCTGTAATGCAAAACAATGATTAGGTAGGCGAGCAGTATCTTTGGATAGGCGATGGAGGAAACCACAATAAGGTGATTTTTCAGGACTGTGAGAGAACCAGAAAGTAATTAAATACAATTTCTATGAACTAGTCGGCACAACGACCTTTGACTTCCTTGGATTCAGCTTATAGTATTGCCTACGTTGAGAATTTAGGTTATTTTTTTTTAGAAGTTCAAATTTTGATGAAACTATTTTTTTATTGTGTCACCTTCTTGGCTCATGATCATACCAGGGTTGGCAATGAAGTGGTAGGTATTTTGAAATAGAAGCATATAAAACCTTATGTTGTTTACATTACAGGCGGAGGATAAATCACAAATATTTACTCGTATATTAAAAAAAACTCACTGTTAAGCAAACGAAAATGTACCAACAGGTTTCGAATAGAAAGAGTAAAGGAATATTATTACAATATTCAGAAGTTATCTTAAGTCAAATACTACTTTAAGCACAAAAAAGTATGCAGCACAATTTTCAGCAGCAATGGCTTCATTAGAATGTCGTTGATCCAGTTATATTGAACGAGGTGGACGCATTCAGACCACCAACGACATAACACTAACGTGTTAATGTCATATTTTAACCCGTTTTATCAGTTATTAAAATAGCATAATTATGCTATACCCAATTACTTATACAATTATATGTAACTTAGGTTAAAACTATGTCAATAATAATTATGTAATTGCAGAATGATAAATAGCTTAAAGTAGGTAAAGTTTAGTAAAGTATATATTTAGAACTAAACCGGAATTGTGGTTGAAATGAGTCGATACAAAATTATCAGCAGCAATTTTAATATGATTGTGTCAATATTTAAAAAATATTTATTTATTCCTGAAATGACCAAATGATGGCAAAAGCGTAAGAGAGATTAAAATTATAATCGCTGGGTTTTAGTCATATTCCTACTTTATAGTAGAAACATTAAATGTTCTACTAGTTTTATGGTAAAATATATCTTTTTTAAAGCCTATTTTATACAGTGTCAATGGTCCTCGAGGGTCAACGTTTCCATGACGTCGTGATCAGGTGTTTCCTCACATGGTGGTGGGCCTTTTGTTTGCGGTAGCCACTCAGTATCTACACCGGACGTATTCAGTTACCGTGGAACAGCTGCCGGGTGGGAGCATGGTGACTTAATGGCGGTGACGAGTACAATATTGAAATAGGCAACTATATTATGTCGAACTTTGAAATCGAGATGTCTTGTGATTTTTATGTGACTAGAAAATCGTAAGTTCTAATAATCCTTGATGATTGTTGCAGTTAAATGCACTGCCGTGCTATCGAAGTCTATAATAGCTATGAGATTCATTTATGTCCTCAGACCGAATGCAACTAAATAATTTAAGTCAAAACAAGTCACAAGTATTTAAAATAGCAAGATATCTCCATGAATACTTTCCATCCAGAACAAATACTTTTTACGCTAACGGGACAGCAGGAGAAAGCCAGCATTTAATATTTAACAGTAATTTAAAATCGTTACGTAAGCAACAAGTTTCTCGTCAAGCAACCCGCTGAATGTCTACTCTACATTTACTGGTAAATTCGCAGATAAACTGTTCTTCGCATACTGTATTAACTGGTTAAATAGTTCTTGTTGTCATATGCCAATGACTATTTTTATAAAGAGGCCCATCAATGCGCTCATCTCTCTTCAAAGGTTTGTTGGACAAGCACTGTTCTGTCAGTGTCGTTCAGTTATTTAATATACGATTTTGAAATATATTGAAATAACGACAAAGTTTTTTTCTTTTAAATAGAGGCGTTGAAGGAGAAGTGAAAACAAATTTAGACTTTATAAATAGAGTTTGTTAACTTCATTTTGAACAACAAGTGTTGTTGTTGCTTTAATTTTACAAACACTATATTGTTTTGAGGTGTATTTTATAGATGTTTTCTTAATACAATTTGTGAACAAGGCAGTTTGTCAACAGTATGGATGATTTCTTCACCATTTCCCGCGAGTACAGCTGAATAAATTTGGATGAAATTTAGTTAACAGATAGTTTAGTAAATGGCTTAACACGTGGCATAACGAATAGTAGTGACTATAAGTTATTCGATAGTAACTGAGTTAGCTAAAACTAATTGAAAAGATTCTTATAGGTGTTCATTACTTCGATGAAAACCTTGTTTCTTTGAAAGAATGAGAATTTATTGCAGGAACACAATACTCTTCAATGGATTCTTTGTATCCAAGGTGTGATTAGAGACATCAGTTAATTTAACAGATATTAAAGTTGTTAAAACTGGTTACACCGTTTAAGTCTGTAAGTGGAATTCGAACGTCCGTTACTATTCCTAACTGTTAGCAGTTCTTTTAAAAGATTTATTGAGGCAGGCATATTAAAAAGCGAAAGTAATTTTATCTAACACATAATTGTTAAAAATTTATCAAAAGAATATAAAAATAATATTTTTATAAGTTAATTGAAAAGGTGTATCAAACAAGAATTGCATTCCCACTCATTAAAAATACATACGAGTTAAAATTAGCTTTCTTACAATGACATTAAAATGACGTATCCAGTTCTTTTCTGTACCGCCGCCAAATGTACAGAAAATTTCACAGCGATCGGTTGAATTGTAAAACATAACAATTTCTTGAAATAAATCAATAGTAGATAACAAAGACACATCTCAAAACATGTGGTCTGATCTCAAAATAGGCTGAGCCTGTACTATAGTGATCAAATTGCTGATAAATATACTAGTCCTGCATGGAAATCACAACCAAGACCTGCGGCTCAGGACTACTAAACCACTATACGAACCAGCCAGTCCGGGATTAAAATTCCACCTTACCTAGCAAAACATAATGAAAACCTTATCAAATAAAATAAAAAACAACATCATAAACATAAAATCGTAAACATCCCAGGTTCGAATGCATAAACGACCTAGAAAGGTCATCGCTCCTCTCAATTTGTAAATAGCCGTATTACTCCGAAAATATACTCAATGATGTTTTAACTCTTTGTTCCTAATGATAGTATATTAATCATATTCTGCAACTGGAACATTTTAATTGTTTTACGGAAAAATAACAACATTCATTTATAAATGTGTTTTTGAGCAATATTTCTGGCAAATCTGCCTTTTTATACGCGGAGTCAAAAACACGTAAAAACAAACTACATAGTCTACCATCATCTTTATAATAACCCATCCTTTTCTCCAGGTTTGTCATCTTTAATTTTTTAAGGAGATTTACAAAATCTGTTATAGGGTGAATGGTAAACATTACCTGCGGATTCGCTAGGTTGGGCCATCTTTTAATCTAGTTAGCAAACTGTTTCTCCAGTTTATCCTAATCTGTTTAGCCATTTTTGTGTGAGTACCAAGATCAATACGAGTAAACATATTAATATATAAAAATATTTGCTTTAATACCCTAAATTTTGACGTAAATATGCGATTGAGGACACAAATAGATCTGGATCATTAAATCTGGGACATATTAAAACGCCGTACTCGAAGGTATTTATAAAACTCGGTTAATGAAGCGGGTAAATGTTTCAGTAAAGTGAGTTAAACAAATTATACACAATCAATTAAGTATTAGGTGCGATTAGTAACAAATCAACATATTTTATATAGCACAAATAGGAAGTAATTATGTTGTAAAAACCATATTTGAAGTTATATATATATATCGTGTCAAAATTTGAGGTCAATCGGTGCAGAACTCATGAGTTTTTGAAGCATATACAAACCAACTTAACATTTATATACATTTAAATATTAAAACGTAAATATAGCTAATTGTACAC